>NW_021026414.1:363995-379273 GCF_004153795.1 Camellia sinensis | reverse complement strand
GACCAGTCCAGCACCACCCCTAGATGTACCACCTTACTGGTCGAGGAATGTCTCTAGCTCAGGTGCGACTCGAGGATGGCATGTTGTAGACACCCCATTTTTGACCGACTTAAGACTCAGACGTCACGTCACTGATTGAGCGCTTGGTGATGTTGCATAATGTGCTCGTTCAGAAGTTTCAGAGTTGCGGCCGTGAGCCCTGCCCCCGGACTTCCGAACCCTCTTTTGTGCTTTGCCTCGGTTTGCGAACCAGGTTCGGTTTTCTTTGTTTCTTTTCCTGAGGGGAGGGAGAGGTCCCGTAGACCATCTCTCAGTGGCCGTGGGCTACATTTGGTGGCCGTAGGCCATTTTTCCCATTTCGGAGTCCAATTTCCGGTTTTTCGGGATCATTGGCCGTCTGCCTCGGTTCGGGACGGCCTAACCATCTCCGTTTGCTCTGATTTTTGGCATACTTCCTATTTTCTCCCTTTTGAGGGACACTGGGGTCTGAGAAACCCACTTCGTGGCCGAATGCCACTTTCAGTGCTTAACAGTCCATTTTCGGGACCCCGAACTGCGTGTTTTGGCCCCCGGACATTCATTTTGCAACGGTTTTTGTTCTTTTTTGGCAGGTACCTCTGTTTTATCACTAAGAAGGTCACTGAAGGGTGGGAGGCCAGTAATTGTTGCAGCAACCAGTTATACATCCTCCGACGCCCTCCGACGCCCGTTTTTCGCACTTCCGGGCTAATGTTGAACACCTTGGGGTCACATTCTTGAACTTTGAACCACATATTTGTGATGTACACACTTGGGAGGATCCTAAAAAGTGGTGGCCGGCCATTAATTCAATTTGACCCTTTTGAACCCCTCCTTCCGGGCTAATGTTGAACACCTTGGGGCCATTTTCTTCAAACCCAAACCACATATTTGTGATGTACACACATGGGAGGACCCTAAAAAATGGTGGCCGGCCACTAATGTTGCTTGGCCCTTTTGAACCCCTCTTTCCGGGCTAATGTTGAACCCCTTGGACCCACATTCTTGAACTTTGAACCACATATTTGTGATGTACACACATGGGAGGACCCTAAAAAATGGTGGCCGACCACTAAATTTGCTTGACCCTTTTGACCCCTAGCCGGCCGGCTAGGGGGTGTGGCCGGCCGGCCACCTGCAACCAAAGTAACTGGCGGGCCGAGATCCTTGCACTGTTCACTTTACAACTGTAGAGCTTTATCCCCCAGAAAATATCAATATCCGGGGGATATTTTGTGGGGGAAAGTTGCCCTCCTTTTCCCCCACCTTTACACCCCCTTTTTTGCCCTTATAACCAGCTGGTGGCATCACATATAGGGGTTAGAAAATTTGTTCTTCAAGCCTCAAGATCCATATCTCCCTCCATCCTTCTCATTTTCCTAAAAAACCTTAAGTCCTATACCTTGTGTTCTTCATCACCACCAAGCTCTACCATCACCACTTCATTTCCAGCAACAAGGAAGGCTTCTCAAAGGCTAAAGGAGCTGCAAATTGGTCCAAGAAGCAACAAAAGATTTAGTCTTCAAGGGTTAGTAACATTTCTTCTCTTTTGACCCTTTTTCTTGATCCATTTGTAAGCCCTATATGCTTTTTGCTTCAAGCTCCGGCCCTAACTGAAAGTGGCCCTCTTTTGAGCTCATTTTCACTTTTCATTAAGGGCTCAACCCTGTTTGAGCCCTCCATGATGCACTTGCTTCATTGATCCTCTTATATGTCATAATCTTGCATGCTATTTTTGGCCCATGAGTAATCTGTTTTTGAGCATGTTGTAAACTGATAGTAGGCTTATTTTCAGCCCCTCTCCAACATTGAAGAAGGGCTCAACACCATTTGGGACTTCCATGTTGTACTTACCTTTATACTCCCCTTTTGGTCCCATTTTTGCATGCAATGGCAGCCTGCCATGCTTTCGTTTTTGGCCATTTTACAGTTCTGAAAAAGTGCTTATTTTGGTCCATTCATGTTTCATTTAGGTCCTTTCATGGTTTGGGATCTCCATATGCCACTTCATGTTATATCTCTCTTTTATTCCCCATTCTTGCATGTTTAATTAGCCTACCATAATTTTGTTTTTGGCCATTTTACAGTTCTGGAAAAGTGCTTATTTTGGTCCATTCTACATATTTTGTTAAGGGTCTTTGGCTGTTTGGTGATTATTTTGCATACCTCATGTTATAGCCATTTTTGAGCCCTGTCTTGCATCACATTTTTAGCATATTTGTATATTGATTTTGAGGCTTCCATATACTGTAAATATTCATATTTTGGGTCCCTCTTCAGTGTTGTAGAAGGGAATTTTTCAATTTGGATTTTTCTTATATCACTTGCTTCATTACCCCTCTTTTGGCCCCTATTCTTGCATGCCATTCTTGCCCTACCTATGCTTGCTGTTTGGCCATGTTTATAACTCTGAAAGTGCATATTTTGGGACTGTCTTGGTTTTTGTTAAAATATTTTATAAAAATAAATTCAAACTCTATTTATAAAAATATTTTTAAATATTTTAATTTTTTTGTTATGTATCATATCATTTGCATCGCATTCTGTCATTGCCTCGGTTTGCGTGCCCGTGTGCACGCATTTCGAGGCGCCTCATTTTCATCCTTCGGCATCCTATGTGAGTGTGGCTGAGGCTCTCTCATGTTGGTATAAGCCCATATCATGTTTTCATGTCATTTGCATCGCATCCTATCATCGCCTCGGTTTGCGTGCCCGTGTGCACGCATTTCGAGGCACCTCATTTTCATCTATCGGTATCCTATGTAAGTGTGGCTGAGGCTCACTCATGTTGGTATAAGCCCATATCATGTTTTCATGTCATTGCATCGCATTCTATCATCGTCTCGATTTGCGTGCCCGTGTGCACGCATTTCGAGGCACCTCATTTTCATCCTTCGGCATCCTATGTGAGTGTGGCTGAGGCTCTCTCATGTTGGAATAAGCCCATATTATGCTTCCATGTCATTGCATCGCATTCTATCATCGCCTCGGCTTGCGTGCCCGTGTGCACGCATTTCGAGGCACTTCGTTTTCATTCACCGGCATCCTATATGAGTGTGGCTGAAGCTCATTCATGTTGGTATAAGCCCATATCATGTTTTCATGCCATTCGCATTGTGTATGCCATTGCCTCAGTTTGCGTGCCTGTGTGCACGCATTTCGAGGCACTTCATTTTTACCTACCGACTTCTCATGTGAGTGTGGCTGAGGCTCTCTCATATTAGTATAAGTCCATGTTACATTTTCCATGCCATTTTAGCCATATTACATTGCATTCTGTCATTTCCTCGGTTTGCGTGCCCGTGTGCACGCATTTCGAGGCACCTCATTTTTACAGCATAGTGCATGCTAGGTTGTATCTTAGATCGCATTCTGCCATCGCCTTGATTTGCGTGCTCTTGTGCACGCATTTCGAGGCATGTCATTCCATAGCATTGTGTATGTTAGGATTGTACCTTAGTCGCATTTCATGCATGTCATGCATATTACATCGTGTTCGGGATAAGAGTTAGCCCGAGCACGGGAAACGAGGTGCATTTCATACTCCGAGTGACGGAATGTGTCTCAATTCCCCAGTCACCGACACTCCAGATCATCCATGATGGAGTTAGGTTTTTATTGTGTTTTCATGTGCATTCATCCTATATTGAATTGTGCATTTCGATTCATCGGCCATCATGCCTCGGTATGCGTGATTGGTGGCACGAGGATCGAGGCATGCATATATTTGTGAAAATACACTGCTATGCCCCTTTCTGCTCTCTGTTGCAGCAAAATCAGGAATCAGCAACTTTCCGGGACTTGGCACGCTTTTCAAGAATAATTGTAAAATAGAGGCTAATCGGGGCATCCCGGTGGATTTCCGCGCAAAGCAGCCTAACATACATCATCCATCAGAAGCAAGGCAGTCCCTGGCTTGCATGCCAGTTTTATTTATTTTCTTAGTTAATTAATTAGGAATTTGTATATTATTCGGACTGTAATATTTGGACTGTAATATTCTTTTATTCGGGACTGTATATTTATTCGGACCCTCTGCGCGAGGGCACAACTGTAATAAGTGTGCGTGAGTGTGTTGTATGTCTTCCAACCCCACGTCTTTCTTCCCTTTTATTTACCTGCTTATGATGGTTAGATTAGGACATATTTCAGTTAGCATACAGTATGACAGCATGTTTGCATCATTCAGTCTTTTCATTCCATATACCAATTATGCATGCTTTGTATAGCTGTAGTTCATTTCGGGTGCCTAAATTCGCATTTCGGGACAATTCCATGCATTTAGTGTCATTTCGCCTCATTTCGGGACTGTTTTCCCCCATATTTTAGTACTGAAATTCTATTAGAATGATTGCTTTCCATTCCATGTCATTGCATCGCATTCTGCCATTGCCTCGGTTTGCGTGCCCGTGTGCACGCACTTCGAGGCACTTTATTTTCATCTACCGCGGAAGAGCCCTTTGAATTAATTTCACCAGCAAAACAAAAATAATGGAGTTAAATAACTATAGCTTAAAACAGTTAGAAGAAATGATTGAAAAAGAAATGATAATGAAATAAAATACAAAATAATATTAGAAATAGTTGAACTATTAGATATGGTAGGTGAAAAAATAATAGAAGAAATAAATAATGAAAGAATAGAATTAAAAAAAGATATCTATAAGAAATTGGATTAATCAGCTTGGGGGAATGGAACACATTCCCCTTGAAGATGGATATCACGGTTAGTAGAGGCCGGTCTTCGGACCGGGCGAAAGGGGGTGCTCATAGCTGACCTTCCCCGATCGTACCCAAGCTCCCGAGCCGAGACAACTCCGGTGATGACGGACACGTGGCCTTTGGCACCGAGTCAGGGTTTCCTAAATTTTCCATTAAAAAAACATTTAGGTGGTGACTCTGTATCTGGCAAAGCAGTCCATGTTTGGCACTTCTTTCAAAAAAATCTGTTTTTCTCAAAACGATTTGCCGGATTTGGACTCTTTGGTTCAGACTTAGAACCGTGACTGACAAAGTCGAGTCCGAGCTGTAGCGAGGTCCCCCGCGGGCTTGTTACAGCCGTGCGCCTCGGCTCGAGACCGCTTAACTTTCTCCGTTTGGCACGGTTTTTGGCACACACCTTGTTTCCTCTTTCTAGAGGGACACTATTGCCCGGGAAACCACCTTTGTGGTCGCACGCCACTTTCGATGCTTAACAGCCTGTTTTCGGGGCACTCGGCTGCACGTTTTGACCCCCAAACCCTCGTTTTGCATCCGTCTTGGTTCATTTTTGGCATGGACCTTGTTTTCATTGTTTGAAAGGTGGTACAAGGGTGGGAGACCACCTTTTCTCCTTGGAGACCATTTTTCCCCCACCAGTCGATTTTCTTGTCAAGAAGCTGGTCTCCTTGGTTTTTGAGCCACATTTGCAGGTCTCCCACCATACCACTAGCTTGCATTCAGTTGGGAGACCACCACATGGACTGGCCGACCAACTTTTTGGAGGTTGAACCTTTTGAACTGGTCAGCCGACCAAGGGAAGTGGTCGGCCGACCACCTGAACTGGTCGGCCTGCCTCCCTCAGTCTTGTCTCTGTGAGTGTGTGCCAGTTGTACCAGCTGGAATGCATAGACTGCATCCTCCATACACGTGTATGGAGGATCTTGAGCCTTGGTTGGTAGCTTCTTTGAAAAGCTTTGGCCTTGTATCTCTATAAGAGAGGCCCTCCTCTTCCTTGGCTGAGGTTCTGAATTTGGCCGAAGCATACACACATACATCCCCTCCTTGTCTCTAGATTTTGTGTTCAAAAGTGCTAAGTTCTTGCCCCTTTGCACACTACCTCTTAGCCTAACACCTCCAACACCAACCTAAGCTTCTTAGAGGGTCTTGAGGGGTCCTAAGGAGATGCATTTTTAGTCCATAAGCTGCTGGAGTTGCTGAGCTACAAGGGTAACACCCTATTCCCTCTTTTGAGTTTTATTTTGCTCCATCTTTTAGCCATATTTGCAAGAATTTTTGAGCTTTGGTGTAAACTGAAAAAAGTCTTATTTTGAGGTCCTTAACATGTTTGTTTAAGATCATTTTTCTGTTGGGGGTCATCTACCCCCTCGCATGCTTCATTTCATCTTGTTTTGAGCCATGCATTAAGGCCTTTGTTTTGAGCTTTGTTTTCCCTTTTGACCACTGAAATCCAGTGGATTTTCAGTGGTTATTATGTGTTTTTGACAGCCAAAATCAGAGAGGGGTCACCCTGTCTCTCCTTGTTTTGATTTCTAGCATATTTGGCTTAACAAAGGAGCCCTTATTTGCATGCTTCCAAGCCATGTTTCGGGCCATTTTTGGTGAGTTTTAGAACCTGCATAGGTTCTTCCAGAGCTTGTTTTGCCATATTGGGTGTCCATCTTGCATGTGTAGAATAACCCTCTTCATAGCCTATCAAAGGAGCATGTCATTCTTGCATGCATTGACCATGTTTCAATGGATTTTTGGGCTTTATTTGGCATGTCATACCTCTGACTTTTGCTGGTTTAGTGGTCTCTTGATTGCCTCACATGCTTGTAGTGCAAATCCTCTTTACTAGCTTACATTGCATGCTATTTTGGCCTTTGATTCTAGCACTTTTTGGCCATGTCTTAAACTGATTTTATGCATGTTTTGGACTGCCTTATCTTTTTTTTTGGGCCTCATGGTCGAATGATGTTTGCTATGCATGGTTGTAGTTCAATACCCTTTCCTAACTTTGAGTTTTGAAGCCTATTGCATGCGTATTTTGAGGTGTTTCCATATTTTGGCATCATCGTGAATCATATTTCAGAGCCTATACTTGTGCCATATTCCCATGTTTTTCATTCTTTGAACATGTTTGAGAGTTGTGCATGAATACCTCATTTATGGATCATTGCATGAGCTTCATTTCTATGCATTTTGAGCCATCATTTTAGACCATCTTCCCACTGTCTTGGACCTGCATAGGGACTGTTTGGGGCTGGTTGGGTCATTTGAGCATTGCTTTGTGTATCTCTAGTGTAATGCACTTCACTAGTTTCGGTATCCGGGCCATCTAGCATGCATTGTGTGAGGTGTTTACATGATTCGGGACCATCTTGCATGTCATTTCAGAGCTGGAAAATGTGTGATTGTATGCCATATTTCATCCCTTGCCATGCTTTGGTAGGGTTGTATTTGGTGCCTTAGGTTTGGTCCCTTGCATTTGTGCATGTTTGCATGTGTTTTTGTTGCCTAATTTCATCATGTTTGGCCACTAATTTGAGTGTGGCTGAGGCCCATTCATTTTAGGTTAAGTCCATCTTGCATTATGTATGCTATATCCATGTTGTCGCATGCTTGATCATCGCATTGTGTATGCGTTGTTCATGTCTTCGTGCATGTCCATCTTCGTATGTGCATTACGTATGCCATACAGTTCATGTGCATTGAGTATGCCATTTTAGTTCATAGCATTGTGTATGCTAGTTGCATGTTTGCATATCATCCCTCGCATGCTAGCCTGATTAGGTTGCATTGCGTTTAGGGTTACATGCTAGTCGTATTGTGTATGCCATGTATATTGCATTGTGTTTGGAATAGGGTTTAGTCCAAACACGGGAAACGAGGGACGTTTCGTACTCCAAGTGACGAAACGTAACTCAATTCTCGGTCGCCGACACTCTGGATTACCCATGATGGAGTTTAGGCCTTGTTGTGTTTACATGTGCATTCATTTTACATCGAGTCGTGCAATCCGACTCCTCAGCCATCATGCATCAAGATGCGTGATTGGTGGCACGAGGATCGAGGACTACACTCTCTGGAGCTTGTGCAATGATGGGGAGAGTGGTCATGCACACATATGTTGAAAATACTTTGCCATGCCCCTTTCTCGCTCTCTACTGCAGCAAACCGAAAACCAGCAGCAAAAACTGGTCAGCAGCCTTCTGGAGCTTTGTACAGTGTTCTGGGACCAGTTGCAAATAGAGGCAAATCGGAACATCGCGATGGATTTCCCGACAAGGCGACTCGAGCATGCATGCATCCTTTATCATTCGGAACCGAGCTGAGGCAGTCCATTTCATATAGCTTGCATGCTAATTTATTTGCTTCCTTAGTTTAATTTGTTAATTAATTAATGTTGTGTAATATTTAGCTGTAATTCGTTATTCATTTCGGTTGTGTAATAATTAGTTTAATTAGCTTAGATTAGCTAGTTTATTCTATACTATTCATTCGGACCCTCCGAGAGAGGACAATGTTGTAATAAGTGTGCGTGTGTGTGATGTATGTCTTCCAACCCCACGTCTTTCTCCCTTTTATTTACTAGCTTATGATGGTTAGTTTTAGGGCATATTTCAATTAGCATCCTTATGTTCGTATGTTTGCATCCATTCATCTGTTTTGCATGCACCGGGCTCGGCGCATCATACTAACTGCATTGTATTTCAATTCTGAGTTGAATACGTGTATCAGTTGTTGCATTTCATATGCCATTTTAGAATAGCCGAGCCTATCTTAGTTGCATTCTTGCATGTGTTGCATTAAGCATCTCAGCATAGTTAGGATTCATGCATGTTTTCTAATTAGCTTCTTTCTTTGGCTCGGAGTACTCGGTAAGTGTTTATGCTTTAGCATCCTTGCATGCGCGTGAGTGACTGCCATGATAGCATGCTTACCATGAGGCTATGTGCTTATGTGATATAACTGCCTGAATGCCTGTAGGTGAAGGTTGGGTTGCTTGAATTGGAATAATTCGCTGAAGCCCGTGTTTTAGCCTACTCGCGAGTAGCAAACTTCAATCCATTTCAAAACAAACAGATATACAATGCTTTGTTCCAACTTAGGCAATCTAGTCTATACTTGTTTTGCTGTGCGCATCACATAGTAATTCTAGGTTAATAACCGGAATAAGAGCACATATGTTTTCAAAAACAAGATATCATGTTTAGTAGTGGCCAATCTTTGATCAGGCAAGCGGGGGTGCTCATGAAATGACCTTCCCCAATTGTATCCAAGTTCCCGAGCCGAGGCAACTTTGGTGATGATGGACACGTGGCCTTAGGCACGATTCAGGGTTTTCTAAATTCTCCCAAAATAAAAAATTTAGGTGGCGACTCTGTATCTGGCAAAGCAGTCCATGTTTGGCACTTCTTTACAAAAATCAGTTTTTCAAAACGATTTGCCGGATTTGGACTTTTTGATGATTCATCGGTCTTGCATTGCACTCCGCGAGATTAGATACAGGACCGTGACATTGAGTCCAAACTGTAGTGAGCCCCAATGAACAAAACGGGATTCCCTCCCGGGATGTTCAGGGACGTCTAAACCTGGTGTTCACACCATCCCTTCTTTCCTTCCGCGTGCAACGCGTTGGAATCTTGTTTGATGCCTCGGGTGCGCACGATGTTTGTGTTATTCTTTGTCTTTCCTGCGTGATGCGTAGTTAAGGTTGCATAATTTTCTTACATCCTTTCTGCATGAATTGTGGTTTGGCTTGTGATTCTCACGTATGGCGTGTTTACTTACTTCTTTCATGTACGAGGTTACTGTAGCATTTCTTTGCATAGCACTTTCATCTAGATGTTTCGTTACAGTCTCATTGCATGATCATAAGTTACGTTATTGCATCGTGCATATCATTTGCATCTTGCCCCAGAACTACGTTGGTTTGATTCCTTGCAAAGGGATACGTAGGCAGCCTGCGGGCACAACCATTCTTTGTTTTTCTCGTTTGTTTGTCCAAGTCTTTGGCCTTGTCAAAAATAGGTCGTCTCTAGGCTTTGGCATTCACTCACGTCATTTCATGACTTCTGAGTTCTGTCAAAGAGGGGCAACTGTAGACAATCCATTTTTGATTGTTCTCAAGACTTAGACGTCATCATTTGAACACTCGATGATTTTGTATGTTTATGTTCGTTTTGAGTGCCCGAAGTTCTCAGTGGAGTGCCTTGCCTTTGAGCCTCTAAACCTATCTGTTTTGTGCTTGGTTGTGGACCAAGGGCTTGTTGTTTCAAGTCTGGAGGAGATGATGGCCTATCGGCCAGCCCCACAGCCTGTCGGCCATAGCTTGTTCCTGTCGGCCACCAGTGGTGGTCGGTCGGCTATGTTAATGGTCGGCTGGCCATATTGATGGCCGGTCGGCCACTAATGATGGCCGGTCGGCCACCAATGATGGCCAGCAGCCTTTTTTCTCCTTTTTCAGGTATTTATTTACCATCTGTGCCAGCTGTTGCTCACTGAAGTATATCTCCATACACGTGTATGGAGGGATGAATACAAGCTTTAATCTTGTTTTTCTATGTATAGGGGGTGTTCTCTCCCATTTTTAGGGGTTAGAAAATTTGGGTCAAATTTCTATCTCTCTCTCTCTCTCTCCCCTTATTTTGTGCCTTAAAGTCTAGTTTCTCTACACCTTTGCACATAGAGCCTTAACCCAACACTCTCACCTTTGAGCTGAGATTCTTTGGAGTTTATTTTGAGCTCTTGAAGGAGGTTTGAGCTGGAATTTGGAGCTATTTTGTGCGTGAGCTTCAAGAGGTAGTTCACTTGCTTAGTGTACTTGCTTTGACTACTTATTTTACCATCCTTTTGTATTGCTTTTGAGCTAGTTTTTAGCTATAAAAAAAACTCTGATTTTTTAGACTTAACATGATGGTTTGAGACTATTTTGTGCTAAAGGGTGATCCACCCTTCTTGTTGCTTAATTATGTAGACTTTTGCACCATCTTTTAGCATATTAAAATCAAACTTTTTGGGCCTTTTAACCACTGAAATTCAGAGTTATTTCAGTGGCAAAAACCTTGTTTTAAAGTCCAAAATTGGAGGGGGAAGCCTCCCCTCCTTTTGTCTTGTTTGCATGCATAGATAGCTTAACATGTGAGCATATTTTTCTAGCTTTTTGTACCTTAATCTTAGCATGTTTTTGCTACTGTTTTGACTGGTTTCAGCTCTGTTTTGAGCTGGTTTGGTCTTTTGAGGCTCGTATTGTGTGGTTGTAGTGTAAAGAGGCTTCACTAGTGTAACGCCCTCAAAATAATAACATTAAACCCATCAATATAAACATACATTTATATACAAAAGATCCACATTTCCTCAATTCATCAGAGTACTTCATTACAAAAGTATTACACGTTAACAACAAAAGTAAATGCCCTACGGGCTTACAGCTTTCCAAGTTAACACTTGGTTACAAAAGAGAGTATTGACTCGGTTACACATTAAGCCCTTGGCTTGAATTTTACATGTAATACATCAAAAGGAAAATAAGGCAACAAAAGTATGTTTGCCCCTAGCCTCCCAAGCTATGTCCTCAGAGGTGGCATGCTACCTGTACCTGAAATGATGTTCCCATATAGGGTGAGCCACAGCCCAGCAGAGATATACTAAACCAATTATAAACAATGCCTAAAAGATTAGCAACTGAAAGATGGTCGATACTTACACCTCCATTTACATCTTATTTCAATTCCATGACAACCAAGCCTACGTTACAATTCACTTTTCATTTCTTATTCAACTTTGAGTTTGAAAAAAAAGCTCAACACGTACTCTGGCCAAAACATTTGATGAGATTATAGCTAGTTCATCACTAGAACACTTTCAAAATTCACGGTGGATGCACATTTTGGTGTTGTATTAATAACACATAAACTACTTCCATACTTCACAAACGATGATGATATACATTTTAGCGCTATACCAAATCAAACAAACTTTCAATAGATAAGCATATGAGCTACATCACTACTACAACAGATAAGCATATAAGCTACATCAATACTACAATCCGATAAGCATATGAGCTATATCAACATTCCAATAGATAAGCATATTACACATCAACAGATAGGCATATTAGCTATATCCACACTTCACTAGACAAGCATATGAGCTGTATCTACATTCACAAAGATAAGCATATGAGCTGTATTCTTCACTTCTCTAGACAAGCATATGAGCTATGTCTACGGAGTTCATCCCCCATCTCCTCCCAATCCTATCCGGTTTAGAGGTACATCCCCATCTTCCCCTAAACCGCGGAGTACATCCCCCATCTCCTCCTCTATACACAATGCATATAAACACAAAGGTTCTATACACAATCAATCAATACATAAAATTAATGTATTCTACCAACCGTCTACACATAATGCATATAAACACATTGGTCATATACACAATCACTCAATACATAAAGTTAATGTATTCTATCAACCGTCATACTCTATGACACATCCGATTGATTAGTTTTAGTTTGCCTAATCATCATGCATTGTCTACAACAATCAACACTACCCTCCACCGGTAGCCCAAAGCAATTATTTCTAAACAGGAAATAAATGCACAAGTGGATAATAATTCAACATTCCAATTAGGTGAGCAACAAATGATTTGTCTACACTCTTTAATCCCATACATTCCCAATTTCAACATTCTCAATTCAATTCCTCGCTTTCTTCAATTAATTATATGCATTAATTAATTAAACCAATTAGGGCAAATTACCATAATTTACAAAACAACCCTAAGGTTCCATTTCCATCAATGTCCCAACATTAATCTCATTTCTCTATGCCTAACATGCATATAGGTTATATATTTAAAACCCCAACTTTTGTAAAATTATACAAAGGCCTAAACTTTCTCAAAAATTACTCACAACACCAACATAACAAAATGCTAAAATTTAAAGACAAAGCTCATAAGATGGAGTAGGTTATCACTACCTCGAATGATGGGGCTCAACGAAGGAGGTGAAGAAACGAAAATGCTCCAAATCCCGAAAATTTCAGATTAAAAGATAGCCCTCGACGATCAACACAACTTTTGTAAAGGCCCAAGGTGAGAAACAACTCCTACTAGATCATTCCCAAGAGAGAAGTTAGGGTTTTAGTGAGAGGAACTCTCAAAATAGCTTTTTGGAAAAGTAAGAGAGAGAAAGGATGTTGAAGTGTAACAAAAAGGTCGAATCTCGACTTTATATAAAAGTCGCCCCGCTCGAGCGCCAAACTCCCCGCTCGAGCGTCACTCACAGATCCCCGCTCGAGCGTCCAATCCCCCGCTCGAGCGGCAGATGCACGCTCCCAGAACTTTTACAGACATGATGCCCGCTCGAGCGTCCAACTCCCCGCTCGAGCGTCAGACACATACTCCCGCTCGAGCGTCCAATCCCCTGCTCGAGCGTATACCACTGCAGACGAATACTGGATGGGTGATTTCCCCGCTCGAGCGCCAACACCCCCGCTCGAGCGGACAAGCAACAACAGAGTCCCGCTCGAGCGTCAAAATCGCTGCTCGAGCGGAAAGACCAAAAACTGGGCAAAGACTTTACGTTTTAAAACGCAACCAACTTATTCCCAACTTGCCCAACACAACTCCAAGATCGAACACAAAGAGAAAGGGATAGAAAGAGGATAAGACAACAGCACCCTTACGAAATCAAATCCGGATTACAGTTAAGCACGAAAAGGAAAAACGGGATCGCTATAACTAGCTTAATGTTTTAGGCTTTTAAACATGGATTGCATGAGTGGCTTGCATGTTTTAGTTGTCATTTTGCACTCCATTTCAGCACTGAAATCTCTCTAATCTCTCTCTATTATTCACCCTTTTCATTTACTTTGAAAGTGGCTTTGAACCCCTTGTTGGCTTGAGTGTGAAATGACGACATCCATGCTTAATGGTTTAATTCCTTTGGGAGTTCATTATCAATGGCATGAGGTCTCTTTCATGCTCAAGACACTTGTGGTTTAAGCTTACTTTCAATTAAAGGACACTCACCTTTTGGACTAATTAATTAAAGAATGAATTGGTAAGCTAAATGAGTAAATAAAAATGAACAAGTAAAAGAGGCAAGATAAAGCATCTTTTGTTTGCATTGCATGTATTCGAATTAGACGTTTAATTCGAACACGAGAAAAATGGGACGTTTCATACTCAAAGTGATGAACGTGCCACTTTTCTTAGTCACCATCACCTTGATCACACATGATAGGGTTATGGTTTTTGTTGAGTCTTGTTTTGCACTCATTAAGCTTATACAAGCTTGGTTCATTAGCCATCATGCATTGAAAATGCTTGGTTGATGGTTTGAGGGCCAAAAATTACTCTCATTTGAACTTGTGTAATGACAAGGAGGGTAACAGTACACACACCCCTTGAGAATACACTATTTTGCCTCTGTTTGCTCTTTGTTGCAGCAAAAAAGGGAAGTCCAGGAAAGTAGTGGCCAACCAGCCACCAATGGTAGTGGAAAGCCATATTGGTAGCTGACCGGCCATCAATGAAAGTTGCTCAGTGTGCTCCTGGAAGG
Organism: Camellia sinensis; assembly: GCF_004153795.1. Classification (NCBI taxonomy): domain Eukaryota; kingdom Viridiplantae; phylum Streptophyta; class Magnoliopsida; order Ericales; family Theaceae; genus Camellia; species Camellia sinensis. The sequence goes on along the minus strand of NW_021026414.1, from coordinate 364,974 downwards.
GATCAGAAGTGTTCTGGAAGTTGGCCCAATTTTCAGTGGTCAAACAAGTGCAAACAGAGGTGTCCGATGGCAAGGGGTGGGTTTACCTGTGGAGCAACCAAGAATGCATGCATCCCTCGCCTCTCGAGGCCACTTAACTGCTTGACTTAGCTAGTTAGTGGTTGCTAATTTACTGCTTGTTAATTAGTTAGTTAATGTGTTTAGCTAATTAATTCATTTTGTAATATTTTAATTAGCTTAGAATAGTTAGTTAAATATCATGTTGTAATAATTAGTTAACTAGAATAGTTAATTAGTTTTGGTTGTAATAGTTAGCTTAATTAGCGTAGCTACTTTAGCTTATTCATTCGAACCCTCCTTCGCCGAGGGCGCAATGTTGTAATAAGTGTGCGTGCGTGTGTGCATGTCTTTCAACCCCGCCTCTTTCTTCCTTTTACTTAACTGCTTTTTGATGGTTAGTTTAGGAACATTTTCAAATTAGCATATCGGATTGCTTGCATCTATTCATTAGTATTGCATGCACCGAGGCTCGACGCATCATTCAAACTGCATTGTCAATTTCAATACTTCTTTGAATACGTGTTTAAAAGCATGTTATCAAATTGGAATGAAATCAAATGCCATTTAGTAGCCGAGCCTATTAAATTGCATATTGCATGTATTGCATTAGTCATTTAACTTGTTAGGAATCATGCATTTTTTCTAACTTTGTTTTCTTTCCTAGCTTGGGAGTACTCAGTAAGCTTTTACGCTTTAGCGTACTTGCATGAGTGTGATTGCCATACTGCCATGTTTAGTATGCTTGTCATGAGGCTATGTGCTTAAATGTTAAACTGCATAATGCCTGTGGATGAAGGCTTTATTGTTTGAACTGGAACGATTCAATGAATGTAAGTTTTAAGCCTACTTGAGGTGACAAATTCATGTTTTAAGCCCACTTGAGGTGGCAAATCCGCATTTTTAAGCCACCCCCCACTGT
>NW_021026414.1:291678-363970 GCF_004153795.1 Camellia sinensis | reverse complement strand
ATCATACATCTCAGTACTTTTGCAGGCGACCAAAACTGCTGGAACCAGGAATTCTCCGCTCGAGCGCGGGTATGTCCGCTCGAGCGGACAGGCAACTTTGAATGCATTTTTGCATTTTGCTTTGGGGGCGCTGCCCCTCGACCCCGCGAACTGATCGGGTAGCTCGATCCCCGTCATAATCAGCGAAGTGGCAATCTTGAAAGCATTAGCATCACAAACTTCTCTGAAAGGCACAATTCGGGTTGGATTCGCATCTAAACACTCATAGCCTCACTGAAACAAAAGTGCAAAAAAAAAAAAAAAAATACAACTGAAAGGAGTTTTGTCAAACGGGGTTGCCAAGAATAAAACCTAACATTGAAGAGGGGTACTATGCGATATTTATCCAGACACATCTCATGCCTCCGTCGATGGGTACTCGTGCTCATACAGGAAGGGCAGCAGACGTCCCTTCGACGAGCAGGGCTCGAGCATCGAAGGGTAGGACCAGAGGGGTACCCCCCGCTAAACAGGGCTTCGGTTGGGCAGAGCTTCTGACCAAGTTGCCATGTTGGCAGTGCACCGAAAAGGCTTACCGAATTCTAATTGAGGCTCCAGCGGCTGGTCATAGATATGTCAGAGCTCCTGACTCAACTCCGGTATGTACCACAGTTTTCATTTTTCATTCTCTCTCAGATATTCATTTATTCCGGACATTGATCATTTCCCAATACATTTGCAGGCACCCGTAAGGTGCACCGAGGGACTGCTCGAGCTGGTCGCTTCATTCGAGGGATGATATTGAGGAGAGAGGCACTGATCAGTCTTCACGTGTAAACACCCAATTTTTGACCACCCTTAAGACTATTGATTACTTGGTGATGAAAGTTGTGCAGTACAAAGGTTCGATTTCTTCTGCAAGAGGAGCTTCAAATCCCAACCTTACACCCCCTTTTGGACCAAAACCATTTTGACCAAAATGATTTTTAGACCTTAAAACCCTCTTTTTCAAAAAAGTTTTGAAAAAAGTTTCTACGATGTTCCGAGGCTCCCATTTCGTTAAATGTTGTGCTTTTCAGTAAACCGAGTAAGGACAAAGTAGAAATGAATGAAAGAGAGGTCAACTCTTTGAAAAATCTTTCAAAACATCTTGGTTAGAGGTTTGGAGTTAAAGAAAATTGGAGAGGAGGCAAGAAACCAAGTTGGGGAAGAAGATGGGCTTGAACCGTTAAGAGAGAGTCGAGCAGCCCTCGCTAAATCAGGCCTATCCTTTTTGTATACTTGGATTTCAGCTATGCGACCACCACCATTGGAAAGAATACTTCTGGGGCTTCATTTTGGACTCAAGAATCTCCTAAAGCCAAGTCCGGATGAGGGAGATATAGCTAGTTAAAGTTGGGCATCAATCTAATTGAGCTGGAAATGAGTAACCTTCACTAAAAGAGGTATATCTTTTTGTACACTTGGAATTTTAATGTGACGTTTCCACCATTGGAAAGCCGACTTCAAGGGCTTCAATTTCGACACAAGAATGACCTGAAAAGGAGTCCCGATGAAGGAGTTATGCCCATTTTAAGTTGCACCGGGAGAGCAGATTTTGCTGTCGGCCACTAGTAGTGGCTGGTCGACAATGTTCTCAAACCCAGACCGGATTGGCCAGTCGGACCAGGAATTAGGCCTTGTTTTGGTCTGTTCAACCCCTTAAACCTGGAGTGGGGCCAAAACCAGGGAAAACCGGTGACCCAGTGGTCGAACCGGCAGAACCGGTGAACCGGACCGGGTCGGGAGGGTCAGACCAGTCTCTTTTTTTTTCGGTTTTACCTTTTTTTTATTTTCTTTCTTTCTTTCTTATATATATATATATATATATATTTCAAAATTTGACTAAAAATTCTTATTTCAAGAGTTTCCTCTCATAAGGAAGAGTCTCATTGGAAGTTAGAGAAGATTATGAAAGTCTATTCCTATTTATAGGAAAAGATTTTTCAAAGAGAACCTACAAAATTCTATGTGGGATTCAATCAAATTATTTGAAACATATTGATTGGAGGGAGAGTTGAAAATTTCATTTCCCTCCAAAATTAAATCTAGCATTCAATCAATTTATTTGGAGGGAATGTTTAAAAAATTTAATTCCTTTAAAATAAGTGACTTTTTTTTTTTTATCAATTATGACTTTATGAAATATTATTAATAAATACTACGCAACAATTTTTATTTTTATTTGATTACTTATATATATTTCCAATTATTTATAATTTATAGTTATATTTTTTAATTATATAATATTAACTATGACGTCACGGTTCGACCGCTTTGACCCGACGGTTGAACCAGTGACCCGTCCACCCGGTCCCTTTTCCGGTTCGCTCACTGGTCTGGTTTTGAAAACATTGCTGGTGGCCCACGAGTGTGGCAAGTCGGACACGGGCGTGTACGGTCGGCCACGAATGTGTCTGGTCGGCCACCAATGATGGCCGGTCGGCCACTGGTGTCCAAAACTCAGATTTTTTGCAAATATTTCTGCTTTAGCTGTATCACACTGCTCCAACTGTCTCTAATTCAGATATTTTTGACCAATGCATGTATTTTTCTATATATAGAGGCCATATCTCTCATATTGCAAGGTTAGCAAATTTTGGGAGCCTCTCTCTCTAAAATCCTCTCTCTCTCTAGGTTTCCCTCTCTCTTGCCCTTTTGTGCATACAGGTAGAGATACACCTCTCCTTTGCCTAAAGATCCTTAACCAAAGTTGCTTACCTTTGGGCTGAGATTACTTGGAGCCTTGCTTGAGCTCTAGAAGGAGGATTTAGCTTGATTTGGTGCCTCATTTGTGCCTAAAGTGTGTTGTGCTTCAAAGGTATAGAACTTACCCTATTTAAGCTTGTTTTGCATACTTGTTTTGCCATCTTTTCAAACTGTTTTTGGCCTGGTTTTCAACTACAAAAACCTCTATTTTTAAGGTTTAAAAATGGTGGTTTAAGGCCTTTTTGAGTTAAGGGGTTGTATCTCCCTTTTGTTCTTTAGCTTGTGAAGCTTTTGTGCCATCTTTTCATCACTTTCAAACCAACTCTTTTGGTCTTTTAACCACTGAAATTCAGAGGTTTTTCAGCGAAAAAAACTTTGTTTTGAAGTCCAAAATAGGAGGGGTTAGCCTCCCCTCTTTGTGTCTCACTTGCATGCCTAGTTAGCTTCACATGGTAGCATGTTTTTCTAGCCTAACTGAGCTCAGTTCAAGCATGTTTTAGGCTCTATTTTAGCATGTTTCAACTCTGTTTTGGGTTGGTTGGAGCACTTGTTGCTTACTTTTTGTACTTGTAGTTCAATTGTGCTTACTAGTCTAGCATGCCTAATGGTTTAGCCAATTTTTGTAGCTTGTGTTAGCTTAATTTCAGCATGTTTTAGCTACTACTTTTGCCTACTTTAACTCTATTTTGAGTTGGTTAAGTCCTTCGAGGCTTGTATTGCATGGCTATAGTGTAATGGCCTTCACTAGTTCATTGTTTTGAGGCTTTAAGAATGAAGTGTTTGAGTGGCTTGCATGTTATAGCATCATTTTACATATGATTTCAGTGTATATAGCTCTGTCACACTCTCACTTATTTCACTCTTTCATTGCTTTTGAGAGTTGTGTTTTGAGTCTTGTTTGCGAGCTAACATGTGAGCATGTTTTTCTAGCCTTTTGTGCCTTAATCTTAGCATGTTTTAGCCACTGTTTTGGCATGTTTTAACTCTGTCCAGAGCTGGTTTGGTCAGTTAAGCTTTGTGTTGCATGCTTATAGTGTTGTGATCTTCACTAGTTTGATGCTTTTAGGCTCTTAGCATGTCTTGCATGAGTTGCTTGCATGATTTAATGTCTTTTTGCATGCCATATCAGCACTGAAATGTCTGCAACCTCCATCTATTCTTCACTTTTTAATTTTTTTTGAAAGTGGTCTTGAGCCCCTTGTTGGCTTGAGTGTGAAATTGAGGCCCTCATGCCTAATGGTTTTAACCCTCTCTTGAGAGTTCCTCCTAACCAACATCATGAGACCTCTTTCATGCTCAAGGTACTTGTGGCACAAACCCTCTTTCCAATTAGAGGACTCTCATTTTTGGACTTAACCGATTAAAGGACTAATTGGTAATCTAAAATGTGTAAACAAAATGAACCAAGTAAAACTTGAGCAAGATAAGCATGTTCTGTTACATTGCATGTGTTTGGATCGGACGTTAATCCAAACACAAGAAAAATTGGACGTTTCACACTCAAAGTGATGAAACGTGTCATCTTTCTTAGTCACCGACATCCTTGATCATGCATGATATGGTGGTGGTCCTTCGAGTCTTATTTGTGCATTCATTGACTTTGTACAAGCTTGGTTTTCTAGCCATCATGCATTGAAAATGCTTGGTTGATGGCTTGAGAGCCAAGAGCTGCACTCCTTTGAGCTTGAGATATGATAAGGAGTGTAGCAGTAAACACATTCCTTGAAAATGCTTTGTTTTGCCTCTGTTGCTCTCTATTGCAACAAAAACAGAAGTCCAAAAAATGGGGGTGGCCGATTGGCCACTTGCAGTAGCCGACCGACCAGTTAAGGTGGCCGGCAGCCACTTTTTGTGGCCGACCGGCCACCAGTGAATTTTTATACAAATGTATTCCTATGTTAGAGCAGAGGCAATCTGGAAGTTAGTACAATTTTTGGTAATCAAATGAGTGCCAATAGAGGTGTCTGATGGCAAGGCAAGAGCATTTTCGGGAAGAAGCAACCGAGCATGCATGCATCCCTCGTCCCTCGAGGCCATTTAAATTGATTTAGTAGTTAGTTAGCGTAGCTAATCATTCAATTCGTTTTGTAATATTTTAATTAGCTTAGCATAGCTAGTTATTTAATTATGTTGTAATAATTAATTAGCTAGAATAGTTAATTAGTTGTTTTGTAATAATTAGCTTAGCTTAGTGTAGCTTAGCTTATTCATTCAGACCCTCCTTCGTAAGGACGCAAAGTTGTAATAAGTTTGCATGTGTGTGTGCTTGTCTTCCAACCCCACGTCTTTCCCCCTTTATTTATTCGCTTTCGATAGTTAGATTAGGGATCATATTTCAATTAGCATACATTATGCTTGCATGTTTACATCATTCATTTGTCTTGCATGCATCAGGCTTAGTGCATCATTCAAACTGCATCGCAATTTCAATACACTTATTTGAACACGTGTTTAAAAGCATGTTATCAAAGTGTTGCAAATACCATGATTAGGTAGCTGAGCCTATTTACATAGCATATTGCATGTGTTGCATTAGCCATCTTGTATAGTTAGGATCATGCATTTTTTTAACTAGTTTTTGTTTTGGCTTGGAGTACTCGGTAAACTTTTACGCTTTAGCATACTTGTATGAGTGTGAATGTTGCCATGATAGCATGCTTACCATGAGGCTATGTACTTAAATGATTAACTACATGAAAGCCTGTGGATGAAGGCTTTATTGCTTGAATTGGAACAATTCGGTAAATGTGAGTTTTAAGCCCACTTTGCGAAGTGGCAAAATCATGTTTTAAGCCCACTTGAGATGGCAAATCCGCATTTCTAAGCCCACTTAATGGTGGCAAATTCAAACCATTTTCAAAAACAAACATGAGTCGAATTCGTTCCAATTCTTGTGATTTAGTCTATACTTGCTTGCGCACGCGCCGCGTAGTAAAGTTAGCTAATAATCGAAATAAGAACACTTGTGTTTATAAAACAACATATCATGCTTAGTAGAGGTCGATCCATTGATCGGCGCGAGCGAGGGTGCTCATTCATGACCTTCCCCCCTCGTACCCCAGTTCCCGAGCCGAGGCAACTTTGGTGATGACGGACACGTGGCCTTTGACACGAGTCAGGGTTTCCTAAATTTCCCCAAAATAAAATATTTAAGTGACGACTCTGTAATCTGGAAAAACAGTCCAGTTTTGGCATTATTTGATTCAAAATCTAATTTTCCAAAATGATTTCCCGGATTGGACTCTTTGGTGTTTATCAGTTTCACATTGCACTTTATGAGATTAAATTCAGAATTGTGACAGGAGTCCGAACAGTAGGACCAATTCGAGCCTCTTCGAAAGCCGGGGGCGCAAAAAAGTCAAGTCTACAGTTTCTGGAGACTCTGTTAGGGATTTAGAGAACTTGACTCAAACTCATGATATGTTGTTTTATCTACATTTATGTGTTTCTTTGCATTGTATGTGCATTGGTGCGCCTAAGTCATAGTGTTTGCCATCTGCTATTCCTGAGCGGTTTGCCGGAAGCTTGCTTGGAAAAGCTTACCATAAGGCTGACCGATTGCGGGCTCTGCCACGATGGGAACACAAACCTTGGATCTGGATCACTGGTGTCGTTTGATCCTCTTTTCACTTCTCATTGTTAGGAGCGAAAGGTATCTTAGGTGGTCTTGCTGAGGCACCCTTTTTGACCAATTGACCTAGTTGCATATCGGAAGCCTTAGAGACTGTTTCAAACTAGGACAGGATGCTCACCCGAATGCAGGATTGTATGAAATCGCATATTTGCATAGTGAACCCCTAGCTCCTGACGAAACTAGGACAGGGTAACCCTACCCCATCATAGGGGTGTTTTGGCTCTCTTTAATTGGTATGTGCACAGTGAGAACTGTACAGGGATGTGCATATCAGTTGCCAAGTTGGTATCTGTTTTGGGGCAGAATTCAGTAGAGAGCACAGTCATTCAGCTATGCTCATATCTGTTCCAGTGAAATCGGGCTGAGATGCTGTCTATTTTCGTTTTGCAAGGAAGTCCTGGAACCATAGCTTCAGAAGGCTCTAATATCCCCTGGGTACTCTGAACTTGTATCGATAGACTTTGTCAGGTCGGAATTGGTTCAGAAACAACCTGTGTTTATCTCACCCCCACCGGTTACAAGACAAAGGAGGTTGAGGCAGAATTCACCAGTGCAGTTTCTATAGCTGTCACACCTCAATTCACCCGGGTCTAGTCTGGTCTGGGAACAGTTATCTGCATTCAGCTCAGCACGAGATCAATCACTCATTCCCATGGCTCAGTATCCCCCAGCCAGTGTGGAAAAATAGATACAACACCTGCAACAAACAGTCAAGGCACTGCAGCAGGACACAGTCCGTCAGGCCGAAGTGATAACCCGACTACAACAACAACAGCCACAGTTGGCCGTGACTTCTGCATCTCATACACCTCCCACGGGATACCCGACACCCGGAGCCATTGCCTATACTGCTAATGTCCAAGAGATTCAGGGCAATCCAGCTGAGCGAATCCCAGAACAGGCCTCTAAAGCTCCTGTCTATCAAACTGAAGCTCCGTTTGAATTTGAGGTTGACCTAACTGCACTTAAGGTCAATAAACTGGAGAAGTTATTCAAACGAGCACAAGGAGTGAAATCCATCCCGAATTTAGAGGACGGGTATACTGAAACTGCAGTTACCTTACCGGAGCGGTTTAAAATGCCGTATATCGATCGCTTCGATGGCTCTGGAGACCCAATGATACACCTTCGCCTGTTTTCTGATATACTGAGGCCAATGGGTCTGACCCCAGCCTAAAAGTTGTCTCTCTTCAGTCGAACCATGTCTGGGATAGCTGTAATCTGGTATGCTAAATTGGAGGACTCTGTGAAACAGAACTGGAAAGAGATGGTTGAGGCCTTCATTGCTCAATACTCCTACAACACACAGATCGAGGTCACAACTCGTGATCTCGAAGTCACCCGCCAAGAGCCAAAGGAGGGTTTCTTAGAGTTCGTGATGAGATGGAGAGAAAAGGCCTCGATGATGACAACAAGGCCTTCCGATAAAGATCAGATTAGGATGATTATTCAGAACCTACATGGTAAGTTGCTGCAAAAGATGATCGCTCTATCTTTGTTTATCTTTCCAGACCTTCTTGAAATAGGGGTTCAAATCGAGGATACCATCAGACAAGGGATTTTTGTGGAAGAAAATGACCCTTTGAAGAAGAATGTTGTTCGCAGTTCCAATGCTACTACTGATGGTAGCACAGCTGTGAAATGCTCAGAAGTAGACACTATCACCATTCCCCTCAATGGCTAAAAACTAACCACTTCAACTCGGCCTCAAGCCCAAAATTTACATCCTCTTTACATGAGTCTCTCTCAAGCTTCGAACATGTTGCAAGAAAAAGGGTACCTAGAACTCCTAGAACCTCAACCCCTTCCAAATTCTCTTCCACCAAGATATGACCCAGCTAAATACTGTGCCTATCATCAACAGCACGGTCATGATATGAACCGTCGCATCCGTCTCCATTATAAGATTCAAGATCTTATTGACGAAGAGATCATGGCTCCACCAAAAGGACCGCAGGCTAACACTAACCTGTTACCCCAACACCTCAACTTGATCCATACACTGCCATCCACCTACAACCCCAACATATACATCACCCCGGCCCATTTACCTAAGCTTGAGGTGTTCATTCCAGAAAGCACGGACTTGTGCATGATGGATGCACTCGAACCCCAATCATCTCAAAACCGTGAACCCACTACTTCCGAGCTAATGAGAATGATTGAAGATCTTCAGAGAACTGTGGCAGATTTGGCCTTTGTGATATTGGCTCCGTCATCGACCACATCATATACCAGGGATTTCATGTCAAAAGGTTCCCCAATCTTAGGACGGGCTGCATTGGAAGAAAGCTAATCCCTTGGCAAAGTGTAGGCAAATAGCAAGAACAAGGTAGGGGTAGGCATTGGTCTCTATGAACATCTTCAATGGGCTGTTGAGGCTTTGAAGGCTGAAGGATTGAACAAACAGCAAGTGCTCACAGTTGTTATAAAGACTGTGGATGGCACTTTTGCCACTCGGGATGAGGGCATTTCAAATCAAGGGGCAAGCCATGAAAAGGGATGTCGTACTAGAAACACCCCTTTTAGCTCCAATCCTACACTCGGAAGAGATCAGTAAACCCAGTCAACACCTGCCGACCCCTTCACCGGTACATCTAACACAACCTCACAAACCTCAAAGTACCAACCTCGAGGCTAGAGGGTCTTCAATCTCCTCTACATGACTTTGTCCAAAGCTCTTCAAATCCTCGTTGGACAAGGCCATCTCAAACCCCTTGAGCCTCGGCCTCTCCCGGATTCCCTTCTAGCTAAGCATAATCCGGCCAAGTACTGTGCCTTCCATCAAAAAATCGGTCATGACACTGACATTTGTTTTCGTCTTCGCCATGAAATACAAAATCTGATTGATAACAAGGTCATCGTCGCACCAAGTCTTGCAAAGTCTATCGACATTGGATCAGTGAACTTAGGGGATAATGTGACTATGTGATCGGGAGATGAACCACCTGCTGATGGCGCTCATTTTTACTCCAGATGTGGTAGATGGCACACACTGTTTTGAGTGATTTAAAAATGTTGTTTATTGTACGTTGTGACTTGGGTATTGGGTCAGTCTTGTCGTGTTGTATTGAGTCAGTCTCTTTGTACTGAATCAGTTGAGTTAGTCTTGTTGTATCGAGTCAGTCCTGTTGTGTTAGAGTCGGGTGATTTCGAGGGTGTTACCTCGGGCATCACTATCTTGTTTTATGTTTGTCTTTTACACTTTACACTCTTTCTTTTGAGTCTGTTTCTGCCATTAAGCCAGTTGTGCCAGAAGATCTGAATGAAACGACAGTGCTTTTCACCTACTTTTCTGTGCCTTTCATTGCATTGACCTAAGTTTTTCAAAACTTTTTTAACACTGATGAAAACAAAGAGGGAGGAATTCCTCTAGATTTGCAAAATATGATCAAACTGAGAGAAAGAGAGGTGTGCTAAGCCCTTAATGAATGAAATCATGTTTGTTAATGTGAGTGCCGAGAAGGATCTTGGCTTGATCTAGATTGGTTCTACATTGTCTTCGACGCGAGTGATTAGTCGCTTTCTTAAAAGATTTAAAAAAATATTTTGCGTGGTCCTGTGAAGACATACGTGGAATTGATCTTGAGATTGTGTAGCATAGGATTGCTCTCATGCCTCAAGACTCAACCCCTTTTGCTTTCAAACCTTGAACTTTGATTCAGAATGTTCAATGATCAATCATAACATAAGGCTTGTATGGCCGGATCCGAAGCAACCCTTGAACTAGGGGCAAGAAAGTCAGATCAAGAAGATCAGATGTTATCAAAGGAAGCTTGCAAAGCTAGATCAGAAGTAGCCCTTAAACTAGGGGCAAAAATGTTAGATGTGCTCAAAGGATCAAAGGATGGGTCATTCCACAAACCAATGATGATTGGCAAGAAAGCCAAATCCCAGAATCTGGAAGAAGAAAATTTTTGCTGAAAAACAATCGAGTTCCTATCCACAACACTAGGGGCAAATTCAGCCCCCATTGGATGGACTTCCACATCATTAGCAAACCGCAACCATTCTCCTGGATTCATATGGCTTAGAGATCCTATGACCAATCAACGTGGACAAGTTAAACTTTTCTATCCTTGAGAGGCTCGCTGGGTCGAAAACCCAGAAGGGCGACCCAGGGAAAAGTTAGAGTAAGAAAAAAAAGAACAAAAGAACAAAAATGAAAAAATAAAGGAAATGAAAAAATGAAAAGAAAAGAAAAGAAAAGAAAAACAGAGCTCGCGAGGTTGAAAACTCGGAAGGCGGCCTTGGAAAAAGTTAGAGCATAAAAGGAGCGCGTCAACACCCAAGGGAACCTCAGCCCAGAACTACGTCAGGCCTGATTCCCATCTTTGGGATACGTAGGCAACTTCATTCTGAAGTTCGGCCCCGATTATTTTTAGCCTGCTTGGCTCATCCATGTTGATTGGTTTACCCTTGTTCAGACTCGGCTATCTTATCCATGTGTAAATTGGCTCTTCTTTGTTCAAAATCAGTTATTCTATTCTGTTAGAAGATTCAGCTATAAGACAATTCAAGTTCAAATATGAGGTTGTGCATCTCAAGAGTAAATTCTATATTGGTTGAGCAGTGGCCATTTGCAAAAACAGTTTTGAGGCTTTTTTAATGAGGTTGACTGATTTTCTCAAAAATTATTCCATTTTTTCGAAATTGAACCATTTCTTGGACCCAAAAAAGGAAAATTTTCAATACTCATAACCTAACTTGCATGATTTCAAATCAGAAAATTGAACAAGCATGTTAATCTAACTTTCATATTGGTCAAAAGTTGTTTTAGCAGAAGCCAAAAAAACAAAAAAAAAATGGTTAAAATAATGAACTAGGGCATAGTTGAGTCAAGTTTTCTGTCTGTTCCCCATTATCAATGTATTCGCCAGAAAGGGCACACCTGAAGCTAACAGCAGAGGGCTGAAAGCTCTCTCATCCTCCAAGCAACGAGGTATCAAGCCAAGTACGAAGCACGAACTGGAATAGAGCAGGATATTCCACTTCCTCATTTGGACAGGTCTGATCACATCCAAACTGGCCGAGCACATCATCAACCGATGTCAAGAAGAAGAATCTAGTAGAATACTAGGGGCATAAGCCCACAACTTCTTGCTTTTCCATCAACCAGCCAGGGGAGGGATAAAAAAGAAAAGAGATTGAAGAATAGAGAGATGTGTGCTGAGAGAAAAAGTGAGAAAAATGATTTTCAGAGAAAAAGAGATTGAGTGCCAAAGTGATATGAGAATCACAAATGAGAAAGTGTGGGAAAAATTACCTGGAGAAGCTGTGGGCTCCCTGTGAACTGAGAGGTCTCTCACCTTTGTAACACATCTGACTGTTGTGTGTGTGTTTTTGTTTGTCTCGGTTCTTATTTTAAGTCGTTTCGAGTGTCAATAGATGTGTTTAGGTTGTTTACCTTTGTTTTCCTTTGTTGAGTCATTTTGACTATGGTCAGTCGTAGGCTCAATACCCGATTAAGAACTCATTTCAAATTCAAAATAAATAGTTTTGTGCTCAGAGTGTTGTGTCATTCTCCACATTTGTGTAAAACAGGATTTGTTCTTTCATAAAACTGCAGGGTTCAACCTAGGTTATGTGAAAACAATAGAACAAGGACCTACCTGAAGCTATATAGGTTCCAGACTACAAAGCAAAAGAAAAGAGGAAAAATACGAAGCATCTGAGTGTGTTTCAACTTCAGAAAATTCCGAGATTACATTCCGAATGTACCTCTTCAAGCCTTGTCAATGCTCCGAAGTATGAGTGTGCCTCTACCTCAAGCTCAAGATCAAGCCTGCTTCAATCCAGAATAGTGATCAGAAGTGTTCTCCCTGAGCATCATTTCCCGGCCAAAGGCATCTTGGCTGCGTTTGCAATGAGTTCCAAGGAGGCCAACTGCGACGGTGGAAACTAGAGTTCGAATGGCGATGCCTAGAACACAAAGGTTTGGAATTTTCGAGACTAAAGTCTGGTTTAAATACCCAGGGGTGTATCCTTGGCTTGAAATCTGTATGGCAGTCCCATAGATTGAGATAGCATGTATGCGCTTCAATTCTAGATACTGAACCAACCTAGTCTGTCACCCTATTGGAGAATAGGGAAAGTTGTGAATATGATCAGGAAAAAAAGCAAGCATCCATGGCTTCTACATTCAGAGGTTACCCCTTGTCAGCATTTTAGGACCTTTGAACTGTGAGTTGAAAGTAAAAGTTTGAAGAACACAAGGGGAAATCCCCATCAGAATAGAGTGGTTCATCGCCACTCACCCCATGAGGTGCTTTCTAAAGCACCACTTTGATTGTTTATTGCATTCCCTAAACATCATGCACTACATTGCTTGTAACATGTATCATATCATTGCACTTCTTGCATTTATTTGCATCTTATGTTATCTTGTATCACTTCTTCTTTTACGCTGAGTAACGTTTAGGATCGTTGTCCCCCGGGACTTATCTTAGGATGCGTGGAACGCACTCCCGAGTTGTTTTTGGACCTATTCTCATGATTTCAGGATGGTTAGAGTGTTATTCTCTCCTCACACGATTTCAGTGTGTTTGGGATTTGTTTGTCCTCTTCTCACGATTTCAGCATGGTTAGAGTGTTCTTCTCTCCTCATACGATTTCAGCGTGTTTAGGATTTGTTTATCCTCTTCTCACGATTTCAGCGTGGTTAGAGTGTCATTTTCCTCACACGATTTTAGTGTGTTTGGGATTTGTTTATCCTCTTCTAACGATTTCAGCGTGGTTAGAGTGTTTTTTTCCACACACGATTTCAGCGTGTTTGGCATTCATCTCAGGACGCGTGGAGTGCGCCCCTGGATGGTTTTCTTAGGACCTCTTCTCACGATTTCAGCGTGGTTAGAGTGTTCCTTTCCGTACACGATATCAGCGTGTTTGGAATTTATCTTAGGATTGTGTGGAACGCGCCCCTGAGTGGTTTTCTTAGGACCTCTTCTCACAATTCCAGCAAGGTTTAAATGTTCTTTTCCTCACATGATTTCAGCATGTTTGGGATTTGTTCTTCCTTCTCTCACGATTCCAGTGTGGTTGGAGTATGGCACCCTATTCATCTATTACATCGTCCATGGCGTCCATTACATCATACCATTTTATCGCCAGTATCCTTTTCCATGTTAAGCTTAGTCTGGCATGTACTCATACATTTCCTTCGTTGAAGCATGGTTCTGTGATAATGTGTACGCACCTATTCCACTAAGAGAATTATGGTCTGAGGGTTTCGGCACCTTTTCTATGTTAGACGTAATCTGTTTTGCGTCCATGCCTTTTCTAGGTAAAATGCGGTTCGGCCTGTGCCTTATTCACTGCATCCATTGCATCCATTGTATCGTACTTTGTTTTGTTGCATTCAGCATTTAGGATCACGATCTTTCCTCAGCAGGTCATTCCTCACTGATATCATGCCACCCAATTACTTGTATTCTTTCTGCGAAACACATAGTTCTGTATGTGCACATGCCTATCCCACTAAAAGAATTGTGGTTTGAGGGTTCCAGCACCTTTTCTATGTTAAACGTAGTTTGATTTTGCATCCCCATCCCTTTATGATATTTGTGTACTGAACTACGCTAGTTTGATTCCTTTTAAAGGGATACGTAGGCAACCTTCGGGTTCAACCAACTGCATTTATATTTTGTTTATTTGTCCAAGTCTTTGGCCTTGTCAAAAATTGGTCGTCTCTGGGCTTTGACATTCACTCACGTCATTTCATGACTCTGAGCTCTGTCAAAGAGGGGCAACTATAGACACCCCATTTTTGACTACCCTCAAAACTTGGGCGCCACTAATTGATTATTTGGTGATAAAAGTTGTGCAGTGCAAATGTTCAATTTCTTCGGCAAGAGGAGATTCGAATCCCAACCTTACACCCCCTTTTGGACCAAAACCATTATGATCAAAATGATTTTTAGACCTTAAAACCCTCTTTTTCAAAACATTTTTGAAAATACGATGTTCCGAGGCTCCAATTTCGTTAAATGTTGCGCTTTTCGGTAAATTGAGCAAGGACAAAGTGGAAATGAATGAAAGAGAGGTGAACTCTTTGAAAAATCTTTCAAACCATCTTGGTTAGAGGTTTGGAGTTGAATAAAATTGGAGAGGAGGGAAGAAACCAAGTTGGGGAAGAAGATGAGCATGAACCGTTAAGAGAGAGTCGAGTAGCCCTTAATAAATCAGGCCTATCCTTTTGTATAATTGGATTTCAACTATGAGTCCACCACCATTGGAAAGAGTTCTTCCGGGGCTTCATTTTTCACTCAAGAATCTCCTAATGCCGAGTCTAGATGAGGGAGATATGGCTGGTTGAAGATGGGCATCAATCCGATTGAGTTGGAAATGAAAAACCTTTACTAAAAGAGGTATATCTTTTTGCACACTTGGAATTTTGATGTGAGGATTCCACCATTGGATAGAAGACTTCCGGGGCTTCAATTTAGGCACAAGAATGACCGGAAAAAAGTCCCGATGAAGGAGTTATGCCCATTTTAAGTCGGACCTGGAGAGCAGATTTTGCTGTCGGCCACTGGTAGTGGCTGGTCAGCCACGGGCGTGTACGGTCGGCCACCATTGGTGGCTGGTCGGCCACCATTGGTGGCTGGTCAGCCACAAATGTGTACGGTCAGCCACCAATGATGGTCGGTCGGACACTGGTGTCCAAAACTCAGATTTTTTGCAGATATTTCTCCTCCAGCTGTATCACACTACTCCAGCTGTCTCTAATTCAGATATTTTCGAACAATGCTTGTATTTTTCTAAATATAGAGGCCATATCTCTCATATTGCAAGGTTAACAAATTTTGGGAGCCTCTCTCTCTAAAAATCCTCTCTCTCTACAATTCTCTCTCTCTCTAGATTTCTCTCTCTCTTGTCGTTTTATGCATACAAGTAGAGATACACCTCTCCTTTGCCAAGAGATCCTTTACCAAAATTGCTTACCTTTGGGCTAAGATTTCTTGGAGCCTTGTTTGAGCTCTAGAAGGAGGATTTAGCTTGATTTGGTGCCTCATTTGTGCCTAAAGTGTGTTGTGCTTCAAAGGTATAGAACTTACCCTATTTAAGCTTGTTTTGCATACTTGTTTTGCCATCTTTTCAAACTGTTTTTGGCCTGGTTTTCAACTACAAAAACCTCTATTTTTAAGGTTTAAAAATGGTGGTTTAAGGCCTTTTTGAGTTAAGGGGTTGTATCTCCCTTTTGTTCTTTAGCTTGTGAAGCTTTTGTGCCATCTTTTCATCACTTTCAAACCAACTCTTTTGGTCTTTTAACCACTGAAATTCAGAGGTTTTTCAGCGAAAAAAACTTTGTTTTGAAGTCCAAAATAGGAGGGGTTAGCCTCCCCTCTTTGTGTCTCACTTGCATGCCTAGTTAGCTTCACATGGTAGCATGTTTTTCTAGCCTAACTGAGCTCAGTTCAAGCATGTTTTAGGCTCTATTTTAGCATGTTTCAACTCTGTTTTGGGTTGGTTGGAGCACTTGTTGCTTACTTTTTGTACTTGTAGTTCAATTGTGCTTACTAGTCTAGCATGCCTAATGGTTTAGCCAATTTTTGTAGCTTGTGTTAGCTTAACTTCAGCATGTTTTAGCAACTACTTTTGCCTACTTTAACTCTGTTTTGAGTCGGTTAAGTCCTTCGAGGCTTGTATTGCATGGCTATAGTGTAATGGCCTTCACTAGTTCATTGTTTTGAGGCTTTAAGCATGAAGTGTTTGAGTGGCTTGCATGTTATAGCATCATTTTACATATGATTTCAGTGTATATAGCTCTGGCACACTCTCACTTATTTCACTCTTTCATTGTTTTTGAGAGTTGTGTTTTGAGTCTTGTTTGCGAGCTAACATGTGAGCATGTTTTTCTAGCCTTTTGTGCCTTAATCTCAGCATGTTTTAGCCACTGTTTTGGCATGTTTTAACTCTGTCCAGAGCTGGTTTGGTCAGTTGAGCTTTGTGTTGCATGCTTATAGTGTTGTGATCTTCACTAGTTTGATGCTTTTAGGCTCTTAGCATGTCTTGCAAGAGTTGCTTGCATGATTTAGTGTCTTTTTGCGTGCCATATCGGCACTGAAATGTCTGCAACCTCCCTCTATTCTTCGCTTTTTAATTTTTTTTTGAAAGTGGTCTTAAGCCCCTTGTGGGCTTGAGTGTGAAATTGAGGCCCTCTTGCCTAATGGTTTTAACCCTCTTTTGAGTGTTCCTTCTAACCAACATCATGAGACATCTTTCATACTTAAGGTACTTGTGGCTCAAACCCTCTTTCCAATTAGAGGACTCTCATTTTTGGACTTAACTGATTAAAAGACTAATTGGTAATCTAAAATGTGTAAACAAAATGAACCAAGTAAAACTTGAGCAAGATAAGCATGTTGTGTTGCATTGCATTGCATGTTTTTGGATCAGACATTAATCCAAACACAAGAAAAATGGGACGTTTCACACTCAAAGTGATGAAACGTGTCATCTTTCTTGGTCACTGACACCCTTGATAATGCATAATAGGGTGGTGGTCCTTCAAGTCTTATTTGTGCATTCATTGACTTTGTACAAGCTTGGTTTTCTAGCCATCATGCATTGAAAATGCTTGGTTGATGGCTTGAGAGCCAAGAGCTACACTCCTTTGAGCTTGAGATATGATAAGGAGTGTAGCAGTGCACACATTCCTTGAAAATGCTTTGTTTTGCCTCTGTTGTTCTCTGTTGCAGCCAAAGCAGAAGTCCAAAAATTAGGGATGGCTGACCGGCCACTTGCAGTAGCCGACCGGCCAGTTAAGGTGGCCAGCAGCCACTTTTTGTGGCCAACCGGCCACCGGTGAATTTTTGTACAAATGTGTTCCTGTGTTGGAACAGAGGCAATCTGGAAGTTGGTACAATTTTTGGTAATCAAATGAGTACAAATAGAGGCGTCTAATGGCAAGACAAGAACATTTTCGGGAGGAAACAACCAAGCATGCATGCATCCCTTGTCCCTCGAGGACGTTTAAATTGCTTTACTAGTTAGTTAGCGTAGCTAATCATTCAATTTGTTTTGTAATATTTTAATTAGCCTAGCATGGCTAGTTATTCAATTATGTTGTAATAATTAATTAGCTAGAATAGTTAATTAGTTGTTTTGTAATAATTAGCTTAGCTTAGTGTAGCTTAGGTTATTCATTCGAACCCTCCTTTGTGAGAACGCAATGTTGTAATAAGTGTGCGTATGTGTGTGCATGTCTTCCAACCCAACGACTTTCTCACTTTTATTTATCCGCTTTCAATGGTTAGATTAGGGATTATATTTCAATTAGCATACCTTATGCTTACATGTTTGCATCATTTATTTGTCTTGCATGCATCGAGCTCAGCGCATCATTCAAACTGCATCGCAATTTCAATACACTTATTTGAAAACGTGTTTAAAAGCATGTTATCAAAGTGTTGCAAACACCATGATTAGGTAGCCGAGCCTATTTACATAGCATATTGCATGTATTGCATTAGGCATCTTGTATAGTTAAGATCATGCATTTTTCTACCTAGTTTTTGTTTTGGCTTGGAGTACTCAGGAAGCTTTTACGCTTTAGCATAATTGCATGACTGTGAATGTTGCCATGATAGCATGCTTACCATGAGGCTATGTGCTTAAATGATTAACTGCATGAATGCCTGTGGATGAAGGCTTTATTGCTTGAATTGGAACAGTTCAATAAATGTGAGTTTTAAGCCCACTTTGCGAAGTGGAAAAATCATGTTTTAAGCCCACTTGAGGTAGCAAATCTGTATTTCTAAGCCCACTTAAGGGTGGCAAACTCAAACCATTTTCAAAAACAAACATGAGTCGAATTCGTTCCAATTCTTGCGATTTAGTGTATACTTGCTTGCGCGCGCGTCACGTAGTAAAGTTAGCTAGTAACCGGAATAAGAACACACGGGTTTATAAAACAACATATCATACTTAGTAGAGGCCGATCCTTTGATCTGGCAAGCGGGGGTACTCATTTCATGACCTTCCCCTTCGTACCCAAGTTCCCAAGCCAAGGCAACTTTGGTGATGACAGACACGTGGTTTTTGGCACGAGTCAGGGTTTCCTAAATTTCCCCAAAATAAAATATTTAGGTGGCAACTCTGTAATCTGGCAAAGCAGTCTAGTTTTGGCATTTTTTTATTCAAAATATGACTTTCCAAAATGATTTGCCGGATTGGACTCTTTGGTGTTTATCAGTTTCACATTGTACTTTGTGAGATTAGATTCAAAACCGTGACAGGAGTCCGAACTGTAGGACCAATTCTAGCCTCTTCGAAAGGCGGGGGCGCGAAAAAGTCGAGTCTACATCACAGTATTCAGGTATTCCTTTCAGGCATCAAATTTCCCATGACATACGGACACTGGCATTTCAACTAAAAACTTCCCATATTTACACTGATGTGTTGCATCTGTAGACCACATCTAACACCCTGCATTCACACACTATCTCTGATTTCTGCATTGCATCTGATACTCATGTTTTAACTAATATGAACTGTCCTTTTCAGGTTCCACCCGTACCGATAGGACCAGTAGCACCTGCACCAGTAGTACCTCCTGCAACAGTAGGGAGGAGAGAGAGACATGCTCCGACACGCGGCCGAGGGGGACATCGTGGTCGAGACCGGCGGAACCCTTCAAAGCCCACTCTGAGCGATGACGACGCTAAGACTAGGGAGACCGAGGAGGCTGTGGGTCAGCACACCGAGTCATCCGAGAGTGGAGACGATGATGCTGGCTCGGGTTCTGCTAGTGGAGATAATGCTAAGTCAAGTTCTGAGGCAGAAAGCAGTGATAACTCTGGTTCAGACTCCGGTTCAGAGGGAGGTGCAGACAGCGGTGCTGACAGAGACAGCTCTGAGACCGCGCCCAGGAAAAGGACGAAGATGACCTCTCGAGCGTGAGATAGCTGGCGCTGATTTATGTCTTTTTTGACTTTGTTTCTTGTTGTTAGTAGTGTTAGCACTTTGTATAGCTTTAGATTGGTTTTATTTTGCTTTAAAACTTGTACTCTTTTATAAAAAGAACCATGATCAGAATGAAAACAGCTTTTTGATGAAAAAGTGTTGTATTTTGCATTCTGAGCATCGCATAGCATAAGAACGTGATTGATCTTGATTGAAAATTGCACATTGCATTGGCACTTTCTTGATCAGGTAATGAACCGACCAACACTTAACAAACAAAGCAAGACAAATCGATAAACAACTAATAATAACAACTCGATAAACAACGCAACAACTGGACAAGCAAA
Organism: Camellia sinensis; assembly: GCF_004153795.1. NCBI lineage: Eukaryota > Viridiplantae > Streptophyta > Magnoliopsida > Ericales > Theaceae > Camellia > Camellia sinensis. The sequence goes on along the minus strand of NW_021026414.1, from coordinate 344,356 downwards.
AACAAAACAAATACAACTCGATAAGCAACACAACAACTTGATAAACAACGCAAATACAACTCGATAAGCATAACAAGACGAATACAACTCAAATGAACATGCTCAAGCCCAAAGGGACTGAAAACAAGGCCTTGGACTGCACAAAAATCAGAACAAAGCACAGATTCTCAGCACTCAACACACAGGAAGACCACAGGACAAACAAGAATGCTGCGGGCCATGAACAAAGGTTGTCGGCCACCAGTGGTGGCTGGTCGGCCATCAGCGTAAGGGACCTCCAGATTGTTGCCACTTGTCTTCCACTCAGTGCCTTATCCTTTATAAAAGCTGGGTCTTCGTAGTTTCTTCATTCCAACTCTGTTTTTTCCACAAATGGAGCCATTCTTTACCGAAAAACTCTCAAATTGGATTACAACTTTAGATGGTTCGGAAAAAGTGAATTTCTGGGGTTTCAGGATAAATACACTATTCCTGCTAAGTCGTTCTCCACTGTGTTTTTCGTTCCTTCATGTCACGGCTAGGTGTTGGAACCCAGTTACGCGTGTGTTTAGCTTCGAGGGGCAAGAGATGTGCCCTACAATTGAAGAATTCCAAGTTTTGATGGAATCCCGGCGTGACGAGGAAATCTTGCCCCAGTCCCGTTTTGGTCATATCCAAGCTTTGGGAAGGATGTGTGGACTCACTTTATAGGAGGCTCGATCCTTGGTTCATAATAGAGAGTTGGATATTCCCAACAGCATTCATCAATTTTCTGACACCAGTGACCGCGGCGACCATCTTTGGCAGAGTTTTCGACAGCATGCCCTTTATTTGTGTATGTTGGCTCATTTTCTTCTTGCCCCGGGTTTCGGAGGGTCTAGCATTTGCTTGATCAAAGTAGCCCAAAGCTTGAAAGAGGGCAAAAGTTGCATTAGCTTAGCACTAGCCGAGACTTTGATAGGCTTGGACGCCTTCCATCGACGGGAGACAACCAAATTCGCAAGAAGTCCACTACTTTTGTAGGTAATGTGTCCTACTCTTTATAATATGTGTTTCTCACATCTCTCAACAGTCAGGCTCTGTTTTTGTCTCAAAACCCTTTTGCACTTTTTCTCTCCACATACACCTCTCTATTCTTTAATCTCTCTTTTCTTTCATCCCTCCCCATATATGGCTCATGGACAGGTTGAAGGTAGTGGATTCTTGCTCTACATATTCAGCACAGGGCTACTTCTTCCACCAACGGCTAATGGATTTCCTGAATGAGGGATGGTGTTGCCATTGGTTGTGCAACCGGTCTACTGCTGACATTGCTTGGCGTTGCCCCTGGTTTGACCTGCCTGAGATGAGCTACAGCATGACTCGGCAACTTCGTATTCAGCTGATTGGCCTGACACACTGTGTGTTCTACTTTCCATTCCGGTTCAGGCGTCAATTCAGACATGATCAGACTTGTCCAAAAGAGGGAGCAGAGTACCCGGCTTCATTTCCAATCCGAGGTTCACAATGGCTCGATACCCCAATACTTGGACGATGAGAGAACTTCTGGCTCCTGCTCCCAATTTCAGTTGCGCCCTTTCCGGCAAATGCCTGGCTTGGCTTGAAGAAGAAGGACAGACAAGGCCTACTTTAGCATGGGAAACTTCCGCAAGCACAGAGAGGGGACGCAGGAACACCTAACTCATCTATGCCCCAAGTTTATTGCTTTGATCTAACTTTTCAAGTTTTATGCATGTAATAAAAAAAAAACTTTGATGTGTATCGAGAGTTGGAGAACTTTGTATTGAAATCAATGAAATTGAAGTTGTGGGCACTGAAAAATTTTCTTTTGGTCCAAAAGTGGTCTAAGTTGTAAAAAGATTAATTTGAAAAAAATCAACTTTTATTAAAACTTTTCAAAACCATTTTCGAAAAGGATTACAACTAGACACACATGGAATCTATTCTTGAGATGTACAAACCCGAATCCATAAATGAAAAATTAACCCTTGTCTGAATAGCACTGCGCTGCAATGCGACCAGTTCTCATAATGAAGATCACAACCGAACTCTCTTGGATGCATAAAAGACGAAAATGACCTAATCAATCACATGGACAGGACAGTTGATTTAGAAGTGTTTACAGCCGGACTTCAAAATGAAGTTGCCTACGTATCCCAAAAATGGGAATCAAGCCTTACGTAGTTCGGTTCGGATTCACTCGGGTATTAACACTCTCCTTTTGCACTCTAACTTTTTCCCAGGCTGCCTTTTCCGGGGTTTTAACCTTGCGAGCTCAGTTTTTTTTATTTCAAATTTTTTGAACTCTAACTTTTGCCTAGGTCGCCCTTCCAGGTTTTCGGCCTAGCGAGCCTCTCGAGGGTAATATTTCCTCAACTTGTCCATGTTGATTGGTTGGAAAAATTCTAGGCCATCCAAGTTCATAAGAATAACAGCTCCAGCCGACCAAATGGTTTTGATAATATAAGGACCAGTCCAATTAGGTCTGAACTTGCCCCTAGGGTCATAGATGGGAGCTCGGTTATCTTTCAACACCAAATCCCCTCCTTAAGATTCCGAGACTTAACTTTCTTGTTAAAAGCCCTGGCAATCCTACGTTGATATCCTTGAACATGGTACAGTGCTTTCAACCTTTTCTCATCAAGCATCATCAGTTCTTCGACCCTGTTCTGCTGCCAATCCGCTTCTGCTATCTGGCACTCAGCCATAACCCGCAGCGACGGAACCTCTACTTCAATTGGAAGAACAGCTTCCATCCCATAAACAAGAGAGTATGGAGTTGCCCTAGTAGACGTCCGAATTGAAGTTTTGTAGCCCCAAAGAGCAAATGCCAATTTGTTTGGCCATTCCTTGTAAGTCTCAACCATTTTCTACAAAATATGCTTGATGTTCTTGTTGGCAGCCTCAACAGCTTCGTTGGTTTGCGGCCGGTATGTGGATGACTTATGAAAAGCCACGTTTTATTTCTCTAAAAAGTCGATCACTTCTCTCTTGAAATGGGAACCATTGTCTGAAATGATCTCATTCGGGACCCCATAGTGACAAATGATGTTATTGCGGATGAACTTAGCCACATGCGACGCTTTCAACACTGCATAGGATTGGGCTTCGACCCACTTTGTAAAATAGTCTATTGCCACCAGGCTATTCTCATGCCCATTCGAGCCTTTCGACGTAACTACCCCAATGACATCAATTCCCCAAACTGAAAAAAGCCATGGTGAAGTCATGTTGTACAGCTTCGACGGCGGGATATTCATGCGATTTGCATGAATTTGGCATTTGTGGCATCGCCGAACAAAACCAATACAATCCTCCTCCATAGTTGACCAATAACAACCCTGCCTGAGAATCTTCCGGGCTAGCATTACTCTGCTCATGTGTGTTCCACACTCTCCCCCATGGATGGCCTCCATTAGGCGCTTTGACTCCTCTGCATCAACACACAACTTGTGTATTCCCAAATGACCTCTCTTATACAACTTACCCCCGCAGATGATAAATTGAATGGTCATCCTCCGTATTGCCCTTTTATCTTTGGCATTTGCCCCTAGTGGATAAATCTCCTTTTCTAAGAAGTTTCAGATATCATAATACTAGGGGTTTTGATCTTATACTTCATCTATTGCGGCGATAAACTCGTAGGCCGGCGTATATCTCTATTCAATGATAATTGGACACATCCGAACTCCAAAAGGGATGTCTATCATAGAAGATAGAGTTGCTAAAGAATTAGCGAACCTGTTGTTCTCTTTTAATAGATGCGTGAAGGTTAATTTCTCAAACCTAGGAATTAGAACGTCCAGGGTTTGGTGATAGATTTTCATCCTTTCTTCTTTGACCTTCCGGTCTCCTTTTGCTTAAGACACAACTAGGTTCGAGTCCCCGATGACGTCCAACCTTTTTTTCCCTAGTTCTAGGGCGGCTTCCAAACCAGCGATGCACGCCTCGTATTCTACTTTGTTGTTCGATACCTTGAACCGGAGTTTGAAGGCTAAAGGTATGTGGAAATTGTGGGGTGCTATCAACAACACACCTGTCCTATACCCGTATTTATTAGATGCCCCGTCAAAGTACATTGCCCAGGGTTCTTACTCAACTTGCAGAATAGACTCATCTAGGAATAGGTATTCTATTGATTCACCCCCTTCCACTGGATGATCTGCCAGGAACTCTACTACTGCTCTCCCCTTGACAAACTTGCGAGTCGCATACTTCAAATCAAACTCGGAGAGAAGAAGCAACCAACGGGCTAGCCTACCCGTAAGCACTGGTTTCTCGAAGAGATATTTGATGGGATCTAATCTCGAAATCAGAATTATGGAGTGAGCTAACAGATAGTGCCTCAACTTCCCGGTGGCCCATACCAAAGCTAAGCAAGCCTTTTCTAGCGGCGTATAACGGGTCTCATATTCCAGCATCTTCTTGCTCAAGTAATAGATGGCTTTCTCCACTCTATCCTCAGATTCCTGCGCAAGCATGTAGCCCATAGTCGTGTCGGTGACTGACAGGTACACAATCAACGGCTTCCCCGGCTCTGACGACGACAACACAGGTGGATTCTGAAGGTACTGCTTGATCTGCTCAAAAGCAAACTGACATCGGTCATCCCATTGGAATTTCTTTCCTTTCTTCAGGAGACCAAATAGTGGTTCATAAGTCAAGGTTAATTTTGAAATAAAAATCTTATGAATTGCACTTTACCCAGAAAGCCTCACACCTCCTTTTCAATCCTTGGTGGTAGCATTTCTAGTATGGCCTTGATTTTGGAAGGATCAACCTCGATGCCCCTCTGCGTGATGAAGAAACCCAGCATTTTCCCCGCTGTTATGCCAAAAGTGCACTTCTATGGATTCAGCCTCAATCGATATTCTCTTATCCGTTGGAAGAATTTCTTCAAGGCGGTGTAGTGGCCCTCTCTTTCCTTGGACTTGACAATCATGTCGTCTACATACACCTCGACCTTTTTGTGAATCATATCATGCAAGATAGTGGTTGCAACCCATTGATAAGTAGCCCCAGTATTTTTTAGACCGAACGGCATCACCCTATAGCAGTAGATTCCCCATGGCGTGGTGAAGGCGGTCTTCTGTCTATTCTCGGGTGCCATCAAGATCTGGTTATACTCGGAAAATCCATCCATGATGGAGAACAACACATGGCCTATGGTGAAGTCCACCAATTCATCGATGTGCGGTAGAGGAAAGTTGTCCTTCGGACTAGCTTTGTTCAGATCTCTAAAGTCCACACACACCCGAATTCTGCCATCTTTCTTCGACATTAGAACAATGTTGGCCAACCCAGTCGAATACTCAGATACTAGTAAAAACCCTGTGTCTATCTGCTTGGTTACCTCTTCCTTAATCTTCAAAGCCCAATTCGGGCGTATTCTCCGAAGCTTCTGCTTGATGGGTCGGACCTCGGGGTCAAAAGGGATCCGATGCTGTACAATCTCAAGATCAATTCCAGGCATGTCTTCGTAGGACCACGCAAAAACATCTTTGAAATCTTTTAATAAAGCGACTAAGTGCTCGCACTCCTCTGAAGACAACGTCGACCCGATCTGGACCAAACACGGATCCTTCTCAGTACCTACATTAATTGAAATGATTTCATCAACAAGGGGTTTTACAAACCTCTCCTCCTCTTAATCAATTAAATGTTTCAAAACCAGCAGAATTCCTTCTTCATCGTTTTCATCAAAATTTTGAAAATCATGATCAATGCAATAAACAAAAAGCACAAAAAAGTACTCAGAATATGCTGCAGCATTCTCATTCAAAAGTTCCAGCTCATCCAATTCCTTGGTTACAATCGACTCAAAAGAAAAGAAAAAGACGACCTAAACAAAACATCGGCATCTAGGTTATTAACCCCAAGAATACCGGACTCCGACTCAGAAGAACTGGAATCTGATTCCGACTCCACAGACTTTGTGGAATCAGATTCCGCCTCACTACCTGACTCAGAACTACTAGACAGAAAACCCTCCTCTAACTGCCAAATGAGAGAGGGTGCGTTAGATGCATCCAAAATACCACCGGAATGATCCACACCTGATTGGTCTCTGATCATGGAAATGGTTGGGTCATCCCCCAAGCTCGCTAGATTGATCGGAGGATCCGAAAGGAGACATGCCAGTGCTGCTCCTATCTCAAGTTCACTGCTGTTGGACTCACCATTTGTACTTTGTTCAGCCTCAGCAGTTAATTCAGTCTGTTCCTCAGTGGTTTCACCCTCTTGTAGCTGTAGGTCGAAGAAAATCTCGAAGCCAGGTAGACACCGCTTCTCGGAGTTCAACCATGGCTCAGGAAAGCCGCAAAATGAGAAGTCTTCACCTTCCTGAATAAAGCAGCCGTTCAGAGTTCCCTGAATTAGCCTATGCACAAGCTCAAAGTGTTTCCCACTTTGCTTTGCTTTGGCTCTTCCTGCCATTTTCTTCCATTTTCTCATCCAGTTCTCTTTGGTAGACGTGTAACCGAGACCAAAGGCATGTGGGTTATGTGGCACTTCGGCCAGTGCAATAACGCCCTTCCGGCCGCTCTTTCCTAATTCCATCTCGGGCATATGTTGTAGCTTGTTCATGAGATACACTAATTGAGAACTGACATATAAGCCCTCATCAACAACCAAGATATTTTGCACCACCTAGGCCTCAACCAAGATAAAACCAGACAAGAAAACATCCTCGTCGTCATGTACAATCTCCAGTATGGGTGTAGTAATCTCTGGCGAAGGATGTATAGATGAATTCGCTACCCCATTCCCAATAGGGTACTTCAGCATTTGATACAAGGTAGAAGAAACAACTTTTACTTGGTGCAACCAGGGTCACCCAAGTAACAAGTTGAAAGTAACGGGAATATCCAGGACGTAAAACTGAATATCCTGTTGAGCCGGGCCAAGTCGTGTTCTGATCTGAACTGTTCCCATCACCTCTCGACTTGTATTGTCTTAAGCCCCGGATCACTTGGGTCATGGGTACAAAATCCACTAGCTTCCAGACAATAGCATAGGCTGTACAAGACGGACAAACATTGATTGCAGACTCAGTGTCAACTAACACAACTGGCATCCACTTCTCCCGGCACTCTACGGATATGTATAGAGGCTTGTTGTGTACAGAGCCTTCCAGCGGCAATTCCTTGTCGAAAAAGGTTAAATTTGGCGCAGCGTCTCCCGGGAAGACAAGTCCTACTAGTTGCTCTGGGATTGTGTCGATAGACAACTTTGCTTTATCCATCGCTGACAATACAGCTTGCTGGTGCATGCGTGAAGCCATAAGCAATCCTTAGATAGATATGTCTGCTTGAATCTTCTTTAACTGTTTCAGCACAGCCTCTTCCTCTGATAGTTTTTCCCTCTGTTTTTCAGCTTCCTTGTCCTTTTTGGATACTTCGGGTTGGTCTAAGTATGGGGACTTGAAGTACCGCCTGCTTCTAGTCATATGATCCATTTCCTCAGAGTACCAAGTGTCATCTGGCAGGTCTTGGCCCCAATCCTCGTCAGTGTGAGCAAGATGCAGATCATCATCTTCCCACCATACTCCTCCGGTAACCGAAAGGCAATTGTCCGATTCCGTTGTGATTACTCTTACATCACAGTCATCCCCCACAGGGTGTTTGGCTTTCTAGCTTTTTGACTATTCTCATCCCTTTCCTGTTCAAACTGCTTCAGTGCAGCTTCTTGTTCAGTGTCCACAGTACTTATGATGCCCATTTCTTGAGCGAAATTCTTAATACCGGCGCTCTCCAGCAACTTCCCCTTGTCCTCGGCCTTTCCGGCCTTCATAGTAGTTCCTGCTTATGGCTCTTCCAATTTTGGCTGAAGTCCCTCATCCACATCAGGTTCATCACTAAGCCACCTAGAGTTTTCTGTCAACTTATTCAAATTGAACCAGTTAATGTGCACATCTCCTGAGTCTTGCTCATCAAAGAACTGTAGATTGTTGATGTCTTCCTCAAGGTCGGCTAAGTCATCTAATCCCTGGCTTGGGCCATCCTCCCGAACCACACTAACCTCCATTCCTGTTGGTAACTCCATCTCTGGTTTGGCCTGATTGGTTAGCACAATATAACGGCTCGGGTCTTACATTCCATCAGATAAATCCACAGAGCCCTCAGGCGCTGAACTGACATTCCCATTCTCTACCAAGGTTACCATGCCTTCATCTACCACCGTCACTACCAAAGGTTTGGGTTGGGATGTGGACGCGTTCAATATGGACAAATCTGTGTTTTCTGGTATGAACAGCGTCGGCTTGGGTAGGTGGGAAGGGGTGATATATATACTAGGGTAATAAGGGACAGCCAGTGTATGGATGAGGTTTATTTGCCAAGGTGGAGGGGCTTAGTTATGTGGTAGGAGAGGATTTGTAGTGACATTGGGTTTTTCAGGAGATGCTATCACCTTATTGTCAATGAGATCTTGAATCTCATGACCATGTTGTTGGTGAAAAGCACAGTATTTGGCCGGGTTGTGTTTAAGAAGGACAGGATTAGGCAATGGGCGTTGTTCTAACGGCTTCAAATGACCTTTTCTAATCAGGACCCTCAGGGTTACAGATAAGGACATAAAGAGCGACGTGAAGACCCTCTGTCCTCGAGCCTGATGGCTTGAGGTCTGGGAAGTTGTAATGGGAGTGTCGGCAAAGAGGTTGGCAGTCTTGGGTGCAGTGGTGACCATGCTCACATCTGAAGGCCTTGCAGCTGCACTACCGCTAGTAGTCGCATTGGAACTGCATGTGAAAGCCCTCTTGGGCTGCCCCTTCTCATCATTGATCAAACCTTGTCTCATCGCATCCTCAATGTGAACTCCTCTCTCATGGAGATCAGCGAATGTGAACAAAGGCAAGACAATCATTTTCTGCAGTAATTTCCCCTGCAGGTTGCAGACTATCATTCTGATTTGGTCCTTCTCGGATGGCCGAGTTGTCATCATTGTGGCCTTGGCCCTCCACCGAGTCACAAAATTCGAGAAGCCCTTATTCGGCTCTTGACGGGTTGCTTCGAGATCACGATTAGTGACCTCGATCTGGGTATTATAGGAGTACTGCGCTACAAAGGCCTCGGCCATCTCATCCCAGCTTCGTTTCACAAAGTCTTCTAGCTTGGCGTTCCAAATGGCCTCTATACCCGACAGGGTCCAACCAAAGAATGACAACTTATGAAGTCTAGACAAGCCCATACACTGCAAAATATCTGAGAAAAGCTGCAAGTGGACCATAGGATCCCCTAAACCATCAAAACGGTCTATATGCGGCATCTTGAATCTGTCTAGCAGGGTCACTGCTGCATCAGTATAATCATTCTCTATATCCGAGATTGTATTCATACCATGCGCCCGCTTGAAGAGCTTTTCTAGCTTGTTGACTTTCAAAACAGTAGGGTTGACTTCAAACTTAAAGGGGGCCTCCGTTTGATATACAGGTGCCTTGGAAGTCTAAGGTGGAATCGGATCCATTGGGATGCCCGCATTTTCCTAGGCATTGGCTATAGGAGCAGTAGCCCCGTGTGCTGGGATACGTGTAGGAAGCAGATAAGATGCAAAAGTCGCTGTCTATTACGGCTGTTGTTGCTGCAGCCTACTGATCAACTCAGCCTGCTGGGCTGCAACTTCCACTTGGCAGACGGCATCTATCTGCATGTTTTCAATGGTCTGCTGGAGGTTATGAAGCAAGTTTTCCATTCCAGCTGGATATTGAGCCATTTGAACAGGTGAATACTCTCTTACTGGAGTGGAAGTAGAAACCTGTACTTGATTGAGTGTGGGTGTTTGTTGAACCGGTGAGTTGTGTCGAACTCTCCTCCGTCTTGTAACCGGCGAGAGCGAAGCAAACACTAACTGTCCTCTTACAAGACCCCCCGGATCGGTAAAGTCGCCTTACTCGGGTCCAGAGCGCTTGGGGGGTAACAGAATCGTCTGAAGCAATGGTGAAAGACTACCTTGCAAAAAGAAAATAAAGCAAAAAAATAACAACAATCAGAAACCGCACAGCACCTCGACTCAGACAGAAACAACACGCAGTTGCAATCATAAGCTGGACAACTGTACTCAAACACTGATTTCTGCCCCAAAACTGATACCCAGACTTGCAACTGATACATACATTCCTGTAGAGTTTCACTCTAAAAGCACGTATCAAGCAAGTGAGAGCCAAAAACACCCCTATAATGGAGTAGGGTTACCCTGTCCGAATTTTGTCAGGAGCTAGGGATTCACTACGCAAACAAGCAGTTTCAAACAATTCCTGTATTCAGGTGAGCAACCTATCCTAGTTTGAAACAGTCTCTATGGCTTCCGATATGCAACTAGGCCAATTGGTCAAAAAGAGTACCTTAGCAAGACCACCTAATATACCTCTCACACCTAACACCAAAAAGTGAAAGGAGGATCAAACGGTATGGCAGTAGTCCAGATCTAAGGGTTGTGTTCCCATCGTGCCAGAACTTACAACCGGTCAGCCTTTTGGCAAGCTTTTCCAAGCAAGCCTCTGGCAAACCGCTCAGGAATAGCAGATGACAAACACTATGACTTAGGCGCACCAATGCAAATGCAAATGCAAAGAAACACACAAGTGTAGATAAAATAACATATCATGAGTTCGAGTCAAGTTCTCTAAAATCCCCAATGGAGTCGCCAGAAATTGTGGACTCGCCTTTTTTCGTGCCCCACCTTTCGGAAAGGTTTGAAAAGAAGGCCTTACAGTTCGGACTCCCGCGGTTCTGAATCTAATCTCACAAAGTGCAATGTGAAACTGATAATCACCAAAGAGTCCAAATCCGGCAAACCTTTTTAGAAAATCGATTTTAAATCAAATAATGCCAAAATTGAACTGCTTTGCCAGATACAGAGTCGCCACCTAAATATTTTTTATTTTGGAAAAATTTGGAAACCCTAACTCATGCCAAAGGCCACGTGTTCGTCATCACCAAAGTTGCCTCGACTTGGGAACTTGGGTACGAGGGGGGAAGGTCATGAACTGAGCACCCCCGCTTGCCCGATCAAAGATCGGCCTTTACTAATCATGATATGTTTTTTTTTTTATCAACATTATATGTTCTTATTCTGGTTATTAGCTAACAGTACTATGTGACGCGCACACATACAAGTATGGACTAAATCGCAAGAATTAGAACATTTCAAGTCATGTTTGTTTGCGAAAATGGTTTGAATTTGCCACCTCAAGTGGGCTTAAAGATGCGGTTTTGCCACCAAACATAGTGGGCATAAAACATGATTTGCCACTCAACAAAGTGGGCTTAAACCGCATATTTGTTGAATTGTTCCAATTCAAACAACAAGCCTTCATCTACAGGCATTCATGCAATTTAGCATTTAAGCACATAGCCTCATGGCAAGCATGCTAAGCATGGCAACATACACATTCATACAAGTATGCTAAAGCATAAAACTCACCCAGTACTCCAAGTTAGGAAAGAAAACAAAGTTAGAAAAATGCATGATTCCTAACTATGTTAAATGACTAATGCAACACATGCAATAATGCAACTAAATAGGCTCGGCTATTTAATCATGGCATATGCAATACTTTGATAGCATGCTTTGAAACACGAATTCAAAGAAGTATTGAAATGACAATGCAGTCTAAATGATGCACAGAGCCTCGGTGCATACAAGACAAATGAATGGATGCAAACATGCAAGCATAAGGTATGCCAATTGAAAATGTCCCTAATCTAACCATCAAAAGCAATTAAATAAAAGGGAGAAAAACGCGAGGTTGGAAGACATGCACACGCACGCACACTTATTATAACATCACGCCCTCACGAAGGAGGGTCCGTATGAATAAGTTAACTAGTTACGCTAATTAAGCTAATTATTACAACACAATATGAATTAACTAACTATTCTAAGCTTAATTAAATATTACAAATCAAATTAATTAGCTAAACACTTAACCAATTAATTACAAAACAATTAATCTAATTAATTACAACATGAATTAACTAGCTAATCTACTTGAATAATTACATCACTTGCAAGAATTAGCTACAACTAATTATCTAGGCAAGTTAATTAAACAACCTCAGGAAACGAGGGATGCATGCATACTCCGGTTCTCCACCCGAAAAGCCACCATTTTGCTGCTACGAGCCTTTGTTTACACATTTGAACACTAAAAAGGCTGCTTACTTCCAGAACACCTCCACTTCAACTTACCAACACACTGTGCAATTTTCATTGGCGGCCGACAGGGGGCATACCGACTACCAATGGTGGCCGGTCGGCCACTGATGACATGAACTCCTCTCTTTGCTGCAACAGAGAGCAGACGAGCAAAATAGTGTATTCTCACAGGTTTGTGTGTACTGTTTACACCCCTTATCGTCAAACAAACTCAAATGAGTGAAACTCTTGGCTCTCAAACCACCAATCAAGCAATTTCCATGTATGATAGCCAAAGAACCAAGTTTGTACAAGTTTAATGAGTGCAAAACAAGACTCAAAAAGACCATCACCCTATCATGCATGATCAAGGGCAATGGAGACTAAGGAAAATGGCACATTTCATCACTTTTGAGTATGAAATGTCCCATTTTCCTTGTATTTGAATTAACGTCTGATTCAAACACATGCAATGCTACACAAAAGATACTTATCTTGCCTCTTTTACTTGTTCATTTTGTTTACTCATTTTACATTACCGATTCATTCTTTAATCGATTAAGTCCATTAGTGAGTGTCCTCTAATAGAAAGATGGCTCAAACAACGAGTTGCTTTAGGCATGAAAGATGCATTACACTATCGATAATGAACCCCCTAAGGGATTAAACCATTAGGTGCAACACCTCCATCACACTTCGGCAAACAAGGGATTTAAAATCACTTTCAAAGCAAACAAAAAAGTGAAGAATTGAGGGAGGTTGTAGGGATTTTAAGTGCTAAAATGAAGTGTAAAACAACACTAAAACATGCTATTAACTCAAAAGAATGATGATTAAAGCATTAAAACATCAAGCTAGTGAAGGAATTAACACTACAACTATGCAATACAAGCCTCAACTGAACTAAACAGCCCAAAATAGGTTATTTTAGAGGCAAAAACATGCTAAACTAGAGCTAAGTTAAGCTAGAAAAACATGCTAACACATGAAGCTAACTAGGCATTCAAACGAGACACATGGAGGGGAGGCTAACCCCTCCAAATTTTGGAATTCAAAAATTTATATTTACCACTAAAAAATCTTTGAGATTCAGTGGTTAAAAAGCCTAAAAAAGTTGTTTTAAAAGTGATGAAAAAAGGGTACAAAAACTTAACAAGCAAAGTGACAAGAAGGGTGGACACAAAAATAGCCTCAAACCACCATTTTTAGGTCACAAAAACATATCTTTTTACACTTCAAAATCAGCCCAAAAACAGTTTGAAAAGATGACAAAACAAGTATTGAAAACAAGCTTAAATAACAAGTGTTATATCTCTTAAAGCTAAGGCACAAAATAGGCAACAAATCAGGCACAAAATAGGCAACAAACCAAGTAATCTCAGCCTAAAGGTGAGAGTATTTGGTTAAGGGTTGATATGCAAAAGCTAAGGGCACGTGTGCAAATGTGTACAAAATAACAAGAGAGAAAGAGAGAGAGAGAGAGATATTTTTGCTCTAATTTTTCTAACCCTCAAAAATGGGGGAGGACACCCCCTATATATAGAAAAACAAGTCTTGAGCTTGTGAACATCTCACCGTACACATGTATGAAGATGCAGCTCAGTGAGCAACAGTTGGCACAGCTGTCAACAAATATCTGAAAAAAGAGACCAATGGTCGTCGGCCGCCACTGATAGTCGACTGGCCACCACTGGTAGCCGACAAAAACAAGCCCTGGTCGACAGCCTAGGGGGCTGGCCGACAGGTCACCCACTCCTCTAGTCTAGAGGCAACAATCTCTTAGTCCAAAAAACATGTACAAAACAGATAAGGTTTATAGGCTCAAAGACAAGGCGTTCCGCCGAGAACTTCGGACGCTCAAAACGAACACAAACAAGGACAATCATCGAGTACACAAACGATGACTTCCAAGTCTTGAGGACGATAAAAAATAGGGTGTCTACAATAAGTCATGGTGTTACCGATATGCACTCCTAAATTATGTCCTAATCAATTAGGTTGGTATTGTTGGACTCCTCAATTTGTTATGCATGTAAACTCATAAATTATCCCCTCATGATCAGGGCTGACACTGTTGGGCTTTCAGTTTCATCAATAAGGTTTCCATTGAATACCATATATCTAATAGAGGTTAAATGCATATTTTCAAGCTTAATGCTATATTTAGATCATGAATTTGGACAAGGATTTAAAAAAAAAAAAATAAAAATAAAAAAATTATCTTATATTTTATTCACATTGTCCCCACCTTTTTTTTTTTTTTTTCCTTTCCTCTACTCAAATTCATAACCCAAACACAGCTTACTCGATGGAGAATAACAAAATTGGAATAGTGATTCAGTGTAAGTTTTACCTAACTAGAGCCTAAACTGAATCTTTTCAAACAAACAGTAATCCTTACGTAGATATGTATTTTCTAAGACTGTTTTTAAATCATGGATTTAGATAGAAATTTGAAAATGAAAAGAGAAATGATCTTTATCTAAATTTACGATCCAAACACATACATCATGTGAGAATAGTGTTATTTAAATTTCCCCCATATGTGACTCATATACTACATGTGTAATTTGTGCAAATACATACCTAAATGAACTTTGTGACTAAAGCTTGCCTACTTAATCTAAGCATTTAGGGTTGGTTTGAAAATTGGTTTTTTAAGTGATTTTTTGAAATTTTTTTTTTTTTTGACTAAAATATGAGGTGAAAGAAAATGATGGGTTTGAGAATGATTTTTTGACTTTTTATGAATAAATATGCAAAAAGTTAAGAAAATGATAATGAATCATTGAATTTTTAAAACTATTTTAGCCATTTCCCAAACACTCCTTAGCTGTATCATGTGCATCCTACAAGAGAGCTTTAGACTCCAAAGAAAGGGTAATTATTGGTAAAATATACTATGCCCGGTTGTTTAATTGAACAAACTTCATTTACCTCTTGTGGTTTAAGTCAAGTGCGGATTACCTCTCTAACATTTGTATGCCACCACATAATCTTCTTGTGATTAATGGATTACAGTTGGCATTTCCAACTAATATAATTGCCCGTGCATTATACGCGCACAATGTGCAACTGGGTATAAACTGATGGTTTTCTCTCCGAAGTAAATGACTAAAATGTTTCTAGAGTTAGAAGTAAAAGCTTACCCATGAAAGTTGGTTTTTTACCCTCTCTTTCCTCTCTATGTCCAGTTGCAAGTGACTCTACCTAGCAAAAATGTCATCATCAAGTAGTATAGGCAGTAGAGAAGCACAAATCTTGAGGTTCATCAGTAAGAAAAATCTTTTAAAAATTCATGAAATATCAAAATATTAAAAAAAAAATACAAAATTTTAGTAAATTTTTTATATTTTTATGTATTTATTAATTTTTTAAAATATTTTTTTATAAATTTTTTACTTTTTAATATATCTAAGTAAGGTGTATCTAAAAAAATAAAAAAAAAATATTTAAAATTTTAAAAATATGTACTAAAAAAAAAAATACACAAATCAAAAAATTTAATTTTTAAAAATTTAAATTAAACACAATGATTATGATTTATCGTTGTTTGTGCAAATTGAAAGACTATATTGATTTTGAAGATGGACTCATTGGTCTCGTTTGGGAAGTGACTATTTTAGTAGATTATTTTAGTTTTTGATTATTTTAGTAGGTTAAAATTTTTGTGTTTGGAAAGATGATTGGATTTTTTGTAGTTGGATGTGATATTTGTGAGAGAAAAAGTGAAATAATTATAAATTTGATATGATATTTTATCTTATTAGCTATTTTAACCTATTTTATCTTTTTATAATTTTTAGTCTAAACTAAGCTATTTTTTTTCTTTCCAAACATCCCATTATGATTCGATGCACACTATTTAGTGAGAATAAATGTTATCTTTATGAAAACGACATTACAATAGGACTTGAAACGTTTCCATCAAATCAGTCATTCAAAAGTTCGTCACCAACATCATCATCTTCCGAATAACACTTACGAAATTAATAAATTCACACAAAAAATAAATAAAAATCTCCAATTTTTATCTCTCACTTAACCTACCAAAGTAGGCCAGGACGACTTATACAAACATAAATGAACTTTGTAACCCAAATCATAAACCCTCTTCCTTCCACTAAAAAAAAAAATTACTACAAAACCACACACACAAACACACATCTAAAACTCACATGCCTGAGTTACGAGGTAGGACTTTTATCAAACACGTAGTGGGTAACGAACACCAAGCAACTTCACATCATCTATCACAGGCCCACAAAGCGAACCAGAGTTATCACTCTTCATATTATAAAAAACGCTCAGAAACCTAACCCTGGTTCGATTCGACACCGCCGTGAACCTAACCCTAGCCCTCTTAAACCCACCTCTCCCCTTCGACTCGTACGGCACCTGAACCGTCACTTTTCCGGCGAAAGCCTCCACCACCATCGACCCCTCGCATGAGTTGCTAGCATCGCCGACTGAGAAAGTGAGGTCGTAGACTTTGCCTGGGATGGTTTTGACGATCTGGGCAATCGCGCTTTCTTTGCCGGCGATGAGTTCGACGGCGCGTTTGCCTTGGGGGACGGCGAAGTGGTCGGAGTCGATGTATTTGACGGCTTTGAGGGACTCGATTATCCAACCGAGCAATGGGGAGTGGTCGTCTTCGATGTTGGGGGGGATTAGGACTCCCCAGGATGTGTTGGGGAATACGTATGGACCTTCTTCGAAATCTCCATTTTTTAACATGTTGTCTGCGACAATATGGAAAACATTAGGAAAACTATATTCACATATATAAATTCAAAGAGCAATGCTACATAGCCGGAATGTTGGTTTGTTCGAAAGGTCTAAATTTTGGTTTGTCTGTTGTTCGGAAACTAGATGACAGCTGCGGTCAATAAAGATTGACAATCCATGATAGACAAATGTTTCACCGGTTGTCGTAGTGATCAATTAGCTGGTCGACTACTATACACAAATTTAAATATTTGGCCAAACTCAATTTTGAAAATTCAAAAGGAAGAGGGATGGTGTGAGAATGTTATTGTTGTAATTATAAATATTTTTTTGCAAATGTTTTATTTTAAAATAACATTTTTTTTTATAAGTGTTTTATTTTTATTTTTTTAGATTTGATAAGTATTTTATTTTAAAGTGAAAGATTATTGTTGTGCCACATCTGTATAAATTTAACATTAATAAAGTTTCAATCACATTTTGGTTGTTTTGAAGTTTTCAGAAAGAAAAAGATAAGGAACAAAATTAAGCTCAGAATTTTGAGAAATTGATGAATGGTCTAGTTCTTAGATAGTGTAATTTAAATTTTTTAGTGTCTTTTATTTTTTAACTTTGTGAGGAAATAAGTAATTAGTTGATGGGTATGATGTAATATTTTGATTTTTTGACTTTTTAATAATTTTTTAATTTTTTTGATGTCAATAAATCTAGGGACCCAACTTAGGATCCCAAATTTATGTCAAGAATGAGTGTGTGGAGAAGATTAAAAGTATATGTTGTGAAATCATGGGTAGAATGAATTTGAATCATATATTGATGTTTCTAGGTAATTTCTGATTAAATTTTTTGTGTTTGTATTATTACTGTCTTGATTTGTAGCCAAAAAATTAACTGGCAAACGGGAATTTAAAATAAATCTTAGTCACATATTGAATTATTTTTTTAAAAATTTCGATTTGTAGAACAGTTGTTTCAAAAATGTAAAATGTGTTAATTTTTTTTATGGTGCAAGAATAAATTTGTTTAATACATTTTTTAATTTTAAATACTTTTCAAACTACTTTTGAAATTCTAGGATAAAATTTATATTTTATATCCACCAACTTTCATTTTAACCACATTTTCTAATTACAACAATTAACTTCCCACCGTTTAGAATTTGAATAAAAATTAAAATATGAGGAACTAAAATAGAATTTGAGGAAAAGTTAAGGGTAAAAAATTTAATTTAGTATATATTTTTTTCAAATGTTTTGATCTTCAGGTGGGCGCTTGGCGTCTAAATTTTTAAGAAAGAATGATGAGAAAATCATATTAAAACACAAATTAAAATTTGAAAACTAATTAATTGTTACAATTAAAAAAATGAAAAATCAAATAATATATTGGAGAAAGGTGTAATTTATTTATTTATTTTATTTTATTTAATTATTTATTTATTTATTTTGTGAAAATCTTGAGTGAGTTGGTTGGTGAAGCCATTTGCAATTCCCAGGCAACCTGCAGCCATATATGTTTTGAGCATGAAAAAAACAAATGTAAAAACAAGAAGGATACAGGTGCATGTGGTTTGGATCTAAGATGTTGGGTCTGTATTCAAAAAGAGAACAGAAAGCAATTATTCCATAATTTGGATCACTTATTATTTTTGAAAATAAATACACACAACAACAACAACAACAAAAAATTTATTGAAATTATTGACCTCTCACAAATGTTTATATCTGTAGATGCGATTATCTTGTTCGCATGTAAATTATGAATAAAAGCGAGAAGTTAAAGATTTTGTTAATTGAATATTTCGATTGAGATATGACAATTCTTTTTTAAAGTCTTAGTAATAAGAACTGTATTGTCTAATATTGAGTTCGGGACCAATGGGTATTGGGCACAAGCAATAAAACATTAAGAAGTCTATTCTAGTTGGAGGTTGGAAACATGTTGAAGCAATGTATTATGTTTTGTCTCTTCAATTTTAAGGTGATTGTTTATGAGTGAGTAAGATCAAAGATGATATGATGGTCGATAGATTGTTTGTTCAAGATAACAGATTACGAGTAATTGAGATCAAAGATGATGTGAAAATCTAAATCTATATAATAAAGGAGGACTGTTTTTGAAAATGTCCCAAATGTATCAGAGATACATTTGGTTTTAACGGCCAAGATGAATCCTAAGTTCATCTCAAAGGCACAGATTAATAGATCTCCCGCCCAAACAACTCTTTGCTCTCTCTCCCACGTCTAGCTAAAACACATCTGCTGTCAGATCCGATCCTCCTCCTCCCCATCCCAAAAGCCTCTAATGCCTTACCTCTCCCTCTATACCTGACCAATGGCATTTTCTTCACACTTTTCTTCTCTATCGAAGAGGCAGCGATTAGTTTTCCAGGTACGGCTTAATTGTTTTGTTTTTGGTTCTTTTGTTGATGAATTTTCCAGGTACGCCGTTCGCGGATCGAATAACCACCGTCTTGGCGAAGGAAATCGAAAAAGAGTAAGAAAGAAAAATCACCTCTAGTTCTTTTAGGAGGATTCAAAACCTTCAAAGCAACCGAATCAATAAGCGGACCACAAGCCGCATCCTCTTTCTCCACAGCCGGGTTATGAATCAAAATTTCAATCTCATCAGAGTCTGCCAAGAAGCCCCACGAATACGAGTCCCAACCATCACTACTATACGTGGTTTGAATTGGCAAAATCCCCCAATCTTTTGGCTCTAATTTTGGTGACACTGACACATTAAGTTTCTCCTCTTGCGCGCAAGTTCGAGCTGCGCTAAATGTTAATGAATAGAACGTTCCTTTAGTGACTTTGGCTCTCTGTTTTATCAATGCGTCGTTGCCTAGCCTCACTGCAAATGTTCCTTGGGGGACTATTAGTAACATGTCGCCTTGCTTTTGCCCCGATTTTATGTATTCGATGAAGCCTGAAAGTTCCCAGTTGGGTATCGCCTTGGGATCGATCACTTTGGTGCCTTTCATTTGTGATGGTTTTGGGCCTAATTCGAAGTTTCCATTAGGCAATAATCCTGGAATTCAATATTCGTTAATGTTAGGTTCGGTTCAATTGTTAGGAAAATAAAGTATAGAAAAATCAACTTTTTTTTATAACTTTTTCACGTTCATTTAGCAAGAAATGATATGTTTTTCCTGCAAATCTATCTTGCAAAAAATTCAAAAATTTACAGGAATTTTGACAATATACTTTCATTTTTCTGACAAATGAACACAGAGAAAAGCAAATACAAATTTTTTTATTTTTTGGTTACACTTTTCTTGGAAACGACTCTCACACAAAACTCCTGACAACTAGAACAAGACTAGTGTACAATGTAATTCAAGTGATTGTATTATAGATTTCTAGAAGAAGGTTTGGAGTTGACCTTATGAAGAAATGTGAAATGTTCTGTTGTGCTAGTTTAACTTGTTAATATATTAATCTTAAGGAAAAGGAAGGTAAGTGTTCTTTTGTAAGTAACTAAGGCCCCGTTTGGGGACTTATCTTTTTAGCTAAAAAGTCAAAAAGTTATCTTTTTAGTCAAAAAGTCAACAACTCATATCAAAAAGTCAAAGATTCTCTTTTCTCTCTACTTTTTGCACATCTTTTCGTAATTAGCTAAAAAGTCATCCTAAATATATAAGTTTTTTTTGCCTACTTTTTTAGCCAAATAACCAAAAAGTTACTAAATTAACCTGTTCCTAAACGAGGCCTAACTAGTAAGTAATAGCATTTCTATCGCAACTTTGGAAAAATTAGGTGTTAGTATTGACACAATAAGTGTTACTCTAAGAACAACAGATAATTTTTAAATTTAATTTGCGTTTCTCACAATTGAGGTCAAGACAATTTATAATGCCTCAAAAAAGAAAAGTTAATAAAATATTCATTTATAATTATTTGATTCGTTGCGATTCACTTTCTATTAAAAAGTTTAGAAAACCTTTGTGGATTATGAGCTAAATTAGATTAATGGTTTTTTTGGTTGGGAGAATTATATGTACGTGGGAAAATGAAAAAAAAAAATTATCAATATATAGAGGGGTGCAAGTGACGTTTGCATCTTATAGTTTTTTATTTGCGCCTCATCACAAATACACTTGTACCCTTATGTATTTATAATTTTTTTTTTCTTTCTCCCATGTACATGTAATTTTCCCTTTTTAATTTCTATACACCCAAGTTTGTCATTGTTAGGCAATCATATTTATCTTTTACATTTTTTTTTGGTTTGTATAAAATCTTAGGCTTTGTTTGGTAGAGTTTTGAAACTTTAATTCCACCTCTTGGTTTGCACGTGGTGTTTGCTTACAATTTTCAAAAATTGATTACACACCTATTTTCAAAACACGTTTACCTAGACGTTTGGTCGGTTGGTCAGAATAGTGTTCGTTTTTTTTTTTTTTTTTGTACTTGTTATTTTTATATTTTCAATAAAAATATTTGGGGATTTTTTTAAATTTTTTTATGAGTTTTGAATAGAATTTTAGGTTGTGTGATTGGTTATGAGTTGTAAATTTTTGAATCAAATATCATATGTCACATCACTCAATTCAAAATTCTTTTCAAAACTCATAATCAAACAAATTTTTCACGCTCAAATTATAATTCTAAAACTCTCAAACTCAAAATACAATTTTAATTTCAAATCATAATTCTAAAATTCTACCAAATATAACGTTGTATTTTTTAATCTTCTTTTAAGTGTTGCCACCTAATCATCACATGTCCTGTCCATCACCGACGTTACATAGGGCGACGCTAATTTTATCTTTTTCAAACCTACGCGAAATAGATTTGAGTAGTGGTTACTCAAATAATAAAAATTATACTACATAAAATTAATACACAAATAATGTGATAAATTTTAATTTAATTATATTTAAATAAAATTATTTTAAAGTGATTTACATTTTTAAAAATACAACTGCAGTAACCTACAAAAATTCTAAGTTATTGGGATAACCCAAACTAGTCTTACCGATGGGCTCAACCCAAATAAAAAAGCCCATTAAGCAAATATTTAGGGCAAACCACACCCAGCTACATAAAAGGAAAGGATCACTAGAGAAAATAGGTATGCTTGATTCCCAGCTTACACCACACTATTCATTTCATATTATTTTGTTTCTCTTTCATAAACGAGAACTAACTCTATCATCAGAGTGTTTCAGCCGACAATCTCAGTTGGGTAGCATCAACTTTTTTTTATCTTTGCAGATCTACAAGGTAAAACTTATTTCTTTGTTAGATCTCTTTAACAATTTACGTGAAAGGTCTCACAACAATTATTATAGAATTTTAATATTACATTTTGTATGAAAATATTATAAAAATATCATTTTTCAATGGATATATGGCTTACAAAGTTCCAATAAATGAATACGTAATTCTTTTCTAAATGGAATTTCACGTGAGCTATCGGCATTAATGAGTCAATGAACACCAACCCAACCTTGAATGCCAAACTGTGACGAGGAGTAGATCTAACAAAGACATATGCTATAAGTTCATTAATGGGCCAATTTATTGAGAGTAAGGGTAATAATAAGATGATAAATAATGGAAGATCCAGGACAATTCTGTTAATGGTTATGGAGGGATACTTAAGTGTTAAGGTTAATGTGATTTTAAGTTTAAGTTGGTGGAGAGACGTTGATCTATATTATAATTTAACTATTACACCACCTTCATATGATACTTTAAATATGATGTGACAATTTAATAGCCCTATTTTGCCATCAAATATTAACTCCACTTGGTGTGTCAAAAGCTGATGTGGCATTTGGTATCACCCCTTTATACTAATTTTGACATATTCCTACTTTAAGCATTTTTTTGAAATAAAAAAGTTTCCATGTGAAATAAAAGAATTCAAAATTTAAAAATAATATAATAATAGATTTGATATATTGAGTGGAGAGTTTCCATGTCAAATTGACATATGCCAATATGCCACCTAAACATTTAAAAAAAAAATGACATACTATCAAAATTTAAAGATTTGGGTGGAGATGCTCTTAATGCTCCATTTGTTTAGATGAAAAATATTTGTTACGGAATTTTTTTTTTTTAGAATATTTATGGTGACAGTGGTGGTGGTGGGATGAAAATGGAGGTAGAGGTGGTGACAGTAGCAGCATTGATGGAAATGGTGATGGTGGCGATAGCCATGGTGATTGTGATGGTGGTATGGTGGTGAAGATGAGAGTGACGGTGTTAGTGTGGTGATATTGGTAAGGTTTTAGTTCAAAAAATATTTTCTGTCCTTAAAAGTAAAAAATATTTTTCTATCAAAATAAGTTAAGTTTTGTTAAGCATTTTTTTGAAATAAAAAAGTTTCCATGTGAAATAAAAGAATTCAAAATTTAAAAATAATATAATAATAGATTTGATATATTGAGTGGAGAGTTTCCATGTCAAATTGACATATGCCAATATGCCACCTAAACATTTAAAAAAAAAATGACATACTATCAAAATTTAAAGATTTGGGTGGAGATGCTCTTAATGCTCCATTTGTTTAGATGAAAAATATTTGTTACGGAATTTTTTTTTTTTAGAATATTTATGGTGACAGTGGTGGTGGTGGGATGAAAATGGAGGTAGAGGTGGTGACAGTAGCAGCATTGATGGAAATGGTGATGGTGGCGGTAGCCATGGTGATTGTGATGGTGGTATGGTGGTGAAGATGAGAGTGACGGTGTTAGTATGGTGATATTGGTAAGGCTTTAGTTCAAAAAATATTTTTTGTCCTTTAAAAGTAAAAAATATTTTTCTATCAAAATAAGTTAAGTTTTGTTGTCCATAAAAATATTTTCTATTATTTTTTATTTTTCATTATACTAAATACCAAAAAACCACCCAAAAAGACGAAACGTAACATACTAACCGCAATCTTGTGTAAAAAAATAATAATAATAATAAAGAAGAAAAAAATTGATGATAAATGAGGAGTTTTATTTTAGGACCACACTCGTCTGATTAAAGTTACACTCCAATGCCTATTATTGTCTATATTGATCAAGTGGGTTGTACAGCTACGAGATTCTAAGCATGAAGTTGTTGGATCTCATATTTATATTTGTTCAACTACCTAACAACTAGTTAAATGCTCGCTCAGAGTGAATGGTGAAATGACAAATTACCCCTTCACATTAATATCCCAAGTGCCAAATGTACATTTATTCTCTTTGTAAGAGAAAGGAAAAAACCAAGGGAGTTCAAAATTTAAAAAATAAAAATAATAATTTGTATAAATAGTAATAAAAACAAAGTATACATTATATTTAGAATGAATTTGGTCCGTATATTCTATTTTTGGAACACTTTCTCTGTTATTTTTTCAAATTGTCTAACATTCTTTAAAAAAAAAAAAAAATACTAAAAATTTCCCATGTATTATTATTAATATAAATCTTATATTACTATACGTCTACAGTGAGAAATGGGATCATGTATTGATTAACAAAGCCCGATAACAACATGCAATGCAATACAACTTGTGTGTGTACAACCAAATTCAATTCAGCCATGTCCAAGCAAGTCTACATCGACTATAGAGGATTGTTGAGTGTAATTTCTTGGTTGAAGACTAATATTAAGAAAAAAGAAAAGTAAAAGTTCAAAATACTTGTTTTCTTACTTTCATTAGTAAGGTGTTTTTGTTTATATAAACTATTATAATAAATGCACCAAACACTCAACATAAATTTTCAAAAAAAAAGCCAATAAACAGTCTCAAAACATGATGACAATAAACAAAGCACTCATGAGGCAATGAAGATAAAAAAGTAGAGTACTAATTTCAAATTTTTACTGGGAAGTTTAGGGTTTGAGTTTATTATAAATAAATAAATAAAAATTGTCTGACACCCAGGCAGTTGCTTTAATCTAATTTACTGACATTCTATCCTTCATCAAATAATAATAATAATAATGATAATAATAAATAAATAAATAAATAAATAAAGCAAACAACCAAAACAAAACAAATGGAACAACATTGGTGGGGATATTATATATTGCCTCTGGCTCGGTGAATTAGTTTAGTGCAGTTCTATCAAACATTCAATGCATATATTGTTGGAAATGGTTAATTTTTCCTCAAGTTCGGTCTATTTTTTAGGTGGGCCCCGAGTGTCGTTTTACTCGGGTCAAAGTGGTAACGCGTTCTATGCCGCGTTGTGATTCACGTGGTATATTTGGTTGCTCAAAACCATTACCGAGTGAATGGGAAATTGAAGCCAAAGTGTGCTCCATGGAAATGAAGTTATGGTGGAAATTCCTTAAGGTTGTAAATTGGCTTGTCCCACATTGATTTGGTGGGTAGTTTTGAAAGGGTTATAAGGCTTAGGGTGAGATACTTGGGGTGTGCCCCAAGGGGTACCCAAGTGTTTTAGAGGGAGAGGTTATGGGCAAAATGGGCTAGACCCATTGGACCCAAAAATCACCACACACGCGCGCGCGCGCCGCTAACCCAAAATAAAATTGGTAACACATTATATCATACCATAATTTGATACCCATTTTTTTCATTTTTTCGGTCAATAGGAGAGTAATTACATAGAGAGCTAGGTTTCTGTTGTGCTTCACAGAGCAGACACTATTGCGCGCATGTTGAGGCTCAGTTGAATTTTATTTTGGTGATTCGAACTGTTCATTTTTTTGAGATGAGAGAGAGAGAGAGAGAGAGAGAGAGAGAGAGAGAGAGATTTTGGTAGAGGAAGAGGTTTGCGTGGAAATCTGAGAGCTGTGCTGTGGTTTTTATGTATTTCAATTTCTGATAAAGCCCCTACTTTTGTATGTAATTACCAATATACCACAAGAAACTTCGATTTAGTGTCACCAATATTATTTATTAATAAAAAATGATATACAAATCAACCTTCTAAATTAACTTTCTAAACTCAATTATATGTAGATGGTATGATTAATTCATGATTAGACAAAAAATACACTATAGGAAGTAGAGGTGAGCAGGGATATTTCGATCTGTTCAAACCGACTGAATTGAACCAATCCGTCGCATTTTGGACAGATGTATGATGACGAGCGGACGGCTGCGAATTATTTTTTTCCAATCCACTTAGTTTTGGATGGATGGTATATTTGAGAGTCTTTTGGCCGCAACCGAACCACCAAACTACGAGCACTCCTAATAATTTGTAAGACTTTATACAATTTGTTTAAATATTCTGTATGTATTTTCAATTGAAAAAAAGTTTAGATATTCTTTTTTAATTTATTTTCAATTTGGAAATTCTTTTACCAAATGGAAAGCGTTGATATTTAGTATTTTTGTGTGAAAAATATAAGGCTTAATTTTTTCATTTTTTTAAAAATCAAATTAAATAGTTTTTGAATTAAAAAAAAAGTAATGAAATTGTTTTAATAATGCATATTTTTTTATACGTATTTGTTATTAGTATTTGACAATTTACTTGATAATCTTTTGGTTATGGTGAGTTGAATTGTTATTCAAAGAAAAAATGTTGACAAGTTGTATTATGTTTATAATTTGTAAAAGTTTAAACCGCTAAATCGATTCGCATCAATCCGTTCAATCCGCCAATCCGTTCAATCCGCATTCATCAATCCGACAAACAGATGCAGATTGAATTTTTTCAATTCATCAATCTGGCGGATGGATGATGGATTAGAAAAATTTCAACCGTAACCAAACCATAAACACCCCTAACAAGAGATGGTCCTATTACCGCGTTTATATTACGACGGTTAGAAAAACGCCACTTTTGATATACAAAAGGACCGACTCAAACAGTGCCATTTTAAACTTAAATTGGTGACACAGTTATTTGTACAAAACTCACCGTGAAATGATGAGATTCACCGTTTTCTCTTTTCCTCTCTTGCATGATCGAACTTATTTTCTTCTCTCTCATGAGAGAGATACCTTGAATATTTTAATAAAATATCACATTATTAAATTTGTAAATTTATTTTTAAATTAGATTGACACTATTCTAATTTAATTTCAATGAAATGTTTTTCCATTGAAGAATGCAATCTTCTCATAAGCCGAATAAAAAATAAGTTGGGTTTTTACATTGTCTCCATATAAAAATAATAGGGCAAAATTAACTTTATCCCTTTGTGATTTTGAGACGGAGTATTTTATCTCCTTATGGTTCAAATATAAGTAGAGAAATTTCTTACAATTTTGGACTAAAATGTTACAGTTAGTATTTCTGTTAAAAATAATAGAAGGTGTGCTACATTTTCCCAAATTGAGAGTGGGCAATGCAAAAGTCATTAGTCAAAGTCAAAAATTGAATCAAATGTCAATAATACCTTCATATTCATCTTATTCTTTAAATTAAATCTTAATCCTAACCAAACCCTCCTAATGGTTATCTCTTATCAAATAATTTAATTTAATTTAAAATGTTATTAAATGAGAAATTAGATTAATAATTGAATAGTAGATTAAGGTAATTTTATGGTTTAACTTAATATATATGTGTATATATATATGTAAATTTTTAATTTGAAAATATTATTAAATAATAAATTGGGTTAAAAATTAAAAATTAGATTAAGGTAATTTTATGATTTAATTTTATGGTATAAATTAAGGCATTTAGGTTAACTATGATTTAACTTGTTAAATTTTATTAAATAAGGTAATTTTATGGTAATAAACTAGGGTTTTAGTTTAATTTATGATTTAATTTGTTAAATATATACTCCCTCTGTCCCAAAATATTAGTCCCTTATTCCATTTTTCATTGTCCCAAAATATTAGTCCCACTTTATATTTATATGTTTAATTAAAATTGTTATTAAATAAGCTAATTTTATAGTAATAAATTAGGGCGTTTAGTTTAATTTTTTATTTAATTGGTTATATATGTTTATTTTAAAATGTTATTAAATAAAAAATTAGATTAAGATAATTTTATGATTTAATTTTGTGGCAATAAATTAAACTGTTTAGATTAATTTTTATGATAACTATATGTTTAATTTAAAATGTAATTAAATAAGGAATTAGGTTAAAAATTAAAAACTAGATTAGTATGATTTTATTTGTTAAATAGGAAATTATATGTATTAGAGAGAGAGAGAGAAAAAAAGAATATATTATAGAGATGCTTAGGTAATTTTGTCCTTACTTTTAACAGAGTTACCTTTACACTTTAGTCCAAAATTATAAAAGGGTTCTTTGCCTATATTTGAATTATAAGAAAATAAAGTGTTTCGACAAAAAAACCACAAGGAGTTAAAATAAATTTTACCCAAAATGATATATATGGAAGAATGTGATGTGCTTAAAGTTGCAATACAAATATCATAACTGCAAGTTACAATTCACAATTTTATTAGAGACAACACAATATTATTATTATTATTATTATTATTATTATTTATAATTAGGGGTTTGAATCAGTTTAGACGTACTTTGACTAATTCCAAGACCTGAAGTTATCGATCAGGGCAAATCTATCAAGATTTAAAATGTATGGTTTTCGTGAGATTCAACATTGTGATCTTGTAGGTGATAAGCCCTTTGGCTACCTCTTCTTCCACTAAGTCAAACCTTTGGGGTTAATTCAAAACATATTATCATAACTCAAAAAAGCGTGCATCATATCATAAAAAATGGATAGCTTATTTTTAAAGACATACTTATCGTTCATTTTTTTAAACAAGGATAATAAATTGAAAATATTACAATTATCAAATCGATTTAATTTTTTTTAAGAATAATATACACTAAGAACCTAACAAAATAAATCGTTTAAATTATCAAAATAAAACCCATAATAGATCCCTTGAGCCTTTCTAGTTCGGAATTTAAAAGAAGTAGAACTCTCATAAAAATTCTAAAAAGAGAAGTTTTTTTTTTTTTCTTTTTTCCACATTCGTACATGTTATTTTCCTAAAAGAAATTTATTTTTTTATTTATGTTGTGGATAGACACTACAAGAATAAACACATTTGCCGACTAAAGATTTGGTCGGCAAAAGTCCAATTTTTGGTCGGCAAAACATATTCCCGACCAATTTTTTTGGTCGCCAAGTTGGTCGGCAATTGAGGGTCGCGGAAAGTAATTAGCGACTAAAAATATTTTTAGTCGGCAAAACGTTCTATTTAGCGACTAAATTGTTGATCGCTAAACATATAATTATCGCGAATAACCTATTTAGTCGCGAAAAGACTTTGGTCAGCAAAAATTACATTCAACGACCATGCATGTTAGTCGCTAATTTGGTCAGCAAAAATTACTTTCAACGACCAACAAAATTGGTCGGCAAATTACATTCCACGGCCAAAACTTCTTCGTCGCTAAATAATAGTTTCTACGACCAAAAAGTTTGGTCACCATTTGTTAATTTTCGCGACCAAAACTTTTAGTCGGCAAAAGTGAGATTCCACGACCAAGAGTTGTTTTGGTCAGCAATAGATGTATTTTTTGCGACCAAAACTCTTGGTCGGCAATTGTCATTTTTTGCGAAAAAAAAATTATTTATTTGTCCCCACTAATAAATTGGTCGCCAAAAGCAGGAAAACAATACACCTGGAATTCCTAATAATTCATTCAATCTCTCAAACAATATATTGCATATTTACCAACAAAAAACAAGCCCTAATATGTTACTCTGTCCTTTTAGTTCCTTCTCAAACAATATATTGCATATTTACCAACAAAAAACAAGCCCTAATATGTTACTCTGTCCTTTTAGTTCCTTCTCAAACAATATATTGCATATTTACCAACAAAAAACAAGCCCTAATATGTTACTCTGTCCTTTTAGTTCCTTCTCAAACAATATATTGCATATTTACCAACAAAAAACAAGCCCTAATATGTTACTCTGTCCTTTTAGTTCCTTCTCAAACAATATATTGCATATTTACCAACAAAAAACAAGCCCTAATATGTTACTCTGTCCTTTTAGTTCCTTCTCAAACAATATATTGCATATTTACCAACAAAAAACAAGCCCTAATATGTTACTCTGTCCTTTTAGTTCCTTCTCAAACAATATATTGCATATTTACCAACAAAAAACAAGCCCTAATATGTTACTCTGTCCTTTTAGTTCCTTCTCAAACAATATATTGCATATTTACCAACAAAAAACAAGCCCTAATATGTTACTCTGTCCTTTTAGTTCCTTCTCAAACAATATATTGCATATTTACCAACAAAAAACAAGCCCTAATATGTTACTCTGTCCTTTTAGTTCCTTCTCAAACAATATATTGCATATTTACCAACAAAAAACAAGCCCTAATATGTTACTCTGTCCTTTTAGTTCCTTCTCAAACAATATATTGCATATTTACCAACAAAAAACAAGCCCTAATATGTTACTCTGTCCTTTTAGTTCCTTCTCAAATAATATATTGCATATTTACCAACAAAAAACAAGCCCTAATATGTTACTCTGTCCTTTTAGTTCCTTCTCAAATAATATATTGCATATTTACCAACAAAAAACAAGCCCTAATATGTTACTCTGTCCTTTTAGTTCCTTCTCAAACAATATATTGCATATTTACCAACAAAAAACAAGCCCTAATATGTTACTCTGTCCTTTTAGTTCCTTCTCAACAATTAGGATTGCTGACTTTTGTCCTTTTTTATATGTTGTGTGTGCATGCAGTGGGGAAGAGTGTATTAAAAATTAATAATAAATAAATAAATAAATAAAAAGCAAAGTTACTATTGAATTAACAATAGAATCCAAAATATTTGACCCTGAGCACAGAACAAAAAGAAAGTTGGTTGGACAATCATATTTATGCCATGTATATGTGGATTTGTTCTATCATACAATTTTTTTCTATTAAAAATATGCTATCACATGCACATCTGCAGGTCCTATAAAAATGTCAACCTAAAAAGATTTCGCCATCAAATTAGGTCACATAAGCACACTTATCTATTGAGTTACAGAAATTGATGAAGCAAATTTTAGTGTTAAATGCCCCATCTCGCTACTGCATATTAGCAGATTTCCTAGTTTACCTTGCACCACAATATCCTTACTAGAAGTATTGACCAATAAAACATTGGTTACTATTGTTTTTACAATCAGTTCAATTTAGATTGTCACATATTTGATATTGAGAGATATATCTCAACAAGTGTGCGATACCAAAGCAAGCCAGATGACAACAAATCATGCTCCATATCATTTACAAATAATTTTTTGATAGTGGAGAAGCTTAGATGACAAAATTATACTGCTCATGTCCATGGACCAATCAATTGATGTAATAAAACAAAAACTGCTCTCATTCCACGCCATGGTAAAAGATAATGCAAATGATAAAATGAAAGTTGTTAATATTATTGACTTCATCAAACTTGATACTATAGGCAAAATGTGTCAATAAAATAATAGTTTATTCCCCCCATAAAAAATAAGTGCACAAATCCAAGTACTTGGAAGTTTTCCCAATAAATTTATGAAATGGAGCCAGTAGTTATAATATTCTAAGTTTCCATTCAGCATCAGGGTTAATGTATGTAACTAGTAGATAAACTCCAAGGGATAGACCAGAGCATAGTAAAAGATAATGCACATGATAAAATGGAAATAAGTTCGTCAAACTAAAAAATCTGGGAAACCTGTTCATAGCCACCAAGTCTGATGACTGCTCTCCATAACCTAACTCACATATAGAAGAAACATTAGTGCAAATCAGGAAGCGCCCAAAAAATTAAAGCAAGCAAATTTGGCAATTAGGGTCACTCATAACTCACTTGAGGCAATTTAATGGCTCTCCATAAAATCTTGGGGTTTTGAATTCCGAGCACCTCTCTTCGTGGAAAGTTTCCAGCTCCTTCATGAATGTTGCTTGCTCTTCCTCTGTTCCGGCCTCATCGCCCCTATTAGCATTTGTTTCCAAGAACGACTTCTTTGAGGTCTTGTATGATAAATCCCTGCAAACAAACAAGCTATACTGCTGGTTACTAGTATCATGAGAGGGAATCCTTCCCATATAAATCTTTTTGTTCCTATTAGGATGTTTTGTAGAGGGCAAAGAAAATGAAAGAGAAATGAGAAATAAAGTAGAAGTTAATTTATTTTTTCTTTTAGGGAATGCCATAAGTTTTCCTCCTGTTGTTGCCAAAACTGGAACAGGTAATTTTAAAATGCTTAGATAGTTAGAGTTGCATTGGTGAAGAAGAAAATACTTACAAATACTTCAATGATTTGAGACCAAACAGAGCAGGAGCTATTTCCCCAGTCAAATCACTAGAGGAAAGGTTCCTGAATGAAAGAAATTCAACTCCATTTAGAGATTAAATGGTTATGGTCAGTGTTGATATATAGGCATAAAATTTTTCAGGATACTCACAATGACGTCATTTTTGGTGAATTGTTACCATTGTAGCTGCAATTTACATTATTCCATGAAGAATTCATTGGCTTGCACGGATCTCCTTGCCAATTTTTCTTCACCCGATACGTCAATGAGATATTCACCATAGCATCATCTAATATTTTAGAAGGTAAAAAGAGAATGATATGAAACAAGTCAAGCCAAATAGAGGAGAATGAAACAAGAACAGATGAAAAGCAGTATAGATGAGAAAAATTAACATGGTGTTTGTGCAAATTAATTTCAAACGAGTGTTGATTTGTAAAAATTAAGAACCCGACATTGAGAAGTTATTACAAGCAATAAAATGCTGCAAAACAAAGAAACCTGTATGCTTGTCTACATCAGGGCCACGTCCAAAAATATAATGAGGGCATGAGAGTGATTGAGTTACTTGAGAGGGTAAAACTAGCGGCTGATGGTGGAAACCGTGGTGGCTAAGAGTAGCAGCAACACTGCAGGAAAAAAAATGCTAGGGTTCACAAATTAGGGGTGAAACAGAGAGAGAGACAGAGACAGAGACAGAGGAAGAAGGAGGAAATACCTGGTGGATGAGAGCTTCGGAGGTTGGTTGGGGCGAGGAACTCATGCGTCTGTGGTAAAGAGGAAAAAGCAATTGGCGAAAAGAATCGATTACAAATTACAGCCAAATCACTAAATCTAATCTACCACACCAATAATCAGTTCAAAAGACCATAAATCTAGAACACAAATCAAAACCCATTTACTTATTTCACAGAAATCAAAATCCTACAACATCAAAAAAAATAAAACTCTAGAGTTAGAGTGAAATGGGAAGAGAGAGAAAGAAAAACTTGAATGTCGATGGGAGGCGAGACAATGGTGAGCGGCAGTGGCCGTGTGATGATGTGCGACAGTGGAAGATGAGAGGCGGTAGTCATGTGCAACGGTGAGATGAGCGGCGGTGGTGATTCATTCCCTGTGTGAAAGAAAGAGAGCAAGAGAGAGGGAGAGAGAACCTGCTTGCTTGTGAAGGACTAAGAGACTGATAGCGCGAGACAGAGGGAGAGAGAACCTGTGATCTGCGGCGGTGGCGATGGTGATTTGCGGTTGCAGCCGTGGCAATGTGCGACGTACGGGGAGCGACGGTGGTGAGGGACTGTGCTGAGATGAGGTGGGGTGAGGTTTGGTGGTGATGTGTGAGAGAGAGGACTTTTGTGTTTGTTCGAAACGAGAATGGACGAGGGCGCGAATATTAAAAGTAATTTCCCCCGCAAAGTTTTAGACCAATTTAGCGACTAAATTGGTTATTTGTCGGCAAATAACGCATATAGTATGACTAAAACTTCTTGTAGCTAGAACTTTTCGTAAAAAAAACTTTAAAAAAATCACTATATACCAAAAATACAAATAATAAAAAAAAATACTAAAATTTAATATATTTTTCGTTCTCGTAGATTTATTAATTTTTGAAAATATTTTTTTACAATATTTTACTTTTTAGATACATTTAAGTAAGATACATCTAAAAAAGTAAAAAAAAAAAAATACTTAAAATTTTTAAAATATTCACTAAAAAAAACACGAAAAACAAAAGCGTGAGAGAATCGATGGCAGAGAGAGAGAGACAGGTGTTTAAGCCCTAACTCATTTTAGTGTGTTTGAAATCCCTCTAGAGTTCCTCACCAAATTAATTTAAAAATCCCTCCAAAATGATAATAAATAAAAAGTAAAAGAAAGAGATAGAGACAGAGAGAGAAAGAGAGAGAGAGAGACAGGGAGAGAAAGAGATAGAGACAGAGACAGAGAGAAACAAAAGATAAGTAACAGATAGACAAAGAAAGAGAGAGAAAGAGAGCCAAAAGAGATGATCGAGAGAAAAACATAGAAAAAGAGAGAGATAGAGAGAGAAGAAAGATGAGTGAGAGAGAGAGATAGAGAGAAGAGAGATGAGTGAGAGAGATAGAGAAAGAAAAAATATGAGAGAGATAGAGAGAAGAGAGATGAGCGAGAGACAAAGAAAAAAAGAGATAGAGACAAGAGTGATGAGTGAGAGAAAGAAAAGAGAGAGAGAGAAAGAGAAAGAGACAGAGAGATAAACGAGAAAGACAGAGAGAAAGATAGAGAGCAGAGATATGAACGAGAGAGACAGAGAGATGAACGAGAGAGACAGAGAGAGAAGAGAGATGCGAGAGAGCTCAAGAAGAGAGATGAACAAGACAGATAAAGAGAAGAGAGATGAATGAAAGAGACGGAGAAAGAAGAGAGATAGAGAGAGGGATAGAGAGAAGAGAGAAAGAGAGAGACAAAGACAAAGACAAAGACAGAGACAGAGTAGGAAAGAGAAAGAGATAGAGACAGAGACAGAGAGAAACAAGAGATGAGTAAGAGATAGACAAAGAGAGAGAAAGAGAGCGAAAAGAGATGATCGAGAGAAAGACATAGAAAAAGGGAGAGATAAAGAGAGAAGAGAGATGAGTAGGAAAGACATAGAGAGAGATAGAGAGAAGATAGATGAATGAGAGAGATAGAGAAAGAAAAAAGATGAGAGAGATAAAGAGAAGAGAGATGAGTGAGAGACAAAGAGAAAAAGAGACAAAGACAGACAGACAGATAGAGAAGAGTAATGAGTGAGAGAGAGAAAAAGAAGAGAGACAAAGAAAGAAAGAGATAGAGAGTGAGAGTCAGAAAAAGAAACAGAGAGAGAGGAGAGATGAACGAGATAGACAGAGAGAGAGATAGAGATAAGAGAGATGAGCGAGAGAGGCAGAGAGATGAACGAGAGAGACAGAAAGAGAAGAGAGATGAGAGAGAGCTCAAGAAGAGAGATGAGCAAGACAGATAAACAGAAGAGAGATGAACGAAAGAGACAAAGGAAGAAGAGAGATAGAGAGAGAGATAGAGAGAAGAGAGAAAGAGAGAGACAAAGACAAAGACAGAGACAGAGTAGGAAGGAGAAAGAGATAGAGACAGAGACAGAGAGAAACAAGAGATGAGTAAGAGATAGACAAAGAGAGAGAAAGAGAGCGAAAAGAGATGATCGAGAGAAAGACATAGAAAAAGAGAGAGATAAAGAGAGAAGAAAGCTGTGTAGGAAAGACAGAGAGATAGAGATAGAGATAGAGAGAAGATAGATGAATGAGAGAGATAGAGAAAGAAAAAAGATGAGAGAGATAGAGAGAAGAGAGATGAGTTAGAGACAAGGAGAAAAAGAGACAAAGACAGACACATAGAGAAGAGTAATGAGTGAGAGAGAGAAAAAGAAGAGAGACAAAGAGAGAAAGAGATAGAGAGTGTGAGTCAGAAAAAGAGACAGAGAGAGGAGAGATGAACGAGATAGACAGAGAGAGAGATAGAGATAAGAGAGATGAGCGAAAGAGACATAGAGAGAAGAAAGATGAACGAGAGAGACAAAGAGAGAGATAGAAATAAGAGAGAGATGAGCAATAGAGACAGAGAGAAAAGAGAGATGAGAGAGAGCCAGAGAAGAGAGATGAGCAAGAGAGATAGAGATAAGAGAGATGAACGAAAGAGACCGAGAGAGATAGAGAAAGGAGAGAAGAGATAGATCAGTGAGAGACACAGAGAGAGAGAGAGAGAGACAGACAGATAGATAGACAAACAGACAGAGAGAGAAGAGTGATGAGTAAGAGAGAGAAAGAAAATAGAGAGGGAAAGATGAAAAAATGGGTGAAAAGAAGCAGACAAAGAGAGAGAGAAAAAGAGCGAAAAAGATAAACGAGAGAGATACAGAGAGAGATGAGCGAGAGAGATAAAGAGAAGAGAAACAGAGAGAGATGAGAGAGATAGAGAAAAAAGAGATAAGCGAGAGACACCGAGAGAGAGACAGAGAAGAGTGATGAGTGAGAGAAAGAAAGAGAAGAGAGACATAGACCAAAATAGAGACACAGAGAGAGAGAGACAGACAGAGAAGAGTGATGAGTGAGAGAGAGAGAAAGAGAAGAGAGACAGAGATAGAGACACAAAGAGAAAAAGAGAGACAGATAGATAGAAAGAGAGAGAAAGAGTGATGAGTGAAAGTAAATTTTTATTTTTCCTTCAGCGACGAAAATATTTTAGTTGCCAAAACTATATATATCGCAACCAAAATAATTTTTAGTCGCTGAAATTAAAGTTTTACCGACCAAACTTTTGGTCGCGAAAGATAAAAAATAATTTTTTATTTTTCTTTCAACGACGAAAATATTTTTGTTTCCAAAACTATATATACCGCGACCAAAATAATTTTTAGTCACTGAAATTAAAGTTTTGCTGACCAAACTTTTGGTCGCGAAAGATAAAAAATAATTTTTTATTTTTCTTTCAGCGATCAAAATATTTTAGTTGCCAAAACTATATATACCGCGACCAAAATAATTTTTAGTTGCTGAAATTAAAGTTTTGCCGACCAAACTTTTGGTCGCGAAAGATAAAAAATAAATTTTTATTTTTCTTTCAGCGACCAAAATATTTTAGTTGCCAAAACTATATATACAGCAACAAAAATATTTTTTTAGTCCCCAATTGTGGCAAATTTAGC
The DNA here is from genome assembly GCF_004153795.1 of Camellia sinensis. Lineage (NCBI taxonomy): Eukaryota > Viridiplantae > Streptophyta > Magnoliopsida > Ericales > Theaceae > Camellia > Camellia sinensis. The sequence continues at coordinate 307,651 of NW_021026414.1, read as the reverse complement.
GACTAATTTTTTTTTAGTCGCCAATTGTGAGATTTTTAGCGACTAATTTTTTTTTAGTCGCCAAAAATTAATATTACCCAACTAAAAAAATTTAGTAGCTAAATATTGTACTTTTACCGACTAACATAATTTTTGATCGCCAATTCCATAACTTTTGACAATCAAAATATTTTTAGTCGGCAAAAGTGATCGCCAATTGTGTATTTTCTTGTAGTGAGATCCTACGAGTAACCTTTGAATAGTGCGAATTACCCTTCTGTCTTGGAGCTCTAATTAGGAACGAAATGGGTTTATTCCAATGAATGGAGGTAAGAGACAAGCAATTCAATAGCCACACATGGATGTCGTGGCAGTGTTTACGCTGTCGGTCCAAGGGCATAGTTGTCATTTGGTAACATCTTTATCATCCAACAATAGAAAAATATAAGATATTTATCTCAATAAGTATTATAAAATTTGACCACCCAATTGCTCAAGTGATCATAGAAAATACATTAGGGGTGAGCAGCGGATATATCGATCCGTCAAAACCGACCGAACCAAACCGATCCGCTGTATTTTGGACGGATGTGTGGTGACGAACGGACGGTTGCGGATTGATTTTCTCCAATCTGCCAATCTGGCGGACGGATGACGAATTTGAGATTACTTTGGCTGCAACCGAACCGCCAAACCGCCAAACCGCAAGCACCCCTAGTAATTTATAAGACTGTGTTTTTAATTTGTTTAAATATTATGTTTGTATTTTCAATTAAAAAAAAGTTTAAATATTCTGTTGAAAAAAAGTTTTCAACTTGAATATCTTTTTTGAATTGAAAAAAATAAACGTATTACTTATCTATATTTTTTGGTTTTTAAATTTATCTCAAAAAATAATAAATACAAAATATGATATATTCTGGTTGGTTTTTGTTTTCAAAAACAGATATAGATGTAACAATATAGAGACATACAATCTCTACTACTGCTTTGTTTATGATTTTGGTGATTTGAATTATTTTTATATTTTAAGAACCACAGATTGTAATACTTTATATGGATGAGGCATGCTGTGATTGTAGTATGTGGATGAGGCATGTAGTGATTCTAATATTTTAAAGTTTCAAACTTTCTTGCTTTGGATGAGGCATGCAGTGATTGTAATATTTTTTTAAGTCATTTACTGTAATACTTTCTTTTTCTTTTTTTGTGGAAGTGCACAAGTTGAATTATGTCAAAAATTTATAAAATTTTAAACCGCCAAACCGATTCGCATCCATCTACCAAACGGCTAATCTGCTCAATCCACATCTCCCGGATTGGCGGACGGATGCGGATTGATTTTCTCCAATTCGCCAATCTGGCAGACGAATGACGGATTGGAGGTTTCGTGGCCGCAACCGACCCGTGCCCACCCCTAAAATGCACTTAGGTGTTGTGGTAGATGAGATTTGTTCTACTATGATACTCTTTGCACTTAATTCCCTTTTTATTGATATATTGTTGCTATGTTTGTAAGCTTATGATTCATAAATAAAAGGTCATTTTGTTGATATAAAGAGATATATATATATATATATATATATATTTTAAGTTTGAATTTATGGAGAGACGTTCACTTGTATTGCAATTTAACTATTAACATATTAACTACTATTTTGTAAAAAAAAGTACTGTACAATTTTTTCCTAAAAATGAAATGCATAGCTCCAATATTCAATTTTTTGAACCCACAGCATTTCACCTAGTGGTTGTATAATCTCTTTTTGCAGTATGAGGTCTCGAGTCCATGGTCGTATTTAACTCCTATAAAAAGTAGTTTGATACCTTATGCTATTGTAATATTTTTCATACATGTACTTACCTAAAATGAATATGATCTATACATTTATTTTATTTTTTTTGGATAGCATTGTTATTTAACAATTAATTTATATTTCTAAATTGAGACACTTAAATTAAATTTAGAATTTTAAAAAAAAAGTAAATATATACAAAATTATGCGGGCTCATTATGTCATTTCATTTCAAAATAAAACGTTCATAATCATACAAATATTATCATCACATCATTTTTGATAATTTTTACACAATTTATTATTATTATTATTATTGTTATTATTTCATTCCTTTGGTTTATACAAAGCGAAGTGACAAAATCAAATTGAAGCTCCTGCTGTGCACAAGGCACATGGTCTTGAATTAAACAATGTTTGTGGTTTTAGAACTTTTCTGGGGTAGGTGTGTTTGGATTCCAAGATTAGAAAATGACCAGTATGCATGTGATATGCTTTTTATTAATTCATGGATAGAAACAGAAAAACATCCGAATGATCAATCAAGGATCTGATCCTAAGCAACCCATGTGCAGTGGTTGTTTATGATTTTAAACGAGAATAATGTGAATTAATATAATAATTAATATTTTAATTGTTGATGTGATGTAATTTTAAATTTTTTTGATATTATAATTTGTATAATAGGTGAGATCAGTAATACTGGCATAACATTAATTAGTACATTAATATGTACATTAATTAATACATGTAACATCACCGTTTAAACAAACAATAATTGATTAATGCACATTAATGTGTATTTAACAGTAGTTCTTTATGATTTTATTTTATTTTGGATTTTGGGTATATTTTCATTCATTTCTTAATTCAATATTAAACTATGTGCCAAGTTTTGTACTTTATTATCTTCGAACCTCTTTCCTTTTGCTCCTCCTTGGTCGGCGATAATTTTGTGACTTTAGTACAACGACAAGTTCTTGAAAAACGATTAGGAAAAGAAGTAATGTGGAAGAGTTATCCTTGGGACCCAAATGCTTTATTAAATGTCTTGTATAAGTGTGGGATTTACATGGTGTAGGTTTTACATTTATGTGAGACATTTGATAGAATATTTGAAAAAATATTTGGAATCTCTAATATTTTTCAATATGGAATGTGGGTAAAAATTGAGATTCGGGATGTGCTCCACTAAGTCTTAAGTTCAATACCCATTTGTAGCAACAAATTTTATGGAGTCATGTTCATATATGGCATTTGTCCTAACTTTAAATGGGGCTGCAAATAAGCGATAGGATTGATTCCTTGGGAAGAGTCAAGGTGCACATAAACTGATCTCGATATCTGGTTATCAAATTTAAAAAATATATCTATGTAATAAAATAAAATGATTTCAAAAATGTCTAAAAGATACAATTGGGTGTGGATTGACTTAAATAAAGATTAAACAACTCAGATTACTTGATTCGAAATAAATTTCCCATTCAAACAATTGTTAACTTTTATTTTACAAAATCTCACATCGGCAAAAGAAAGAAAAAGTGAGTTGTTTCACTTATATAAAGTGAACCTTATGTTTCCATTTAATATTATAGTGTTGTACATATTTTAGTTCCAGACAATTTAAATTTTTAATTAATTAATTTTTGTGTAAGTTGGTTAATCTTTTGACCTAGCTGATTAGAGTTAATCATTTTTGGTTTGATTGATTTGTTAGTTTAACCATGATTTTAACGGTTTATCAAAATATATTAGTTAGATTTGAAATAAACTTCTGACCTAAACAATTGTTAGATTTTTTAGTGTACACAATTCCACATTGAAAAAAGAATGATTGAGTGAGTTATTTCACTTATATAAAGTGAATTTTATATTCCCATTTAGTATTTATAGTGTTGTTCATAGTGCAATAAAATTTAAATTTTAAAAATTTCAATTCATTAATTTTTGTGTAAGTTGGCTAGTCTTCTAACTCGACCACGTAGGCTTAATCAATTACAATTTGATTGATTTACTGGTTTAATTGCAATATTTAACTATTTTAAACCACTATTGAGGAGGTTCAGGACGTTGAGAACCTTAAGCTAGATCAGTTGGTTAGCAACTTGCATACTTATGAGGCAAATTTGATTTCTAAGAAAAAAACAAAAGGAAGTTGTGGCTTTTTCTAGTGTTTATGAGGTTGTTAAGAATCCGGAGGTTGAGAATGATCTAGAGTCCGAAATGACGGCTTTATGAACCAAACAATTTTAAAAAAATTTAAAGGAAAAAAAGCTTAATTTCAAGGATACTAGTTCTAAGGATAAGGATAATGATAAACTCAAAATTGCTCCAAAACATGAGGAGAAGATTATGAGAGATTATGGAGTCAAGTGCTATAAATGCCAATGTTTTGGGCATATTGCTCTCAAGTGTCCTTCCAAGAAGAACATAAAGAAAGTTTATATTGTTACTTGGGAAGATAAAAGCGGGTTAGAGCAAGAAGCTGATGAAACCGAATCCAGTGAAAAAGAAGATGGTAACTTCATAACATTCTATTCTAGCATTCATCCACCAACACCCAAGCCAATTGAGTTTGCACGAGGTCCTAGTCTTCATTGCGCTCCTACCTTTGATGGGAATAACTACTTGATTTGGAAGTGTAGGATGTGGGTGTTCCTCAGAGCTTGTGATCTAGAAGGTTAGCATACTATATTTTTCGAAACCTGAGCCATCACTGACGCTAATGAACTGGGTATGGATGATCCAACTGGTAAAGAAGAGATACTCTGAACAGTTGATGAGGCTTTTGCTTTTCTTCTTCGTGTAACCGGTGGCAAAAAAACTAACACTGGCTATCCTTGAACCAAATATGTAGTCTTACAGAGTCTACCAGCTCGAGTCTACAAAACTTGGGGGATATTTAACTGTTCTGAAGCTATGGTGCCCAACTACCTTGCAAAAATAAAACGAAACCCCTAATTAAATTTCAACAGCATGCCGGCTCAACTGATTACTGCTAAAGTACACTGAAAAACTAAACTCAACCCCACAAACTGAAATGCCTAAACCACTAAATCAAAGAAGCCCTGTATAGATTTCATACATTGCACATAACACATAGCAAGAAAGAGAACAAACACCCCTATGGAGGCTAGGGTTACCCTGTCCTAGCTTTGAAATGATCTAGGGCTTCACTATTCAAACTAGTATCACACATCCTAAAAATGAAAGAGTATCATGTCCTAATTTTGGAATGTACTATAGCTCACTATATGTACAAGGTTGGCTCTACTCTAGGGGTTAAAGTCAATGTGACGTTACGAAAGAGTCCTTTGGGTAATAACACAAGGCCTTCAAAGTAACGTAGAGATAGATATAGTGTCACAAAAAATATGTCTGCGCTTCCACCAGTATCGGGACAACACAGGGACTTTAAGTGCACCAATGCATACAATGCAATGAATATATAATTGAAAATAAAAGTCATATCATGGAGTTCGAGTCAAGGTTTCTTAATATCCCCAGCAGAGTCACCAAAAACTATAAAATGCCCGAGGGGTACCCAAGTGCGTTAAACAGTTCGGACCCTCGATCTCTTTGATCTAGTCTTACAAGTGCAATGTGAAACGTAGATGAGAGTCCAGATTTGACAACTTTATAGAAAATCCATTTTATTGCAAAAATATTTGCCAGAAATGGACTGCGCCATTAGATCTCAGAATCACCACCTAATATTTTGAGAAAAATAGAAAACCCGTGACTCGTGCCAAGGCCATTGTTCGTCGGAATCAAGGATGCTTTGCTCGGAACCTTAGGTATGAGGAGAGAAGGTCATTACTTTAGCACCCCCACTCACCCGATCAAAAGGTCGGCCTCTATTAAACTATGAAATGATTTTTATTTACTTTATATGTTTACATTCTGATTATTTAATAAATTCTAAAATTTACTATGTGAAGCAAACAAGTATAGACTATGCCATTCATTTTGGAGCAACTTGATTTCATGTATTTTGAAAGAGTTTGAAGATGTACAACTCAAAGATATTGAGTTTACAAACATAAAAATCAACATCATTCCAGTTTGAGCGACACAACCTCCATCCACCGGCATTCATACAATTATATCAAGCAAACAAGGAGTCACATGGTAGGATGCTTAAACATAGTAAGAAAAAATACACAAGGGGATGCTAAAGCATAAAAACCTACATATTCACCAACGCTTCGCGAAACAGCTACAAAATAAAGTTAAGAAATATGTATAATCTTATATATAAGATTCTAATGCAATTCACTTGAAATGCGACTAAAGATTCAGTTTCTAATATATGATATGTGAATCATCTCAAGAACATGAGATAGTATGCATAATAACATAAGAACTGATTAAATTCATAAATACAAATTTAGCCGAATCAAGATGCATGAAACATAGATGCAATGTATGAGTCTGATGAAAAGCAAACTATGATATATATTTACAAACAAGAAAAAACAAGTAAAAGAACGAGATAGAGAGAAGCAGGGTGAGGAATTATTACAACACTGAATAATTATATATCGAACGAGAGAGACATGAAGAAAATATTACAATAAAATAAAACCTCACAAATCTCTCAAATTAAAAGAAAAACAAAAACTTTATAGGCCTTGGAGATCATCCATTGAAAATTTATTTGCTGCTCTATTTCGCCTTTGGAAAATCATTTGGGAATTCCTACTTTTCATGCAGCCAAACCAAGACAAAACAAACAAAACCTTTTCAAGAGATGTATGTGTACAAAAAGCTATCAAATGAAAAATCTAACAAGTACGAAAATTGAAGCTAGGAAACATCAAACGAAAGAAATGGATGGAAATCTACATTTATCTCTTTGTGAATAAGAGTAAATTAATACTCAAATCTATGTTATTAATTAGAGAGAGTAGATTGTCATCATTGCAAAGGGAAAATCTTACAAAGCTTGTGAAAGATTTGTAGGACTTCTAAGAAAATAGAGAAGAAAGGGGAAACAATACATATAACTCATCAAAAGTAGTTAATGACTCATCTCCTTACTCATGAAATATGTATGTAAAATCCATTTCTATGTTCAAATTTGGTCGAGAAGAGAGTTTTTAACACTTTTAATGTGGAAGTCTTTATAACTTCAATTACATATTTATATCACATATTTAATAATAATAAAAAATACAAGAAAACAAATGAGAAGAAATCTAAGGAACAACTTCCACAACCTAAGACCTCGTTTGCGAACAGGCTAATTTAGTAACTTTTTGGCTATTTGACTAAAATATGAACTAAAAAAAACTAGTATGTTTGGGATGACTTTCTGGCTTTTTACGAAAAGATGTGCAAAAAGTAGAGAGAAAAGAGAATCTTTGACTTTTTGGTATGGGTTGTTGGCTTTTTGACTAATTTAGTAACTTTTTGACTAAAAGAGATGGTTCCCAAACGAGGCCTAAATATTATATATTTAATATAAAAAAATACAAGAAAATAAATAAAAAGAAATCTAAGGAACAGAGACTCAACCTTCCACTTTTAAAACTTAAATATCACATATTTAATCAATAAAATACAAGAAAATAAATGAGAAGATTGCAAAAATTCACCTTTGAAGGAAATGGTAAATTTTCTAATTAACAAACTTTCTTCTTTACACCCTCACGGTTATGGTGCATGCTTTGAAATCTTAGCGAGATGTTTCAAGTTCTAACTTTAATGGAATTTTAGATGGTTGAAAAGACTCTCTTGCTCTCAAAATAACTTAAAATCAATTTCTCTCCCTCAAGTTTTGTGAAATAAAAATTCTCTTAACCAAAATTTTCTCCTTTGTTTTGAAACAAAATTTTCGTTCTTAAATTTTTTTTCTCCCATTTTTTCCTTTTTTTTCTTCAACAAAATGAGGTTATATTTATAAACTTCCAAAACACCCAAAACACATGGCTAGCCATGTGATATTTTCAAAAATACGTGGCTTGCCATGTGGCATCTCCAAAAACACATGGCTTGCTATGTGGTATGAGAGCCGATTTTTTAAAATTACTAAATTTTCCAGAAAAAAAATTATAAAAATATTTTTGAATAGGTCTAAATTAATTTGGCCAAAACAAGTCTATAATTGGAATTAAACCTTAAACCCGACTTTTCTGCTAAGAAATTTATAAAATAGCACATTCTAATTTTCATCATCGGATATTCGGAAGAAAGCGTCCAAGTTAAGGCCGGTTAAAATGGGAAGTCTACAACTGGTGAAGGGTTGTATTAATTGTTGTAGAAATCGCAAGTGAATTAGGTAAATTGAAATATTTGCAAATTCATGCATAGCATTGAACATTATATAATCTCAGGATTTAATCCTCGCATTAGATTTGAGAAATTGATTTTCAAATTGATTCATTAAGAATATTTGAAATGTGTTGAGTTATGGGATAAATACTTCGGTGAATTCGGTTAGGGAGTGTAGAGTTGAGAATTAAGAATTAAGGTAGATTGAGGTCCATGGTGAAAGTCCGAAACATGCGTAGAGTAGGTACCACGTGCCTTCCGATTAGGAGCCGGTAAAGTGGTTTTGGTAGTGCTTTGAGAGCTTGCGTGCACACACCAACTTAAAGATTACCAGTATCGTATTTACTGCCCCTTGTTTTATTAATGGATGATTAAATTTGATTATGTTTTCAAACAAGTGCATGGCATGAAGTTTTCAAAATGAGAAAACCTACAATTTTTGGGAATTGCATCTCATATGTTATGCATTGCACCTCATGATATAGTTAAACTACATATACTTTATTTAGGTTATCTCTGCCAGGCTCTATGCTTATTCCTTAGTGGAAATCATTTTTTTGGTAATTGTGGTGTGCCTCCGCTAAAGTGAAGGCACAAAGGATCTTTTGGAGCACAAGGCTCAGTTTTTTTTTGTTATGTTTGGCAAGCCAAGGGCTTTTTATGTATGGGTTTGAAAATCACTTTGTTGTAACCAGGTAAAGCCTTGGAACTTGTAGCCATTAAGGCATTAATTTGTATTTTGTTAATTTAACTTGTTATTATCACATGCTATAGATTCATGTCTTAGCGATAATGAATGCATTAATGCATGTGGTCACTCTTTAGTGAAATCTCGTGTTGGATATTGTTAATGGAAAAATAGAGATTTAGTACGAATATTGACTGTTGAAACATCTATATTACTCAATGTTCATGTATGTAATAGTGAGAAGTAATGGGATTTAAATTATGTTTATGAGTTAATTTAGATATATTGGAAGTCAATATTTTTTTGGCGTAATAATCTTGTACAGATTTGCACAAGCTTTCAACAGTTTTTGCTAACATAGCAAGCTATTCTTCCGAAGTAAGAGCATTTATTGTCATAACCAGAATAACAGTAGAGCAGAGAAAACAAGTAAAAACATCAAGAAAATTGAGCTTTGATTGAGGAGTGTTAAGAGACGATGTAGAATCAGTACTACCTGAATTATCTTCTTCCTCTAGATCTTTATGAGACTTAGTGCTTGAAATTGCCTCTTAAGACATGGAAGGATGTGACAGAGTCTTTTTGAGAATTTCAGCAACATCTTTCTTTTCCCCCATGGAGATAGAAGAAATAGGTGAAGCTTTTGATGCATCGAAACCAAAAACAAGAGTTTATTTAGGTAGAAGTGAAGATTGAACAAGTGTTTCGTTTCCATCTACTTCACGTCTTCTTTATTATAATCACCACCATTTGTAGGCATCAGTATATCAATAGGATCAAACGAAACAAATTGAATTGTCATCCTTTGAGTTTCCTCATAGGGAACCATAGGATCGAAAACAATGGCAGTTTGATTAGTTGTAGCTACTTCTTTCTCTTATTTCTAGCAATATTTTTCCTCGACTAGCTAAATCCACGGTCCTTTCTTTCAAGATGAAGCATCTTCAGTTGGATGACTGACCAGTCAGTGATACCTACAGTAGTTTGGATCTTGAACCTTTTCAGCCTCCTCAAGTCGTTTCATATTTTGAAACTCAATTAGCTTCAATTTCAGCAAGTAATCGCGGAACCTCAGAATTGAGAAACGAATACTCTTTTTCCTACATCTCTTTCAATGTAAGGCGCTTTCTCATTTTCCTTAGTTAGAATCAAGATTTTCTATTTCATTTTTCTTGGACTTAGTGGAGATCTTGATTGGTGTAGCAATCACAACCATTGAAGCTTTCTTGTTAGTTTTAGATGAAAATTTGCCCCCTTTGCAGATGTCATGTTTATTCCCTTCTTTGAGAGCCTCTATAACAAGTAATCTTTGACTTCCATTTGTTGCAATGTTGAGTTCCATGTCATGTCCACCAATGGCCAACTCTTCAAAGGTCTTAGGCTTGATTCCTTGAAGAATGTAGCTTTGACCCCAATGCATACCTTGAATAGACATTTCAATTGTAGAAGTTTCATACAGCCTATCTTTGCAGTTAAGACCCAAGTTTCTCCATCTGTTAATAAAATCTATCACAGGTTCATCTTTCCATTGACGAGAGCTAGTAAGCTCAATTATACTAACAGTATGCCGAGTATTATAGAATTGGCTTGTTTGTTGCAGTTTCTTATAAAAAAGCTGATAATAAAAAATTAAAAATCAAAAGCACTCCTCTCGTGACTTTTACATAATCAACTTTTTCCACTTATTTGGATTTTATTTTTTGTGATGCCTTTTTTGTTAAATTCTTGTCGTCTTTAATAAAAAAAAATTAAAATTTTTGAGTAGGGCTGGGCATAGGGTCATTCGACCCGCCCAAATCGCTCTACCCGATCCGAACCGCGCATGTATAGACGATTTCGCAAACACATTAGGGTAGGGTGCAGTTTGGATTTTATCTAATTTTCGGGTTGCAGGCGGGTTGCGGGTTTGACCCGCACCAGCCCAACCCGTCCGCATAAGCTTTCAAAACCCAAAATTTTTTTTTTTTAATTTGCCCTTAAAAAAAACCCCCTTTTTTTCCCCTTAAAATTTTTTGTTTCAAAAAAAAAAAAAAAAAACAAAAAAAACAATTTATATTTTTTTGTTTAGGGTTCATGAAAGTTGGATTGGATGATTCATGATGAAGTTTGATATCTTAGAAATGTTTTTATTTTATTTCATGGGTTTGAATTGAATAAAGTTTGACAACAATTTTTTTTTAATTGCATTTTGGTTTTGGATGAATGTAAGTTAATGAATTTTTATTTTTTGCATTTTGGATGAATGTAAGTTAATGAAGAATTACTTTCTTTTTTCTTTTTTTGTATTTGGGTTAGGAATGATCAATGTAGGATTTTTTTAATTTGGGTTAGGATTGATGAATGTAGGATGAATGCAAGTTAATGATGAATGTAGATTTTGAATGATTTGTTTAGGTTACGAATTGAGATGAATGCAAGTTAATGATGAAGGTAGATTTTGAATGATTTATTTAGATTACGAATTGATTTTGTTGTGTTTTTTATTTTATAAGATTTTTTATAAGTTTTAATTCATTAATTATTAATGTTAGAGCATTTTAGAAAATGGGAGGAAAAATGTCTAAAAGAAATATTGATAAAAAATGGGGGAAAAAAAAAGGGTTTAACAAAAAAAATTTGAAAAAATATTCAATCCGCAAACTGCCCGCAACCGCCGGCGCAACCGCGAATCTTATCCGCACAAACCGCAAACCGCATTGCGGGCGATTGCGGGTTGACTTTTCCTCAAACCACATACATGCGGGCGGGTCTAAACTGAACCGCAAACCGTCCCAAACCGAACTGCGGACACCCCTATTTTTGAGCTTTTAGATTCTACTCGATGACAAGACAAAATATAAACAAAAAAAAATTATTTATTTTTGTAAAAAGTCTAAAAAACACAAAAATAAGTTTAAAAAAATAGTGGACTTTTTATTATATACTTGTGTTGGCTTTTTTATTTTTATTTTTATTTTTTGGACTTTTTGAAAACAAAATTAATTTTTGTATTCATTTACAAAATATGGACAAATAAAAAAAATTGACATAATTTTGAAAAAATAAAAACAATCACTAAACACCAAAAAGTTTGAAAAAAACAAATATAACTTGTTTAAGTTATTCCAAACAGTCTCTATTTCTATTTAATAACTTATAAAAAAAAAACTACTATACCAAACACAGGCTTCCAAAATATATATATAGATATATATATATTTTAAATGTTAAACAACTTATATAAATTGTACCAAATAATCTAACATAATTGATTTTTAGTATGCCAAAATCCAATTTAGTTCCGACATGGTGGGTTTTTAGTAGGCCAAAATCAAGCTGTTTGACAACTGACTGCCAGCCCATTATAATAAATTTAGCATGGGCCTCCTAGTCTATTTGGGCCTATGAAGAGTATGCTTGTTCATAAGTCCAGATTAGAAGAAGATAAAGGGCTGTTTCGTGCAGTTTAAATGGATTGTTTATAATTTATTTTAATTTAAGAATCTGTTTCAAGTTATTTGATGTAGGTTTTGTTTATATTTATTAGGTAAAAATAATTTAATTGAATAAAACTAATTACCCAGAAACTAAGACGAGAGTACTTTTGACTATAAGTTAAGCCAAGTAGGCTCAAAGTATGGGGAATCTTCATATCACTATTACATTTAATATCTATTTTTAATGTAGACACAAAAAAATATAAAAAATATAAAAAAATAACAGTTGAGATTAGGGGTGGGCATCATGAGATGTTCGGATGTGTCATATCGGGTTCACGTGTCAAAACACAAACATGTAAGCGTGTCATATATGTAATAATCGTGTCATCCATCGTGTCGACAAGGTGGGTTTTTAGTAGGCCAAAATCAAGCTGTTTGACAACTGACTGCCAGCCCATTATAATAAATTTTGCATGGGCCTCCTAGTCTATTTGGGCCTATGAAGAGTATGCTTGTTCATAAGTCCAGATTAGAAGAAGATAAAGGGTTGTTTCGTGCAGTTTAAATGGATTGTTTATAATTTATTTTAATTTAAGTATCTGTTTCAGGTTATTTGATGTAGGTTTTGTTTATATTTATTAGGTAAAAATAATTTAATTGAATAAAACTAATTATCCAAAAACTAAGACGAGAGTACTTTTGACCATAAGTTAAGCCAAGTAGGCTCAAAGTATGGGGAATCTTCATATCACCATTACATTTAATATCTATTTTTAATGTAGACACAAAAAAATATAAAAAATATAAAAAAATAACAGTTGAGATTAGGGGTGGGCATCATGTGATGTTCGGATGTGTCATATCGGGTTCATGTGTCAAAACACAAACATGTAAGCGTGTCATATATGTAATAATCGTGTCATCCACCGTGTCGACAAAGTGGGTTTTTAGTAGGCCAAAATCAAGCTGTTTGACAACTGACTGTCAGCCCATTATAGTAAATTTAGCATGGGCCTCCTAGTCTATTTGGGCCTATGAAGAGTATGCTTGTTCATAAGTCCAGATTAGAAGAAGATAAAGGGCTGTTTCGTGCAGTTTAAATGGATTGTTTATAATTTATTTTAATTTAAGTGTCTGTTTCAGGTTATTTGATGTAGGTTTTGTTTATATTTATTAGGTAAAAATAATTTAATTGAATAAAACTAATTATCTAGAAACTAAGACGAGAGTACTTTTGACTATAAGTTAAGCCAAGTAGGCTCAAAGTATGAGGAATCTTCATATCATTATTACATTTAATATCTATTTTTAATGTAGACACAAAAAAATATAAAAATATGAAAAAAAAAAGTTGATATTAGGAATGGGCATCATGTGATGTTCGAATGTGTCATATCGGATTCACGTGTCAAAACACAAATATATAAGCGTGTCATATATGTAATAGTCGTGTCATCCATCGTGTCAACCCATAGGTGACACTGTTAATTCTCAAACTTATTTACCATGATACGACACGTTACAATTGACCCAACATGAATAACTTGTTTAGCCAATTAAATTTTTGTTCAAAATTTTATTTATACAGTCACTAATTAACAATAATATGAAAACATATTCAAGACTTGTCCTTTTTCATTTATTTTTCCCTTTTTCCGTTTTCAAACACTTTGACCCACCAATCAATACAATATATATGCAACTCTAAGGGGTGGTTTGGAATGATCTAAATAAGTGTATTTTTTTACTTTTTACGAAAAGATATGCAGAAAAGTAGAAGGGTGATGTGATGAAAAAAAGATAAAAAGATAAAAAGTGTGTACTTATTAGTACATCCCAAACAAGGCCTAAATATATACATATATATATATATATACAGGTTATTTTCAAATCGTGAACCGTGAGTCGCGTTTCTGCTAACAGGTTACACGATTAAATAAATAGATTAAACGTGTCGTTTTCAAATTTCACAAGTTTAATCCGAACACGACCTACTTATTATATGGATTTACGAGTCGTGTTATATACATCAACCCCATTTCGTAGCTCGAAATGGCGTGGGTCGAAAGGCTCGAATTGCTTTGTACACCCACCCCTTTTCTTTGTACACCCACCCTCCCTCTGTTCATCCCCTCCCTCTGGAAAACTCATACACACACACACAGCTCCGTTCATCCCCTCCCTTTGATGTTTTTTTTTTTTTTTTTTAAAAAAAAAAAAAAAAAGGGAGGGGGGGTTGAGAGAGAGAGAGAGAGTTTAGTAATTTTTTTAGTTTGTTTGATTGTATATTTTAGAAATTGTCTTTGACTTTTGGAATTTAGGATAATTTAATATTTTGTTATAGTTGAGTAGATGTGTGTAAGAGAAAAAGTGATTAAGAAAGAGAAAGAAAAAAATGATTAATTTATATGTAATAGAGAGAAGCAAATTTAGTATTTTTTTGAGAAAATTTGTAATTAAACATGTTTTTTGAAAATTTCTTCTCGAAACACGTTTCAAAATACAAACTAAACACACCCTATATCTTGAGATATAAACCAAACAAGTTCTGTGTTTCTAGGGTTCGTTTGGGATGTGTGCTAGTTTTTTTGATATTTTAGCTAGGGACTAAAATGTCTCGTTTGAGATAGACTTTTTGATTTTTTTAATTTTTGTAAGAGAAAAAAATAAAATGATTATGATTTCGATGTGATATTTTGTCTTATTAGGTTAAAAACCTATTTTGTCTATTTGTGGCTATTTTAACCAAAAAGCCTCCGTTTAGCTTATGCCAAACGAGGGCTGAGAGTTAAACCAAATAAGACCCAAATGTCTCACATAAATGTGGGGTCTACACTTTTGTGACCTTTGTAAACTCCACATCTATGGAACATTTTATCATTCATGTGATAGAAAATTTAAAACCTATAACATTTTTTTCCCAACACCTTATTTGAAAATTGGATCTTATAATTTTTTGCTAGTTAAAAGTTAATGGTTAGAAGGGAAATTTTTTTAAAAAATTATGTCTGTTTTTGTCTCTCAATATTCTACTATTTAAAAATAAATTATTTAAATTATTTTTATCTCATAAATTTTGAACAAAAATTATATTAAATATTTTGATACAATTTTTTCTTCATACAGGTAGAGATGGCAGTCAATTGGGAATTTTCAAGTTTTATGCGCAAAAAAAAAAAAGGTTTTACGCACAAATTTTAAGAGTCGCTTGTGAACTTAATTATTTTAGGTCTCTTTTGGTAAGAGAAAATCAGTTTTTTAGTTTTGAAATTTTTTGAATTACATTATTTTTTTATTTTTTTACATATTAAAAAAAAGGTCAAAAAAATAAAAAAAAACTAATTATTTTACGAGATGAAAAAAAGTTATGAAAGAAAAAATAATTGATTTTTACATATTTAAAACAAAAAAGGTCAAAAAAATAAAAAAAAACTAATTATTTTACGAGATGAAAAAAAGTTATGAAAGAAAAAATAATTGATTGATGTCTATTATTTAATATTTTATCTTATTAATTATTTTAACCAAAAAGTAAGTGATTAATTTTCATTAGTATTATAACTTTATATTTTATTTTAACGCTAACAATGTTGAGCTATATACCTAATACTAGTGGTTGGGCACGTGCGTTGCATGTGACACGTGTTTTTTTTATCAATTGTTATTATTATAATTATACGTGTTTCATATGTAATATGTAAGAAGTTCTGCAGATGAAGGTCCCCGCTCGAGCGTGAAAGTGGACGCTCAAGCGTCCGATGACCTGTAGAACAAAATACTGGGAGATGAATAATCACGCTCGAGCGTCAAAACGC
>NW_021026414.1:250485-286131 GCF_004153795.1 Camellia sinensis | reverse complement strand
CTCTGGAAAACCAGCTCCAAGTGTTGGAAAGGATGGTGGTGGTGTGGTGCTATGTGGTGGTGTAGAAAGGGGGGTGGGATTTGAGAGGTTTTGAGGGTTGGAGTGTAGAGAGAGAGAGATACAATGTAGGAGGCTTAAACCAAAATTTCTAACCCCTCCAATGGGAGCTGGAGGGCCTGGATATATAGGCAAAAGTGTGGGAAAAAGGGGGGAAATGGATTTCAAATTTCCCTCCAAAAGTTGGCCCCCCCGGATACAAAATCTGGGGGGAAACAGAGGGCATTTTTGTAAAGTACCTGGAGAGAGGATCATGGCCGGCCGGTTTCCTAGGGTTTAGGTGGCCGGTCGGCCTTCTCCATGGCCGGTCGGCCAAGGGTCAAAAGGGTCAATGAAGGTTAATGGCCGGCCATGCCAAAAAGAGGGCCTCTCATGTATGCACAACACAACCATGTGGTTTAGGGTTGGAAAAAGTGGCCTTAGGATGGTCAACATTGGCTTTCAAGTGAGAAAAACGGGCGACGGAGGGCGATGGAGGAATAAAACTGGTTGTCAGAACAATTACTGGCCTCCCACCCTTCTACGACCTTCCTAACAATGAAACAGAGGTCCCTGCCAAAAACGAACTCAAACCGATGCAAAATGGAGGTTCGGGGGCCGAAACGCGCAGCCCGAGGCCCCGAAAACTGACTGTTAGGCACCGGAAGTGGTGTTCGACCACGAAGTTGGTTTTTCGGACCGCAGTGTCCTTCAAAAGGGAGTAAATAAGATGTATGCTAAAAACCGGAGCAAACGGAGGTGGTTAAGCGGTCCTGAACCGAGGCACACGGCCAACGGCTCCGAAAAATCGGAAACCGGACTCCAAATGGGAAAAATGGCCTACGACCACGAAACGTAGCCTATGGCCACTGAGAGATGATCTACGAGACCTCTCCCTCCCTTCGGGCAGAGAAAATAGAGAAAACAGAGCCTGGTTCGCAAACCGAGGCAAAGCATGAAAGAGTCTAGAAGTCTGGAGGCGAGGCTCGCAGCCGAGACTCTGAAACCTCTGAACGAGCACGATATGCAACATCACCAAGCGCTCAATCGATGACGTCTGAGTCTTAAGGTCGGTCAAAAATGGGGTGTCTACACCTGTATGGTGACGGTGACTGCAGTCATAAAATTGGCTCATCGACTGCAGAACAGAACGAGTGAGCTCCACCAGGTCAACGCCCAACTCTCGCTACTCCAGCGCATGTACAAGGATACACGAGCAGAGATTTGCGCACTGAAGGCCGAAAATAAAGAGCTTAAATGGAAAACCATCTCCATGGACTAATTTGGGGCAACGTCGTACTTGGCCTTCGATAGTCAGCGGGGAGTCGTTGCTCTCGGCGAAAACACGAGGGCAAGACCTTCAACGGTCACCCAAGATGATAAAAAGAAGAAGAGATCGGCAGAAGAGGCGAGTAAGTGAGGTCGGCATATGGTCGTAAAAAATGAAGGGTTTTTTTATGTAAATATTTTATTTGGATTTTTTTTATGTAAATATTTTTTATTTTGATTGGTTTTTGTTTTTATGTTTAAGTACAGAAAAAGAAAATTAAAAAGAAAAAAAAATTAAGCCTAATAGCAGAACGAAAGAAAAGAGAAAAAAAAATATAAAAAAAATAAAAATAAAAAAAATTAAGCCTAATAGCAAAAATAAAAAAAATTAAAAAAATTAATGTATGCAAAGTTAAATTAAGCTCAAGATGCAGAAGCAAAAAAAAATTACACAGTTGAGAATAACAAACTGTTAAGGATAAATTTATGAAGGACTTGAGAGTATTCAACTGATATAAATATTTCCATATCAATGTAGTAATACACATATATCATTTTAACAAAAATTCAAGTTTCACAGTCACAACAAAACCTTTTAAGTAGAAATCGACATTCCAAACTCGCCACGAATAAAATTGAAGCGATCCTCACTTAAGGGTTTTGTGAAAATATCCGCCAATTGCTTGTCGATGTTTACAAATTCAAGTACAATATCCCCTTTTTGAACATGATCTCTTAAAAAATGATGTCAAATTTCAATATATTTTGTTCGTGAGTGTTTAACCGAATTTTTGCTTAAATTGATAGCACTAGTATTATCACATTTAATAGGGATATGATCATAATGCAAATCAAAGTCCTCTAATTGTTGTTTCATCCAAAGTATTTGGCCATAACAACTTCCGAAAGCTATATATTCAGCTTCGACCGTTGATAAAGCAATAGAATTTTAGTTTTTGCTAAACTAAGATACTAATGAGTTACTAAGAAAGTGAAAAGTGCCACTGGTGTTTTTTCTATCAAGTTTGCATCAGGCAAAGTCGGCATCCGAGTAACTAATTAAATCAAATGCAACACCTCTAGGATAAAACAGTCCTAAATTTTGAGTGCCAATAAGATATCTAAAATTTCTTTTAACAGCACTGAGATGTGATTCCTTACGATTTGATTGATATCTAGCACACATACAAACACTAAACATAATATCGGGTCTACTTGCGGTTAAATAAAGAACTGAGCCAATTATACCTCGATATTTTGTTTGATCAATGGACTTATCTTTTTCATCCTTGTCTAGCTTAATGGATGTGCTCATAAGTGTTCCAGCTATTTTTGAGTCATACATACCAAACTTTTTTGAGTAGTTCTTTTGTGTACTTAGCTTGGTTGATAAAAATTCCTTCCTTACATTGTTTCATTTGAAGTCCAAGGAAATAATTTAGCTCCCCCATCATGCTCATCTCAAACTTACCTTGCATACACTTAGCAAATTCCTTACACAAGGTTTCATTAGTAGCACCAAATATAATGCCATCCACATATATTTGCACAATAAGTAAATCATTATTTTTAGTTTTAACTAGAAAAATTATTTTCACTCAAAAATTTACTTAATCGTTCATACCATGCACGAGGTGCTTGTTTCAACCCATATAACGCTTTTGATAGTTTAAAAACATGATTTGGAAAGTATGATCTTCAAAACTTGGGGGTTGTTTAACCTCATTTATAAAACCATTTAGAAAGACATTTTTTACATCCATTTGATAAAGTTTGAAATCTGTAAAACATGCAAATGCAAGTAACATGCGAATGGCTTGTAATCTAGCAACCGGAGCAAAGGTTTCATCGAAATCAATACATTTTTCTTGATTATATCCTTGTGCAACAAGTCTAGCATTGTTTCTTATAATTGTGCCGGATTCATCAAGCTTGTTTCGAAAGATCCATTTGGTATCGATAATGGTATGATCTTTAGGTTTTGGCATAAGTTCTCGCACTTTGTTTCTCTCATCTTGGTTAAGCTCTTCATGCATAGCTATCATCCAATGTTCATCGAATTCGGCTTCTTGAAAGTTTTTAGGCTCAATCTGTGAGAGAAAAGCCAAGTTACTACAAATGTTTCTAAGTGAAGAGTAAGTTTCGATACCTTTTGTAGGGTCACCTAGGATTAAATCCTTAGGGTGATTATGAACAAACTTCCATTCTCTTGGCAAATCATCATTGTTTCCTTCTTCTTCTTGAGGTAGGAGAATAGGTTATTCAATGTCTTTGTTCAACTTAAATGGTTGGTTCTCTTTTTTCTAGATACTTGAATCTTCCACGTTTGGTTCTAAATCTATATCATCACTAACAATTTGCTTTTGAACAGAGATGTTAGTTTCATCAAATGCCACATGTATAGATTCTTCTAGAACAAGAGTTCTTTTATTAAAAACACGATAAGCTTTGTTAGTTAAGGAATAGCCAAGAAAAATTTCTTCATCAGATTTTGAATCATATTTACCTAAGTTATCCTTACCATTATTATGCACAAAACATTTACAACAAAAAACATACAAGTGACTAATGTTGGGCTTTCTATCATGACAAAGTTCATAAGGAGTCTTTTTGAGAATAGGTCTAATCAATGTATGATTTAAAATATAGCATGCGGTGTGAATGGCTTCAGTCCAAAAATATTTAGGAAGATTATTTTTGCAAAGCATTGTTCTACTCATCTCTTCTAAAGTTTTATTCTTCTTTTTTACTACACTATTTTGTTGAGGGGTTCTAGGTGCTGAAAAGTTATGTCTAATATCATGCTTATCACAAAACAATTCAAATTTCTCATTTTCAAGTTCTCTACCGTGATCGGTTCGAATATTAGTAATAAGAAAACCTTTTTCATTTTGAATTCTATGACATAGTTTTGTGAAAGAAGAAAATGTTTCATCTTTGTGTGCTGAAAGCACAACCCATGTAAATCTTAAATAATCATCAACTATAACTAGACAATAATGTTTACCACTTAAACTAGATGTCCTTGAGTGACCGAATAAATCCATACGCAATAGTTGTAAAGGTCTAGTTGTGGAAATATGAGATTTTGATTTAAATGATGTTTTAGTTTATTTTCCTTGTTGACAAACACTGCAAAGATGATCTTTTTCAAATTTAATTTTTGGAAGTCCAATGACCAAATCCTTTCTCAAAAGTTTAGCAATTAAATCCATATGAGCATGACCAAGTCTTTTATGCCATAACCAACTATTTTCATTATTAACATATAAACATTTAACATCACTAGCATAGAGATCATTAAGTTGAAAAACATAAATATTATCATAACGATTACCAACGAATAAAGTTTTATGATCATTTGTGCTTTCAATCGTGCAATGTGATTTATCAAACATAACTCGATTACCTTTATCACATAATTGACTAATACTAAGTAGATTATGCTTAAGTCCATCAACAAGTAAAACATTTTCAATAAAAGGATTAGGAGAAATATCGATGCCACCAATACCGATAATTTTTCCTTTCTTGTTGTCTCCAAAAGTAACAAAGCCTCCATCTTTGGATGACAGTATAGTAAAGAAGGATTTATCTCCAGTTATGTGTCTAGAACATCCACTATCAAGGTACCACTTCCCTTCTTTAGCTTTGGACTTGCAAACCTACAAGATGACAATCAAGTGTTGGTTTTTGGTACCTATAGTTTCTTGGGTCCTTCCTGGTTAGTTTTGTTAGATTCCTTAATAGTCCAAATCTTTTTAATTCCCATGTTCATATTCTTTTTGAATAGAAAATAAGATATATAATGGTCTTTCTTTCTACAATAATGACAAGTAATATGAGGGTGTGTCATGAGAGGTGCCTTTTCAAAAATTGTATTGAGATTCTTTTATTTTTTAATAGGGTCATATCCAACGCCTGCTTTATTGAAAATACATGTTTGATTTCCAAGAAGCATGTTGAGATTATTTTTACCTTTTACAAAATTTTCAAGTGTTTTTGTTAAATCATCAACATTGTTTTTTAAAGCAGTTTCTCGTTAAAGATGGTGTCAAAATCATTTTTCAATTTTTTTTCTTTCTTTAATTCTTCTATATTGCTAGATAAAGATGCAACAGATTTTTTTAACACATTATTTTTAGTACAAACTTTTCTAAATTCATCTTGTAGTTCATGGAATGCACTTTCAAATTCTTCATAAAGAGTAGTTACCTCATATTGAGTAGACTCTTCATCTTCAAGTGTCATGAGACACAAGTTGGTGGCTTATCTTTCCAATGACTATAGTTGTTTCCGTCAAACAATGGTGGCCTATTGGTGGCTTGTCTCAGGTTTCCATGAATCGAAACTCTCAGATGGTTAAATCTAAAGCAAGAGTTTAGGCTCTGACACCACTTGTTACCCAAAAGACAACCTAAGAGGGGGATGAATTAGGTTTTTACAATTAAAAATAATAACACCCTAATAAAATTTATGACTAGCTCAATAAATAAATATAGTTAATGAAATAAAAATAATTAAAACGAGTGTTCTAACAACTATACCAGTTAATGATTTTAGCACAATGAAAATGTGAACAGTTGATGATTTAATGAAATAAAAATAATTAAAACAAATGTTCTAACAACTATGTTAGCTAATGATTTTAGCACAATGAAAATGTGAACAGTTTTTCATTTTAGCACAATAAAAATGTGAACAATTAATGATTTTAACATAATAAAAATGTGAAATATAGTTATGGCAATTTAAATAAAATAAAGAGATAAGGAAGAGAGAGGCAAACAACTTTATAGTAGTTCGGCTTTAACTCGGTCTACGTCCACTCCTCAAGCTTCACTTGAGATTTTCCACTATACTCTAGCTTCACAGGGTGTTAACAACCTTTTCACAGATAGAGCAATCCTTCATAGATTTTACTCAGACTTTCTAAGTCAAGAACACTGAGTGTACTACACTCTTACAACGTTGAAAAGAATGTGTTTTTGCTTTCATAGAAAGCTACAAGAATTATCTCTCAAAGATAGATATAAAAATGAAGTTCTGGATTTTCTGTAAACCTCACACAGGAAAGATGAGTTTAATACTATAAGGCTCAGTGTATAATTTTTGAGATAAAGATGTAAACAAAATTGAATAACATTTCTTAGAGAATTTTTAGAGAAAAGATGAGAATGATTTTTGATCAAGAATTTTTTGCTGGGTCGTATCTCTTGTACATATGGTTTCTGTGT
Source organism: Camellia sinensis (assembly GCF_004153795.1). Taxonomy (NCBI): domain Eukaryota; kingdom Viridiplantae; phylum Streptophyta; class Magnoliopsida; order Ericales; family Theaceae; genus Camellia; species Camellia sinensis. Next base: position 279,589 of record NW_021026414.1, on the reverse strand, counting down.
GTTGTTTTCACTGAGGCTCTCTGGTATATATAGATCAAGAGGCTTATAGAGCCGTTGCATTGATTTTGAATATAAATCATTCCATTATTGCTAATTTGAACTTGTGGGAAACAAGGCTTGGTCTGGAACAACTTTAATTGGAATACTAGCCGTTGTAGTTCAGTCCCATTGAAAGAAAAATTCGAAACGAAGCAGAACTGGGAAAAAATAGCTTGGCCGGTCGTCCGGCCGGATGACCAGCTAGATGTCCACCCGGCCGTCCGGAGCTTTGAACCTTTTGAACTACTACTGTGCTGGGCTGTTTGAACTTCTGTTTTTGGGTTGTTTGAACTCATGATTTAATCAAATATTAAATACATTCTAATGACAATTAGGATAAAGGTTTAGGTGAGAAATAATGGGACAAAATAAATTTTGATTCTATTTTTCTCTTTCGAATAAATAATTACATAAATCATCAAAATAAATGTTGATTCTATTTTTCTCTTTCAAATAAATCATCAAAATAAAAATTAATTCTATTTTTTTCTTCCAAATAAATTAAAACATAATTAAATAAATCATCAAAATAAATTATGATTCTATTTTTCTTTTCCAAATAAATTAAAACATAATTAAACAAATCATCAAGATAAATAAGTCTAACAATTATCTTATTACAATTAATCCTTTTATGTTAGGATTCTGTTAGATATTTATAAAAAATCAGATCATGTATAAAGCGCATGACATATTTATTAAATTTTTAGAATAATAATACTCATTATTGATTATTTTAAGATAATAATACTCTTATTTATTTATTTATTTATTTCCACCATGTCTGTCCAATCTTAGTGGCAAAGTGCAAATAGAATCAACAGATAATGGCATTATTGCCCTAAAAATTTAATAAATATGTCATGTGCTTTACACGTGATTTGATATTTTTATAAATTCCTAATAGAATTTTAATAAAAATGCTTAGTTATAATAAGATAATATTTTGAGGGAGTTAACTGTTAAGTTAAAGATCATGGGACAAAATGTAAATGTGTCATATAATCTACTACTATTTTAAAAGTGTGAAAAGTCTGTCATACTTTATACTTTTTTTAAATCTCAATTTTACATTCTCAAATCTCATATGTTTTCCAAAAGTTATGACAAGTTCTATATAAACCAACTATCTCTTTATTTTTGGAATTGAACACTCAAAAATAATATATCTGCTTCCAAGAGTCCTATATAAATATAAAAAACAAAACAGTCTCTTTATTTTTTACATTGATGATGATTGAAAAACAAAAAACAATTACAAGTTCTTATTTCCTATGCCTGCTTCTATATTGATAAACATAATATTTACAATTGTTCATTATTGATCAAATCACTGTGAATAATTTTGATTGAATTTTAAAGTTGTATGCATCTGTTTAAATCTAGATAGAGAAAAGTGCATACGTTTTTAAAACAGTGACTTGTGTTGCATTTCTAAAATTTACAAGTTATTTTCATACACTTTCTTTTTGTTTAGATTAGATTTTCTAAACTGTAATATTTATATGGTACTATAATAACTAATGTATGATGTTAAAATTCTTAACAATAACTACTTTTATTGGTTTCATCTTTTTTAAATCTGGTTTTCAATTTTTGTTTTGTTAAAGTTTTGTTGTTCATTTTTCATATTTTCTCAGTTTTGGTGATTAAAAATACTAAAAATTCTTCATATTTTATATTTTAATTATGCTTTTACATGAATATCTAATATAAAATAATCTAAATATAATTAAAACTAACATATTGGTAAAAAAAAATTAATTCGAGCATGCACTATTGTTTATTTGTTTATTATTATATTTTTTTTGGTTATTATTATTCATATTATTTAATATTAAGTTTTTTATTTCAAAAAGTATATACAACAAATTATTTTCTAAGTGTATTTAGATTAAGTGAATCTAAATTTAAAATTAAAATTAAAAAAAAGTATTATTAAATTAAGTGAATCTAAAATGAAAAGAAAATGGTTATTAAAAAAAATAGTGTCAAAGACAAAATATATATATATATATATAAACCAAAAAATTCAAAACAAAAATTTCAAAAAAAAAAAACCAAACCAAACCAAATACTATAAACTTCTTCTTCTTCTTCTTTTTTTTTTTTTTAAATCTTTCTTCACTAATTTCTGATTTTATACAAATTACTCATAAATTCCTTTTAATTTTTATGTGAATTTAATAATCTAATTAAAAAAAAGTGCATACACACAAAAAAGTACAAAAATGTAACACTAAACATCTACATTATAATCAACTATATAATTATAAATAATTAACTTCCAATTGTTACTTGTATTATATTGTTGCAAAAGGTTTCACATATTACTTTTGTGATCTTATATATGTCAATGTCTACATATATAAATATATAACAAAAAATATATAAATGTAAATTGTATATATATATTACTGTATTCATACATTGTCCATCTGTAACGCTATATTACCATCAAATGTTTTAATTTTTCCAACATGTATCTGTAGACACCCCATTTTTGACCGTCCTCAAGACTTGGATGTCATCGTTTGAACACTCGATGATTATCCATGTTCGTGTTCGTCTTGAGTTCTCGGAGGTTTCGGCCGCGCGCCTTGCCTCAAGACATCTCAACTTGTCTGTTTTGTGCTTGGTTGTGGACCAGACACTTGGGTTTTTGCCTCTGAGGGTAGGAAATGGCTTATTGGCCATCCCCACATCTCACCGACCATGGCTTGAGGCCACCAGCCCTGTTTTATTGCCATCGGCCATTGGTGATGGCCGACCGACATTGTTTTTGGTCGACCGGCCTTTTGTTTTGGTCGATCGGCCACCTTTTCTGGTCGAGCCCTTTCTTGATGAGGTTTGAACCTTTTGAACCCTTGGTTTTAGTTTCTTGAGGAAGCTTGAACCTTTTGAACCCTTGTCTAGCTTATCCAAGAAGCTTGAACCCTTGTCTAGCTTCTCCAAGAAGCTTGACCCTTTTGCTCTAGTTTCTCCAAGAAGCTTGAACCCTTTTGCTCCAAGCTTCTAAGAGAAGCTTAAACCTTTCTTAGCTTCTTGAGGAAGCTTGATCCATTTGCTCTAGCTTCCTCAAGAAGCTTGAACCCTTCTAAGCTTCCAAGAGAAGCTTGGACCTTTTGCTCTAGCTTCTCCAAGAAGCTTGAACCCCCTTTGTTCTTCTATAAGAGGGAGCCTCTCCCTCATTAGCAAAGGTTGAAGAAAATTGCTAAGGCAAGAGACATACATATCTTTCTATATCTCTCTACTTTGAGCTCCAAATTGCTTGGTTCTTGGCCCTTTTGCACACCAACTCTTAGCCTAACACCTCCATCATCAACCTAAGGATCTTGGAGGCCATTTTCAAAGGTTGAAGGTCTGATTTTTGGGTCTCAAAGCCGCTGGTTTTGCTGAAGCTACAAGGGTAACACACTTTACCCTCTTTTGGTCTTTATCTTGCTTCATCTTTTAGCCATGCTTGCAAACATTTTTGAGCTTTGTCATAACTGAAAAAAGTCTTATTTTGAGCTCCTTTTAAAGTTTTTTTACGAACACTTTTGTGTTTGGGGTTGTTTACCCCCTCTTAGGCCTTGTTTGGCCTCATTTTTGTGCCTTTTTTGTGAGCTTCGGGACCACCTTGTATTGGCCTTCCCACCACTGAAATCCAGAGGGATTTCAGTGGTGGGGATGGTGTTTTGAGGTCCTAAGAAGGAGAGGGGTGATCCTCTCCTTTGTTGTCATGTTTACTAGCATTTTTGGCCCTTCAAAGGAGCCCTTATTTGCACACTTCTTGAGCTCGGTTCAAGCATTTTTCAATGAGTTTTAGGGCCTTCTTGAACCTTTTCCAAAGCTTTTTTTGTCATTTAAGGCTTGCCTCTTGCATGTGTAGAGCAACCCCTTGCATGGCTTTCCAAAGGAGCACCTCATTCTAACATGTGTTGACCATGTTTCAGTGGGTTTTTGGGCTTTATTTGGCATGTTATAGCTCTAACTTTTACTGGTTTAGTTGGCTCTTACATGCTTCATGTACTTGCTTTGCAAATCCTCTCATTTGCCTTAACATTCACCTTGTGTTTAGACCACCAATCTTCATAAGGTTGATTTCATGTTTTGGCTGAACTGGAATAATGCATTGACTGTGAGTTTTAAGCCTACTAAATAGTGGCAAAACCATGTTTTTCTAAGCCCACCCGAGGGTGGCAAAATCTGCATTTTAGCCTACTTACGAGTAGCAAACCATTTTCAAAACAAACATGAAATCTTTTGTTCCAATTCAGGCGACCCAGTCTATACTTGTATGCTGTGTGCATCACATAGTAAATCTAGGCTAATAACAGGAATAAGACCACATAACGTTTTCAAAACTTGATATCATGGTTAGTAGAGGCCGATATTTGATCGGGTGAGCGGGGGTGCTCATAGCTGACCTTCCCCAATCGTACCCAAGTTTCCGAGCCGAGGCAACTTTGGTGATGACGGACATGTAGCCTTAGGCAACGAGTCAGGGCTTCCTAAATTCCCCCAAAATAAATATTTAGGTGGCGACTCTGTATCTGGCAAAACAGTCCATGTTTGGCACTTCTTTACAAATATCTGTTTTTCAAAACAATTTGTCAGATTTAGACTCTTTGGTGATTTATCAATCTCACATTGCACATTGTGATATCAAATTAAGAACCGTGACAACATTGAGTCCGAACTGTAGTGAGCCCAATGAACAAAACGGGGGATTTCCCCCGGGACGTTCGGGGACGTCTACAGTATCGCTTTAGTAGTATATTATATTTGCTAGGAAAAAACTACAAAATTGTGTATTGTTCTCTTATCAATTTATATTCGATACATATATACATACATGTCATATAAATAAGTGTCAACAATGAATACTTTCAATACAAATTAAGATTTTGCAAAACACTTTTATCACAACAATAATTGTACTTTTTTTTTCTTCAAAAAAAAAAAAAAATCACATTATTGAGGGAAAATGAATTTTGAAATTTATAACAATATGACTTATCAAAACATTTTTATTACAATGAGTTATAATAGTGAGCAAGAAGAAAAACCAGAAAATATTGAAACAAAAATTTTAGAAGATCTATTGCAACATGCTATCCAAACAAAGTTAGACGAACTGAAGTAGGATTTGTCTTATTTGTTGTGAAGTTCAAAAAATATAATATACCCCATGCAAACATTTTAATCAAATTATAAGGAAAAATCAAATAATACACAAACATTATTGCAAAAACTCAATGATGCAGAAAGTAAGTACATCAAATAAATAGTTTTAATTAATTTTTGTCATATGTTGATTACTAACAGATGACATAATAAATTATGTAACTTGAAAATCTTATGAAAATGATCTTGCAAACACTTATAAGTATGGATCTATAAATATCGTGAAAACAATTATGAAATTCTTGTATCGATCGAAATATAAAAGCACAATATCATTCCATTTTCTTAAATAAAAAAAAAAGAACTATTTCATATTTTTTACATAAATAAAAATATACTAATGACATATATTATATTTTTTATCATGTAAGACATTCGTGGTATAAGAAACGAGACTCAACAGCTCTTGATGTATAAAAATATATTACATATTGATATTAATGCATTTCTACACCAATAATATATAAATAACATGCAATAGTAAGTTCAATGAATTTATATTATGAGATGAACTATTAAACAAAATCGTATAATTGTGCAATTAATTTCATACCTTTAATTGTATTACAGGTACGGATTATAGAAAATTGAAGTGAGAAGTTGATAAAAAAATATTTGTGTAACGCTATATATTTAAAGGATTTGTTTATTATTTATTGTTTAAGATAAGATTGTGATCTCAATAATCTAACTATAAATTAATGTTTATATTTATAAAATTTCTCATTTATCATTTAAATTTTTCAGCCGAGTATGTATTTATTTTTTGTTTAGTTGTATTTTGGATACAAATCAATTTATCCATGTATACAAGTCTTTATATCACGTACCAATTTAAGAGATACGTATAATTACAATACTAACAGTTGATGAAAAATCACATGGCATGTGCAATGCACCTGCCCAACCACTAGTTACCAAAAAGGAACCACTCTTCAAGTTCAAGTTCAAGTTAAACCCATGATTTTGACCATAGAGAGTTAAAAACGGATGAGGTGGTTGAAATAAATTAAATGAACAGTAACAGAAGATAAGATTAGGATATCTAAATAAATGTAGCGATGCATACTTTGGTTGAAGAGATTGCTTTTGCAGATTTACAGTTTTAGATTTCAAGAAAAAATATTAGTTGTGTTGATTGTGGTGACTGTGTGGGATGCCTTTTGGCGTTACCAAGTGTGCCCGATAGTTCAAACTGCCGATTTGTGATTTGATTTTACTAGTGCAATGTGAAACAAAAAATTAGAGTCCAAGTTTGGCAACTTTTATAGAAAATCCATTTTATTGCCAAAATATTGTCAAAAATGGACTACATCACCAGATTTTAGAGTCGCCACTTAATCTTTTAGAAAAATTAGGAAACCTGTGACTCGTACCAATGGCCATTGTCCGTCATAACCGAAGTGTTTTGGCTCGGGAACTTAGGTATGAGAGGAGAATGTCATTAATTGATCGCTCCACTTACTTGATCAAAGATCAGTATCTACTAAGTCATAATGTGATTTTCATAATTAATGTATATCCATATTCCAATTATTAATAACGCTACCATTACTATTTGAGGCATACAAGTATAGATTGTGTAACGCCCCGAACAAGATCATTCCACGACAAATATTAAATAGTAATAAATCCCAAGATATAATGGTCTTTCATTATATGATTTCATCTCTTTACAAAAGTATAACACATGCAGTAATACATTCATAAGTCCTAACCTTAAATCTACAGCATGCATCATAGCAAAAGATTTTAAATAAGAGTTAAACAGATATAATAATGCCATATTGGCTACATCATTCCAAGGCAATGCATGGTCACAACAAAAGTGAGTTTGAACTCAATACAAATAAAGCCATAGGCTTGTACAAAATAAATACAAAAATAACAAAAAAAAACAGAAGCTCTTGGCTCCCAGTCTTCCCAAGCTATTGCCTTGGCGGAGGCATATCGTCAGCACTTCAAAATGGTTTTCAACGTAAGGTGAGCAAAACTTAGTAAAGATACTCTAATACAGTATATGAATCTTAATAGAGTTATAAGGTGAATGCATATGCAATACTCGTGTCAAAACATTATATATTTCTTTCCAAAACCATACTATGCCAAGTTTACATCTCAAATTTATGAATTCATTTCCTTTACAATAGAAAACAGGGCACTGGATACAACACTAGGAATCTCTAGAACGTGTCTGCAAGTGGGCTACAAGTACTACCAATTTGTTATTTTTACTGGTATTAACTTGAAGGCTCGACACCTAACTGCGTTGGTTTCTAGACTTTCACTAAAGATACACAGGCCAACATAATACCACAACTACACTCCTACCCAGATTCACCTAGGTATTTACCCATTTTTTTTCAAAACAACAACAATTTCAATGTGTTGAATATGTTACTATGCTTAACGCAAATGGATGCGAAAATAGTTTCAATTCACTTAATTCCTATGCAATTTCTATAATAATCATAACTATCCTCCATCGATAGCCCAAAACAGATATCTCTAAATAGATAAATAATTTTCAATACAGATATACTTTTCAACATTTCCAAAGATGAGTAATAATTCATATCTAACTCCATCACCATCATCATCATTGTTCCAATTCCATAAAACCAATATCAATTACATTTTCTCTTTACAAAATCAAATGTCCACAATTTAGGGCAAAACCCCCATTTCTTTAAAAATCAATTTCTATGGATAAAATCCACCATTTATCACAACCCAATCATTTCTACAAAGCTACAATCATATACAAGAGCTCATTTTGAAAACCCATCTTTTGATTTCAAAAACCAAACCCTAGGCTTATCCAAAAGTCCCCAAATCACTATCTTGTTTAAAAAAAAACAAATAACTAAGTTAAAAATGATAAAAAGGGTCAAAGTAATCCCTACCCTAACGACAAAAACCAAGAAGAATAAGACTTAAAACTTGACAAAGCTGAAAACGAACTTTGTTACAATCAAAACGAAGCTCTAGGTGAGCTCTACCTTTTTAACAAAGAGACTAGGGTGAAGAAATTGGTGGATCAAGGTATATTTGGGCCAAATATTCAAGAACTAGAGAAAGGAAGAGGAGATTTGAGATTTAGAGAGAGAGAGAGAGATGAGTGAAAAGGTGATCTAAAAATTGATTTTTATAACTTGATATACGTGCAGACTGCTTAAGTGCAGGAATGGTCACTCGAGTGACCAAACAAAACAAGTGAGACCGATCGAGCGAAGAACACCACCTTTTAGTACTTTTGCAGGCCTACAAAAGTAGTGAAAGTTTCAAAAGACCGCTTAAGCACAAGAAGGACTGCTCGAGCTAAAACTCCACCCTCTCACTATATAACGTCCCGAAATAATCCAACATAAATCAAATACATCATTAATCAACAAGGTTTATACAAAAGTCCCACATGCGAATTACACATTCAATGATATACAAATACATGAATCCATAACATGTAGAACATCGAATCCCAAAAAGTAATAAAATGCTCTTATGGGCTTACAATTTCCAAGGCTTAAGTCCGGTTACACAAAAATGGCCTCTCAGACCCATACATGAATAGTCCTTGGCTAGCAAAATAAATCACAACAAAACAGAGTCGTTACTCTTCACAAAATATATCCATGCCCTTAATTCGGCGGGATCACCACGTCTTTTCCTGCACCAAAATCCCATAGGGGTGAGCATAAAGCTCAGTAGAGAATCCCTAACAAAGTATATACAATTATGTAGGATTTTCAATGTTAGATGCAAATGCCATGCAATGCCAATTTAAAAAGGAATTCCTTTACTTGCCTTTTTGAAAGTCATCATGTTTAACAATATTTTGAAATCTCAACAATTCAGATATTACAATTTTATTCAATGGGGCGGTAAATACGACTCAGGTAGTCCCTAAGTTGGTGTCTGCAAGTAGGCTTATCAAGCACTACCAAAAACCCCACTTTTCCGGTTGCTAACCGAAAGGGAAGTGGTACCTCCTCCGTGCATGTTTTCGATCTTTCACCTCGGACACTTAGGCCAACTTAATCAATTCCATCTACACCTCCATTCCTGACTTACCAATGTATTTACTCCATAAACATTTCCATGGTTTCATTTCACAATATTTCATTCTCAATGAAAGTTCCAAATTTCAATCAATGATCATGACATGTAAGGTTTTAGAAGAGCCAATGCAACAATTATCTATACTACATCATGTTTCTCTACTTTCAACAAAATTCCAATAAAAGTTCCATAAGTTCATGACTTTCGTTTTCCTCTTTTCAATGCCATTCCAATAGATGGCCAAAAGTTGCTATCATTTATCAATTGTATAACAATGAACCCACAATTCATATACTTTCATCATTTTAACCATTTCAAAACTGTAGCAAATGTTTGGACAATAACTTCCATTCCCAACAATTCTCATACATCATGGAACTCAACAATGTGCTATTTCATAACTATATATGTATATGCATTTAACTAATAAAAATTCAAGTGAGGTCTCCAAACCCTCCTACATCAAGAAGTTGTCATATTACAACAACAATATGAAATTCTTACTCACTCTTCCATTTAATTGAAGAAAAATCCATTAATTCCCAAAAAACCCTAACATTCCCTCATCCCTTTACAAAACCTCATTAAATACCTCAATCTCAACTCATATGGTTCAACATTTCAAGGAAAATCTTTAAAAAGAACAAAAGATGAACTTCTTCTATAATACCATCAATCTCTTGAGCCAAAAATCGATTTTTGAAATCAACAAGGGAGAGTTCTCCAAAAAATAAATCAAAAACTGGCAAAAATATATATATATATAACTCTAAGTAATTCCATACCTCAATGTTTGAAGAAGAAAAGGAGATGAAACCCTAGAATTGATGGTGTTGAAATGAGATCTCCACCGCACACAATGTAGCTCTTGAGGAGCACTTTGACTTTGATGAAGGAACTTGGGGTAGAAATGCAATAGATCCAAAGAGATTAAGAATTCTGAGTGTTTTGGTGTATGGAATGTAGAGAGAAGGGAGATGAGATGATTTTTAGTGAGAGAGTGACATAAGAAAAGTGATACACATAGCCCTTAAAGAGAAGAAAAGCAGGGCCTCTCGGACTCAGGCCCGACCACACGTGCAGCACTTGTCCCCGCACGTGCGGAGCATGCCTCCCGCACGTGCGGCCCCTTCTGCACCTTACCCTCCGCACTTGCATATCAAGCAGTGTACAACCCTCTAAAACTCAGCCTTCCCCACACGTGCGGCCTTATCCCCTGTACGTGTAGCCAAGGCCCGCACATGTGGCCCTAGTTCCCAGCCCAGAATTTCACTGTTTCGATCCCAAACACTCTGGACTTGGCCGCGCACCCTCCGAAACAAGTGACGCTCAACTTGGAGTTAGACAAGAATCAGAATTTGAAAGAAGGCTCTCAAATGCTATAACTCAAAGAGGACAAAAAGGAAACAACGCACAATGAAACCGGTCATTACACACTACTTTTGCAGACTTGCAAAAGTATTAAGAGTTTACAAGGACTGCTCGAGCGGCAAAAAAACCGCTTGAGCAAAGAGGCCAAAATTTAAACAAAATTTCCTTTGAAAAACAAGTTACCAACCTATTCCAAACATGACAACGATACTCCAATAACCAAACTCAGTAAAGTACAAGATGAATAAGGACATGAACAACCAAATACGGCAAAGAGTCTCAGATCCAAAACAATAAACGAGTCAGGTTTAAACCAGAGTCGCTATAGATTGTGCCATTAATTTTGGTTATGCTTTGACTTCATCTGTTTTGAAAATATTTTCTTAAACAAAATCCATAGCATAAGAATCATCTACACTCTAAAATAAATGACACAACCTCCATCCACCAGCATTCAAACAAGTATCTCACTTAAACACTTAGCCTCATGATGTAATAACAGATATGATATGAAACATACACATGTAATATGCTAAAGCTCATAAATTCTCCTAATACTCCAAGGCAAGTCCCAAGACACATGCAGATATATATAGACATGCATGATCCTATATACAAATTACTAATGTAGCACATACATAACATGCATCTAGGAGTCTAGATACTAAGATGTGACATAAGTATCATCTCAAGACATGAGGTTATGCTCGTATTCATCTTTAAAGATAGTAAATCCCACAAATACAGATGATTTAGACCCACATGCATGAAAAATAAATGCAATATATAGGCTTGATAAAGAAAATGTGATATAGTACCGAAAAAAGGTAAATAAAAGGGTTAGAAAGAAATGGGGTTGGAATACTATTACAACAATTTGAATAAGAAAATAAGGGAGGAGAGATTATTACAATAATAAATCGATTTAGCCAAATTACTGTTGAATCTAACAAATTATACCAAATAAAGAAAAGAAACAATCCAAGTGTTCCAGAACTACCTAGGGGAGCATTCACCAGAAACTGTCTTTTCTGCTCTTTGAGGAGAATGACCAACCAAACACAAATTGAACTTGCTACATTAGGAAGTGACCAGCCAAATTTCTCCTCCGGTTGGGGAATAGGTCAATGTAGAATTCCACGACAGAAGCTAAAAGGGCACTTTCTAGGGGATGCTTACCCTTTCTGCCTTCTCTGTTGACAGAGATCACTTGGGGAAGAGGCGGATAGGCCAAGCCCTTAATAATGACAAAAAAAAATATATGCCATAGATATTTTGCAATAAATTAACGATTAAATGAATCAAAATCAAGAACAAATTCAAGCCCAAGAAAGAAATAGGAACCTACATCTTCTCTTTATGAATAAGGGCAAATTAATACCCAAATCCATGTTATTAAGTGGAGAGCGTAGATTAATGTAAATCATTTCTTGGCAGAAGCTTTGCTTATTAAAATAAGAGACTCATTAAAATTATTGAAAACTCTTTATCTAGTCATAGAACAAGAATGGTTACACCATTTTCTATGTTCACAAATGATTGAGAATGGAGGTTTCAACTTCCTTTGACCCAAAATCTCTTGTTTTACTTCCAAAATACTCAATGAAAATGGGAAGGAGCCACTCATCAACACCAAATCCCATGGATTACCCAAGCAACCCATGGAACAACCCTTAACACTCATTATCATTGAGTAAGGAGTTGAAACACATAGATTAACACACTTGAGAGATATGATAGGTGAAGATAAGTAGTGTAATAACAAGAAAAACTACTCTACTCATCGAACTTGTGAATTGATGGCTAATATTACTCCTAGTCACATCCACAAGGGTTCAAAATACATATGAACTAGATAGTTAGAGCCAAGGGAAGCAAGAAAGCAAAGAAAAGGCTATCAACTCAATAGATGGGTGGCTAAGGCTACTCTCTCCACATCCATGAAGACTTACAACAATTAAATAATGAAAACAAAATTAGAACTGCGAAAAAAAATTAAAAAAATTAAAAAACAAGAGAATAAGATCAAAGATGCTAAGGATTCACCTCTTAAAGAGGATGATGTTTTCTTGTTCACAAACTTCCTTTAAGGTCCCTTGAGAGCTTTTAAGTGTGCTCTTTAATGTCCAAAGTCCTTTGTTCAAAGCTTAGGATCAAGCTTTAATAGAGGGTTTAATGTTAAAAAGTGAAGGTGGTAGGTAGGAAGTAAGAGAAAAAGAAGGAGAAACTCCCAAGCTTTCATATGCTTGGGAAAGTTTTTCAACCCTTTGAAATGAGTTGTCGAACTCTATATATAGAGCTTAGGTCATAAATATCTGAGATATTTGTGGTAGTTAAACAAAACAAGCTAAAATTCTTGAAAATGTTCTATACCCTGAACATTCAACCGATCGAACTTCCTGGTGATCGGTCGAGTGCTTTTGTAGTTAGCCATCATATGGTGTCTGGGCAACTAGTGGGCACATCATTGGATCAACAAGAGCAGGTTAGCTTGAATTGAAAGGAGAAACAAGTATTTTAAAGGATTTCATCCCTCCTATTCACTTCCACTACATTCTTTGCTCAGCTTGTTTGAAAGAACACACTGTTTTGATTTTGAAAATATGAGCCTCAGAATATTGCAGTAACATACGGAGTTGTACCACTAAAACTTGTTTTGAAAGAAGTTTCCATTTTGATCAAAAAATATTTTGTCCAAAGCAAGCATTGGATGGTTCAAAGCTTAATCCTTAGGCTTCTTGTCATGGAACTTGTAAAGATTAGCACATCCCGTCTTTATCATCGAGAACTCAAAAGAGAGTGCCCAAGTCTCAAGGCTAGTAAAAAATGAGATGTCTACAGTGATGTTAGTTAGTACTTTTCAATTAGGGTTCCTTAAAATAATACACCTTCAATTCTATATATGAGAAGCACTATCTCATAATTAAGAAACCATTTATGGCTAGGTAAGCCGGAGTAGGCGCAGGTCGCGAACAGCCTAGGCGGTACGCGATTGAACCGTGAAGTTGTGGGAAGTACGGGCTGAAGGTCACATGCATTCTGAGATCGGTTTATGGACACGAGAGAGGATGACGACGTGTTCATGTATAGGGGTACATATTGCACAACTTTCTTTTTTTCAAGCTTTGTTTGGTTGATTGGAAAACTAAGGATATTAAATTAAATGACTAGATTTTAATCCTAAGGATTCAACAACATATTTTCACTTTTGTCATTTTTTATTTTTCACACTCCATCTACACATTGCATGAGAAATTCGCACGTCTGCATGGAAATTCTACACGATTGCATGAAAATCCGTGCTTCAGGGTGCAGCTGGATGTGTCCCTAAACTGAACACGTGCGGCCGCACAAGAGGGTATGGAACTTTGTAGAAAATGATGCCTATCCTCAAGGAGCAACAGAAAAATACAAGAGAGCCATAAGACACCTCTTGGTTTGGATGGTATGAGTGTTGAACGTGGTAATTTTCTGTGGCAGTACATATGGTGGTAGTTGGGGTGGCGAAAGGAGTGGATTTCAGTGGTGGAAGTAGATCATGTTAGTTTAAAGCTTTGTTAGTTTTTGCTTTGCTTTGCTTTACATGTTTTAGCCTCGTATGTGTCAATAGCATATTTGGGTTAGTTTAATGCTCATATTCTCACTTAAAAAGATTGGTTATAATGGAAAACACATAAGAAAATAATATGAGAGAGAAATGCAATCCCACTTTTTATTTTTAGATAGTAACCAAATCTACATTTTATCATCTATAGAATCTGTCTAATCTGCAGATGTAAATGTCTCCACCCTCAAGTGGTCATAATTTGAAACCTAAATCCCTTTCCACCACCTAGAAGTGTGGAACATTAATAGGTTGTACCCCCTACTTGTGTGATAGCATGTTTGGATCACACCCTAGGCTTCGCTGAGTATACTGTAATTTATCCTTGAACTTTTAACCAATGAATTTTAAGTTGGAGGACCACATAGTATTGCCACAAGAGGAAAAAATAATTTCTTGTGAAGCTCACAAAAACCCGACTCCCATAATTTGATATATTTATTTTGTACATCTCTATAAATAATTTATTTAAGAAAAAAAAACATATTGTTCGATAAATTCAAGTCACATTATTTTATTACATTTATTTAAAAAAATAATTAATTAATTTTCAAAAGTATTTTTACCATTTATTTTTTGAAAAATAAAAAATAAATAAATATGATTACAAATATCGAACTAATATCTATTTATGAACGATTTACAAATAAATCATGATAAATTAAATCATTGAAGTGCAATGCGTGATAAATCTTATGAGCTCAATTCAATTGTATAGTTAATAAATATAGACTTGAGACAATTTGCCTCCTTATCAATATCATGAAACCAATAAAATAGTCTAATTACCAAAGCTTTTACACTTTTACGAAATGGTCAATGATCTTATCATTATCATGAAATCAATAACATAGTGGGAAAAGGCTCAGACCCCCACTGGGGATGACCTCTACTGGGGTGACTCTCAGACCCCAGTAAGGTGTGATTAGTCCATTAAATTTTTATTTGTTAAAACCTACCATCACCTACTCCACCTACTACACCTACTACCACCTACTCCACTACATCTCCTATATAAGGAGCCCCTCACCATTTGTAATTAATAACATACATCAATCAATAATACAATCAATATCTATACAATTCTCTATTTCTCTATACATCAATTCTAACATGGTATCAGAGCAAGGTTAAGAATCTCATAATTTCGTTTCACAGGCGGGCGGCAGCCTTGCCTTGACCGCCCGCCGGACCTGCAAAAAGACCCAGCGATTAAGCTCTCTTACTTCCACAGATTAATTATTGCAGTGCGCACACACTCGCTCACCACAAACGAAGATGGACACGAAGTCCGCCGGACCTCAACCTATTCCGCTTATTTTCTACGCATACCTTCCCATGTTGCCCTTGACCTCTCATTTTCATAACCAAATCTCCTACAAATACAGAAAGATCTGAACCCGTATCCACACGCCTATCACCTGTGCTGAAGCCTGCCCAAGTTAGGCGGAAGAGAAAACCTCGCTGGTGTGAGCGACGCAGGTGTTGACGTAGCATTCGTGCATCCATTGTTGCAGTTCACCGATCCAGATCATCCTCTTCTCTTCACTAGAAACTCTCTCGCTGCAAGCCTCGCCGGAGTCGCCACTGCCCTACCTCATCTTCGACGACATCGACACATACTCCGTCGACGACATCGCCATCCGAGGCTTCAACCCGACGTTACTCTCCCTGCTATCACAGGAATTTGTGCTCTCTGTCGCCGCCGATGGTCGCAGTCCCTCCATCGTCGCCGCTGTCGTGTTCACCAAAAAAAAAAAAAAAAAAAACAAATTATTATTTTTTTGTTTAGGATTCATGAAAGTTGGATTGGATGATTCATAATGAAATTTGATATCTTAGAAATATTTTTATTTTATTTCATGGGTTTGAATTGAATGAAATTTGACAACAATTTTTTTTTAATTGCATTTTGGTTTTGGATGAATGTAAGTTAATGAATTTTTATTTTTATTTTTATTTTTGCATTTTAGATGAATGTAAGTTAATGAAGAATTACTTTCTTTTTTCTTTTTTTTGTATTTGGGTTAGGAATGATGAATGTAGGATTTTTTTATTTGGGTTAGGATTGATGAATGTAGGATGAATGCAAATTAATGATGAATGTAGATTTTGAATGATTTGTTTAGGTTACGAATTGAGATGAATGCAAGTTAATGATGAAGGTAGATTTTGAATGATTTATTTAGGTTACGAATTGATTTTGTTGTGTTTTTTATTTTATAAGTTTTTTTATAAGTTTTAATTCATTAATTATTAATGTTAGAGCATTTTAGAAAATGGGAGGAAAAATGTCTAAAAGAAATATTGATAAAAAATGGGGAAAAAAAAGGGTTTAACAAAAAAAATTCAATCCGCAAACTGCCTGCAACCGCCCGCGCAACCGCGAACCCTATCCGCACAAACCGCAAACCGCATTGCGGGCGGTTGCGGGTTGACTTTTCCTCAAACCACATACATGCGGGCGGGTCCAAACCGAACCGCAAACCGTCCCAAACCGAACTACGGACACCCCTTTTTTTGAGCTTTTAAATTCTACTCGATGACAAGACAAAATATAAACAAAAAAAAAATTAATTATTCTTGTAAAAAGTCTAAAAAACACAAAAATAAGTTAAAAAAAATAGTGGACTTTTTATTATATACTTGTGTTGGCTTTTTTAATTTAATTTTTTTTTTTTGGAATTTTTGAAAACAAAATTAATTTTTGTATTCATTTACAAAATATGGACAAATAAAAAAATTTGACATAATTTTGAAAAAATAAAAACAATCACTAAAGACCAAAATGTTTGAAAAAAACAAATATAACTTATTTAAGTTATTCCAAGCAGTCTCAATTTCTATTTAATTACTTACAAGAAAAAACTACTATACCAAACACAGACTTCCAAAATATATATATATATATATATTTTTTTAAATGTTAAACAACTCATATAAATTGTACCAAATAATCTAACATAATTGATTTTTAGTATGCGAAAATCCAATTTTTAGTTCCGACATGGTGGGTTCTTAGTAGGCCAAATCAAGCTGTTTGACAACTAACTGCCAGCCCATTATAATAAATTTAGCATGGGCCTCCTAGTCTATTTGGGCCTATGAAGAGTATGTTTGTTCATAAGTCCAGATTAGAAGAAGATAAAGGGCTGTTTCGTGCAGTTTAAATGGATTGTTTATAATTTATTTTAACTTAAGAATCTGTTTCAGGTTATTTGATGTAGGTTTTGTTTATATTTATTAGGTAAAAATAATTTAATTGAATAAAACTAATTACCCAAAAACTAAGACGAGAGTACTTTTGACTATAAGTTAAGCCAAGTAGGCTCAAAGTAGGGGGAATCTTCATATCACCATTACATTTAATATCTATTTTTAATGTAGACACAAAAAAATATAAAAAATATATAAAAAAAAACAGTTGAGATTAGGGGTGGGCATCATGTGATGTTCGGATGTGTCATATCGGGTTCACGTGTCAAAACACAAACATATAAGCGTGTCATATATGTAATAATCGTATCATCCATTGTGTCGACATGGTGGGTTCTTAGTAGGCCAAAATCAAGCTGTTTGACAACTGACTGCCAGCCCATTATAACAAACTTAGCATGGGCCTCCTAGTCTATTTGGGCCTATGAAGAGTATGCTTGTTCATAAGTCCATATTAGAAGAAGATAAAGGGCTGTTTCATGCAGTTTAAATGGATTGTTTATAATTTATTTTAATTTAAGAATTTATTTCAGGTTATTTGATGTAGGTTTTGTTTATATTTATTAGGTAAAAATAATTTAATTGAATAAAACTAATTACCCAGAAACTAAGACGAGAGTACTTTTGACTACAAGTTAAGCCAAGTAGGCTCAAAGTATGGGAAATCTTCATATCACTATTACATTTAATATCTATTTTTAATGTAGACACAAAAAAATATAAAAAATATATAAAAAATAACAGTTGAGATTAGGGGTGGGCATCATGTGATGTTCGGATGTGTCATATCGGGTTCACGTGTCAAAACACAAACATGTAAACGTGTCATATATGTAATAATCGCGTCATCCATCGTGTCGACATGGTAGGTTTTCAGTAGGCCAAAATCAAGCTGTTTGACAACTGACTGCCAGCCCATTATAATAAATTTAGCATGGGCCTCCTAGTCTATTTGGGCCTATGAAGAGTATGCTTGTTCATAAGTCCAGATTAGAAGAAGATAAAGGGCTGTTTCGTGCAGTTTAAATGGATTGTTTATAATTTATTTTAATTTAAGAATCTGTTTCAGGTTATTTGATGTAGGTTTTGTTTATATTTATTAGGTAAAAATAATTTAATTGAATAAAACTAATTATCCAGAAACTAAGACGAGAGTACTTTTGACTATAAGCTAAGCCAAGTAGGCTCAAAGTATGACGAATCTTCATATCACCATTATATTTAATATCTATTTTTAATGTAGACACAAAAAAATATAAAAAATATAAAAAAAAAAAAAAAATTGATATTAGGGGTGGGCATCATGTGATGTTCGGATGTGTCATATCGGGTTCACGTGTCAAAACACAAACATATAAGCGTGTCATATATGTAATAATCGTGTCATCCACCGAGTCAACCCATAGGTTACACTGTTGATTCTCAAACTTATTTACCATGATACGACACGATACAATTGACCCAACATGAATAACTTGTTTAGCCAATTAAATTTTTGTTCAAAATTTTATTTATACAGTCACTAATTAACAATAATATGAAAACATATTCAAAACTTGTCCTTTTTCATTTATTTTTCCCTTTTTCCGTTTTCAAACACTTTGACCCACCAATCAATACAATATATATGCAACTCTAAGGGGTGGTTTGGAATGATCTAAATAAGTGTATTTTTTTACTTTTTACGAAAAGATATGCAGAAAAGTAGAAGGGTGATGTGATGAAAAAAAGATAAAAAGATAAAAAGTGTGTACTTATTAGTACATCCCAAACAAGGCCTAAATATATACATATATATATATATATATATACAGGACGAAAATAATAACAAATCATGTATATATGTTGGTTATTTTGGTATTAAACGCTATTAGAAGTTGTATTATATCATTTGCACTGAAATGATGGAGAAAAAAAGGTCGAAAATATGTCGGATACAATAATTTCAAAAATTACATGAATCGTAAAAAGTTAATCAAATCGTAAATCGATTGTGAATCATACAATTCATTAAAGATTTACTTTCAAAATAGATTCACCTATAGATTCGTATCAATTTTATAAAAATTGTGAATCAAATCATGAATCAAATCGCGAATCGTAAAATTCTGATAACAAAAATGTAGAGTAAAAAACTAAAAACCCCCTTTTGAACATCATTCGTATTATAAAATAAATTGTTATAACTTCACAATTTAATCCAATAATTATACAGCTTTATAGTTTTTAACTTAAAACTTAGTTAGGACGGTTAAAAAGAATTCTATTTGATTTGATTTCTTATAATTAAATATTATTTATATAAAATAAAATATAATTTATTTTATTAAAATATTATAACAGTCAAGGTGCAATGATCCAGTCAATTTGAGGTGCTTCGGAAACAAAGTATAATGATGAAGCATTTGCGAAAGCTTACAATGGCAGATTTTAGATACAAGACAGCAGTGGCTATGGCACATGGAGAACGTAACAATAAATTTTTTCATCGTATGGCTACCTAGAGAAAGCAACGCAACAGAATTGACTCCCAACAATTGGAGGATGGCTCACTAATCACAGAACCAGACCCAAATTCAACAACAGTTTGTGTCCCATTTCAAAAATCTGTTCCAAGAAAGGTCAGGCAGTCTTGGAATCTTGGAACAATCCAATTTACCTGGACTGCAAATTTGTGGTGGATAGATCGTAAAGAGCAGAAGATGGTCGCGCAGGAAGAGCATGGGTTAGTATTGTTACAACGGAAGTCAAGAACAAGTAGCATAAAAGGCCACCCAACTCCATCTTCCATCATCATTCACAGTAGAGGCCAAAGCTTGTCCGGATGCGATTCAATAGCCGAAGGAGCAAGGGATGGTGAGCATTGCAATTTACACCGACTCTTAGGTGCTAATTTACGCTCTTTTTTGGATTTCAGCAATTGTACTTGAGGACATATAGTTTAATAGTAGGTACTTTAATTTTCTCATTGTATCAAAAGTAAATTAGTAATGTTAGAAATTTTAAATATTCTATTAAAAGTTTTATCAAATCATGTCATGTGAGTCTCACATCCATGTAAAATATTTGATAAAACTTTTAGTAAAATTTTTAGACCCCTAACGTTTTTGAAAGTAAATAGGTCTATAGTTAATGATATGATCGTTGTATAAATAAATAAATAAAACAAAACAAAACGAAAAAAGAAAGTCAAACTTTAAAAAATGTGATGGGCCTCTTTCATGATTTGTACCACCATCATTTTGGCAAGTGGTAATGATGACCGAAGGAATGGATCCCGAATTTGGAGGATTAAAGGAAGTAATGAGAAAATTATTTGATGTTCCTAGGGTAAGGTTAAGTGGTGTTAAACTTAATTGTTATTGGTTTTTTTTTTTTCTTTTGAATTTAATTATTATTATTATTATTTATTTTCTTTTATTGATTTAAATAGTAAGGCTTACTATTTTTGTATTACTTTTTAAGGGACAATAAAATAAATGTCACAAGTTGAATGGTGTCAAGTATTATCCCAAGCCCATCAAATAAACTCTTGAAGGAATTGTATGATTCTCATTGATTGAAATGAGTTAAATTAAGTAGGAACAACAATGGGATGAGTTTGTACTTTGTAATATCCAAATCTCGTCCCGTATTATATTAATAGCGCGGCAAATCAAAAAGATGATGGAAGCAAGATGAAGACATGTTAATTTTGTAATTTAAAAAGTTGAAATACTAATAAAATTAAAGATAATATAATGTATTATAAATAATGATTTGTAATTAATGAGAATTAAAAGATGTTATGAGAAATAAATAAGTGAAAAACAATTTAAATTATAATATTTTAATATTTTAATTTAAATTATTTGTCTATTTTTGTTTAATAAAATTAATTGAGAAAGAATATTTTAATTATTAAACTCAATGTAAGTGTATATAAAATGTCTAAAATATTTTTTTATTGAATTTAGTAACTAAAATATTATTTTTTTCATCAATTTTACTTAATGAAAATAGACAAATGATTTAAATTAAAAAATCAAAAAATTATAATTTAAATTAATAAAATTGAAAATTTATTTTGTTACAAAATTCAAATAGTAATAATTTTTTAAATAATTTCTCTAATTTTTTTATTTGTCTATTTTAATGCTTTTGTAATGTGTAATTAATTTTTAAAATTATTGCATTTTGAGATTTCTATTAATTATGTGACTGAGACAACATTAGGATAAATGACATACATTTGATAGTAAATCTCCTTAAATTACAACTTCTACGCGCTTTACCTTTTGAATTTTAAAACTTAACAATTAATTCCTTTAAAATATTATTGTTACTCAAAAGATAATCTAAAAAATGGATGAATTAGATTTTTACAATTAAAAATAATAATACTCTAATAAAATTTATGACTAGCTCAATAGATAAATATAATTAATGAAATAAAAATAATTAAAAAAAAGTGTTCTAACAACTATGCCAGTTAATGATTTTAGCACAATAAAAATGTGAACAGTTAATGATTTAATGAAATAAAAATAATTAAAATAAGTGTTCTAACAACTATATCAATTAATGATTTTAGCACAATGAAAATGTGAATATTTAATGATTTTAGCACAATAAAAATGTGAAATATAGGTATGGCAATTTAAATAAAATAAAAAGATAAGAGAGAGAGAGACAAACAAATTTATAGTTGTTCGGTTTAAACTCGGCCTACGTTCACTCCTCAAGGTTCACTTGAGATTTTTCACTATACTCTAGCTTCATAGGGTACAAGCAACCTTTTCACAGATAGAGCAATCCTCCACAGGTTTTACACAGACTTTCTAAGTCAAGAATACTGAGTGTACTACACTCTTACAAGGTTAAAAAAAATGTGTTTTTGCTTTCACAAAAAACTACAAGAATTATCTCTCAAAGATAGATATAAAAATGAACCTTTGAATTTTCTGTAAACCTCACACAGGAAAGATAAGTTTAATGCTATAAGACTCAGTGTATAATTTTTGAGATAAAGATGTAAACAAAATTGAATAACACTTCTTAGAAAATTTTTAGAGAAAAGATGAGAATGATTTTTTATCAAGAAATTTTTACTGGGTTATATCTCTTGTATATATGGTTTCTGTGTATTGTTTTCACTGAGGCTCTCTAGTATATATAGATCAAGAGGCTTATAGAGCTATTGCATTGATTTTGAATATAAATCATTCCAACATTGCTAATTTAAACTTGTGGGAGACAAGGTTTGGTCTGGAACAACTTTAATTGGAATACTAGCCGTTGTAGTTCAGTCCAGTTGAGAGCAAAATTCGAAACGAAGCAGAATAGGGCAAAAATGGCCTAGCCGGTCGTCCGACTGGAGGACCGGCCGGATGTCCACCCGGACGTCTAGAGGTTTGAACCTTTTGAACTGCTACTGTGCTGGGTTGTTTGAACCTCTGTTTTTGGACTGTTTGAACATCTGTTTTGCGCTGTTTGAACTCATGATTTAATCAACTATTAAATACATTCTAACAACATTTAGGATAAAGGTTTAGGTGAGAAATAATTGGACGAAATAAATTTTGATTCTATTTTTCTCTTTCAAATAAATCATCAAAATAAATATTGATTCTATTTTTCTCTTTTAAATAAATTAAAACATAATTAAATAAATCATCAAAATAAATTGTGATTCTATTTTTCTTTTCCAAATAAATTAAAACATAATTAAACAAATCATCAAAATAAATAAGTCTAACAATCTCCTCCTTTTTGATGATGGCAAAGAATGATGTTTTGATTTGTTTTGGGAGTAAGAAAAGCTCCTTTTCAAGTCATGCTCCTTGAATTCATTTCTAAATATATAGATTAGCACACGTGTAATAAATAAGCTTTAATCAGAGACATGATATAAGACTAAGATATCAAACTATAAATACATAACATCATATTAGTTTGAAAATAATACCATAATACATAACATTATAATATATAACATCATAATACATAACATCATAATTTTCTCCCCCTGTGACATTATCAAAAGGAAATCATGGCTCAGAATCTGGAGGAGGAGGGAGAAAATGATAGTGATAAATGGCATCAAAAATAGATAATCAAAACATATATATACATATATATATAATTCGCTCGCCTCTCTTTTCCGTCGAAAATTGCGTCGGACACGCGGCCTAGCTTTTGCGTTAGCCGACCGACAAAAGCGAGACGGCTTAATCAACTGCCTCGACGCACTCTCCCTCTTGTCTTCTTCTCCTCCGTCTTCTTCTTAATCACTCTCTTCTCCTTCTTCTTCCTTATTCTCTTCCATCCTTTTCTTTGTGTTCGTGAGAGAGATAGAACAGAGAGACTGTGTAAAGCAGAAAGACTGTCAAAAACTACCCTCTTTGCGATTACACCTCGTTCTGCGACCACATGGCCTCGTCTCGTCCGCTTACTCTCTTTCCGGACCTGAATGATCTTGTAAGTGCTGTTGGGCCGAGTACCCTGGCTCCTACTCTGCCAAACCTTCCTATGATGTCGATTGAGCAAATAATGGTAGCTCAATTAGATATTGAAGCCAATCATTTCACATTGACGTCCTGTATGGTGACGGTGACTGCAGTCATAAAATTGGCTCATCGACTGCAAAATAGAACGAGTGAGCTCCACCAGGTCAACGCCCAACTCTCGCTGCTCCAGCGCATGTACAAGGATACACGAGCAGAGATTTGAGCACTGAAAGCTGAAAATAAAGAGCTTAAATGGAAAACCACCTCCATGGCCTAATTTGGGGCAACGTCATACTTGGCCTTCGATAGTCAGCGGGGAGTCGTCGCTCTCGGCGAAAACACGAGGGCAAGACCTTTAACGGTCGCCCAAGATGATAAAAAGAAGAAGAGATCGGCAGAAGAGGCGAGTAAGTGAGGTCGGCGTATGGTCGTAAAAAAATGAAGGGTTTTTTTATGTAAATATTTTATTTGGATTTTTTTTTTATGTAAATATTTTTTATTTTGATTGGTTTTTGTTTTTATGTTTAAGTACAGAAAAAGGAAATTAAAAAGAAAAAAAAAATTAAGCCTAATAGCAGAATGAAAGAAAAGAGAAAAAAATAAACATAAAAAAATAAAAATAAAAGAAATTAAGCCTAATAAAAAAAATAAAAAAAATAAAAAAATTAATGTATGCAAAGTTAAATTAAGCTCAAGATGCAGAAGTAAAAAAAAATTACACAGTTGAGAATAACAAACTGTTAAGGATAAATGTATGAAGGATTTGAGAGTATTCAACTGATATAAATATTTCCATATCAATGTAGCAATACACATATATCATTTTAACAAAAATTCAAGTTTCACAGTCACAACAAAACCTTTTAAGTAGAAATCGACATTCCAAACTCGCCACGAATAAAATTGAAGCAATCCTCACTTAAGGGTTTTGTGAAAATATCCGCCAATTGCTTGTCGATGTTTACAAATTCAAGTACAATATCCCCTTTTTGAACATGATCTCTTAAAAAATGATGTCAAATTTCAATATATTTTGTTCGTGAGTGTTGAACCGAATTTTTGCTTAAATTGATAACACTAGTATTATCACATTTAATAGGGATATGATCATAATGCAAATCAAAGTCCTCTAATTGTTGTTTCATCCAAAGTATTTGGCCACAACAACTTCCGGAAGCTATATATTCAGCTTCGGCCGTTGATAAAGCAACAAAATTTTAGTTTTTGCTAAACCAAGATACTAATGAGTTACTAAGAAAGTGAAAAGTGCCACTGGTGCTTTTTCTATCAAGTTTGCATCAGGCAAAGTCGGCATCCGAGTAACTAATTAAATCAAATGTAACACTTCTAGGATAAAACAGTCCTAAATTTTGAGTGCCAATAAGATATCTAAAATTTCTTTTAGCAGCACTGAGATGTGATTCCTTACGATTTGATTGATATCTAGCACACATACAAACACTAAACATAATATCGGGTCTACTTACGGTTAAATAAAGAACTGAGTCAATCATACCTCGATATTTTGTTTGATCAATGGACTTATCTTTTTCATCCTTGTCTAGCTTAATGGATGTGCTCATAAGTGTTCCAGCTATTTTTGAGTTATACATACCAAACTTTTTTGAGTAGTTCTTTTGTGTACTTAGCTTGGTTGATAAAAATTCATTCCTTACATTGTTTCATTTGAAGTCCAAGGAAATAATTTAGCTCCCTCATCATGCTCATCTCAAACTCACCTTGCATACACTTAGCAAGTTCCTTACACAAGGTTTTATTAGTAACACCAAATATAATGCCATCCACATAAATTTGCACAATAAGTAAATCATTATTTTTAGTTTTAACAAATAGTATTATGTCAATCATTCCTCTAGAAAAATTATTTTTACTCAAAAATTTACTTAATCGTTCATACCATGCACGAGGTGCTTGTTTCAACCCATATAACGCTTTTGATAGTTTAAAAACATGATTTGGAAAGTATGGTCTTCAAAACTTGGGGGTTGTTTAACCTCATTTATAAAACCATTTAGAAAGACATTTTTTACATCCATTTGATAAAGTTTAAAATCTCTAAAACATGCAAATGCAAGTAACATGCGAATGGCTTCTAATCTAACAACCGAAGCAAAGGTTTCATCGAAATCAATACCTTTTTCTTGATTGTATCCTTGTGTAACAAGTCTAGCCTTGTTTCTTATAATTGTGCCGGATTCATCAAGCTTGTTTCGAAAGATCCATTTGGTATCGATAATGGTATGATCTTTAGGTTTTGGCACAAGTTCTCACACTTTGTTTCTCTCATCTTGGTTAAGCTCTTCATGCATAACTATCATCCAATGTTCATCGAATTCGGCTTCTTGAAAGTTTTTAGGCTCAATCTGTGAGAGAAAAGCCAAGTTACTACAAATGTTTCTAAGTGAAGAGCAAGTTTCGATACCTTTTGTAGGGTCACCTAGGATTAAATCCTTAGGGTGATTATGAACAAACTTCCATTCTCTTGGCAAATCATCATTGTTTCCTTCTTCTTCTTGAGGTAGGAGAATAGGTTATTCAATGTCTTTGTTCAACTTACATAGTTGGTTCTCTTCTTTCTAGATACTTGAATCTTCCACGTTTGGTTCTAAATCTATATCATCACTAACAATTTGCTTTTGAACAGAGATGTTAGTTTCATCAAATGCCACATGTATAGATTCTTCCAGAACAAGATTTCTTTTATTAAAAACACGATAAGCTTTGTTAGTTAAGGAATAGCCAAGAAAAATTTCTTCATCAAATTTTGAATCATATTTACCTAAGTTATCCTTACCATTATTATGCACAAAACATTTACAACAAAAAATATACAAGTGACTACTATTGGGCTTTCTATCATGGCAAAGTTCATAAGGAGTCTTTTTGAGAATAGGTCTAATCAATGTATGATTTAAAATATAGCATGCAGTGTGAATGGCTTCAATCCAAAAATATTTAGGAAGATTATTTTCGCAAAGCATTGTTCTACTCATCTCTTCTAAAGTTTTATTCTTCCTTTTTACTACAATATTTTGTTAAGGGTTCTAGGCGCTGAAAAATTATGTCCAATACCATGCTTATCACAAAACAATTCAAATTTCTCATTTTCAAGTTCTCTACCGTGGTCGGTTCGAATATTAGTAATAAGAAAACCTTTTTCATTTTGAATTCTACGACATAGTTTTGTGAAAGAAGAAAATGTTTCATCTTTGTGTGCTAAAAGCATAACCCATGTAAATCTTAAATAATCATCAACTATAACTAGACAATAATGTTTACCACCTAAACTAGATGTCCTTGAGCGACCAAATAAATCCATATGCAATAATTGTAAAGGTCTAGTTGTGGAAATATGAGATTTTGATTTAAATGATGTTTTAGTTTATTTTCCTTGTTGACAAGCACTACAAAGATGATCTTTTTCAAATTTAATTTTTAGAAGTCCAATGACCAAATCCTTTCTCAAAAGTTTAGCAATTAAATCCATATGAGCATGACCAAGTCTTATATGCCATAACCAACTATTTTCATTATTAACATATAAACATTTAACATGACTAGCATAGAGATCATTAAGATGAAAAACATAAACATTATCATAACGATTACCAACGAATAAAGTTTTATGATCATTTGTTCAATCGTGCAGTGTGATTTATCAAAAATAACTCGATTACCTTTATCACATAATTGACTAATACTAAGTAGGTTATGCTTAAGTCCATTAACAAGTAAAACATTTTCAATAGAAGGATTAGGAGAAGTATCGATGCTACCAATACCGATAATTTTTCCTTTCTTGTTGTCTCCAAAAGTAACAAAGCCTCCATCTTTGGATGACAGTATAGTAAAGAAGGATTTATCTCCGGTTATCTTTGTCTGGAACATCCACTATCAACGTACCACTTCCCTTCGTTAGCTTTGGACTTAAGGCAAACCTACAAGATGACAATCAAGTGTTGGTTTTTGGTACCCATAGTTTCTTAGGTCCTTCCTGGTTAGTTCTGTCAGATCCCTTAATAATCCAAATCTTTTTAATTCTCATGTTCATATTCTTTTTGAATAGACAATAAGATATATAATGGTCTTTCTTTCTACAATAACGACAAGTAATATGAGGGTGTGTCATGAGAGGTGCCTATTCAAAAATTGTATTGAGATTCTTTTATTTTTTAATAGGGTCATATCCAACGCCTGCTTTATTGAAAATACATCTTTGATTTTCAAGAAGCATGTTGAGATTATTTTTACCTTTTACAAAATTTTCAAGTGTTTTTGTTAAATCATCAACATTATTTTTTAAAGCAGTTTTCTCGTTAGAGATGGTGTCAAAATCATTTTTCAATTTTTTTTCTTTCTTTAATTCTTCTACATTGCTAGATAAAGATGCAACAGATTTTTTTAACACATTATTTTTTGTACAAACTTTTCTAAATTCATCTTGTAGTTCATGGAATGCACTTACAAATTCTTCATAAAGAGTAGTTACCTCATCTTGAGTAGAGTCTTCATCTTCAAGTGCCATGAGACACAAGTTGGTGGCCTATCTTTCCAATGACTATAGTTGTTTCCGTCAAACAATGGTGGCCTATTGGTGGCTTGTCCTTCAGCAGTGCTAGTGCTAGCTCAGGTTTCCATGCATCGAAACTCTCAGATGGTTAAATCTAAAGCAAGAGTCTAGGCTCTGACACCACTTGTTACCCAAAAGACAACCTATGAGGGGGATGAATTAGGTTTTTACAATTAAAATTAATAATACCCTAATAAAATTTATGACTAGCTTAATAGATAAATATAGTTAATGAAATAAAAATAATTAAAACGAGTGTTCTAACAACTATACCAGTTAATGATTTTAGCACAATGAAAATGTGAACAGTTGATGATTTAATGAAATAAAAATAATTAAAATAAGTGTTCTAACAACTATGTCAGCTAATGATTTTAGCACAATGAAGATGTGAATAGTTTATGATTTTAGCACAATAAAAATGTGAACAATTAATGATTTTAACACAATAAAAATGTGAAATATAGTTATGGCAATTTAAATAAAATAAAGAGATAAGGGAGAGAGAGGCAAACAAATTTATAGTAGTTCGGCTTTAACTCGGCCTACGTCCACTCCTCAAGC
>NW_021026414.1:152985-245485 GCF_004153795.1 Camellia sinensis | reverse complement strand
TCTATTACATGATAACCATCGAAAAGCATCAACAAAAACAACCACCCATTACATGATCATTATCCAAACACATAATAAAAATTAATTTGGTTAAAAAAAATGTGTAAAAGATTTATCAATTTTACATAATTTTATCTTTGGTGGGAACTTTTAAAAATTTAAAAATATTTTTTTGACATTTATTTTTATCAAAGTAGTTTATATTTTATCAAATTGACAATTTTGCCTTTGAAATTGAGCAATGGTATTTTCAATTGTCTTTATTTGAAACAAGATTTAGAATTTAAGATTAAATGTGTCATAATCAAAAAATTAGGAATCAAAGTGACACGAGTCTTAAATTATAGACACTTAAATTTTTATTTTTATTTTTATTTTTTTATGTGAATAATATACCTGATGATTTTAAAAGATAATTGATTCAGATTATTTTAAAATATGACCGGTAATAATTCAGTAAGACCTTGTTTGGCAAGTTAACATTTTAGCTAAAAAGTTATTAAAAAAGTCAAAAAGCCTATAATCTATACCAAAAAGTCAAAAATTTCCTTTTTTTCTATACTTTTTATACATCTTTTCATAAAAAGTTAAAAAATTATCACAAATATATTAATTCTTTTCTCATATTTTAATCAAAAAATTAAAAAATTATTAAAACAATCAATTTCTAAATGAGACCTAAGTCTAAACAAAACTGTACAATCTAGATTTTGTAATGAAAAGAAATCAGACTTTTTTTACATTATGCGTTAGGATACAAATGCAAATGTTGAAGAAAAACAACCACCTCACGTGTTGGTGAAATGAGTCCATCATTGACCAATTAAAAGTGTAAAAGCTTTGGTACTATTTTAGAGAGATGCTGGAGATCCCCCGCTCCGAGGCACCCCCACCACATGTAGAGTTTATTATTGCATGAAGAAAAAATAAATAAAAATTTAATGGACTAATCACACTTAAATAAAAATTTAATGGACTAATCACACCTTACTGGGGTCTGAGTGTCACCCCAGTGGAGGTCATCCCCAGTGGGGGTCTGAGCCTTTTTCCACTATGTTATTGATTTCATGATAATGATAAGATCATTGACCATTTGGTAAAAGTGTAAAAGGGGTCTGAGCCTTTTTCCACTATGTTATTGATTTCATGATAATGATAAGATCATTGACCATTTGGTAAAAGTGTAAAAGCTTTGGTAATTAGACTATTTTATTGGTTTCATGATATTGATAAGGAGGCAAATTGTCTCAAGTCTATATTTATTAACTATACAATTGAATTGAGCTCATAAGATTTATCACGCATTGCACTTCAATGATTTAATTTATCATGATTTATTTGTAAATCGTTCATAAATAAATATTAGTTCGATATTTGTAATCATATTTATTTATTTTTTATTTTGCAAAAAATAAATGGTAAAGATACTTTTGAAAATTAATTAATTATTTTTTTAAATAAATGTAATAAAATAATGTGACTTGAATTTATCGAACAATATGTTTTTTTTTCTTAAATAAATTATTTATAGAGATGTACAAAATAAATATATCAAATTATGGGAGTCGGGTTTTTGTGAGCTTCACAAGAAATTATTTTTTCCTCTTGTGGCAATACTATGTGGTCCTCCAACTTAAAATTCATTGGTTAAAAGTTCAAGGATAAATTACAGTATACTCAGCGAAGCCTAGGGTGTGATCCAAACATGCTATCACACAAGTAGGGGGTACAACCTATTAATGTTCCACACTTCTAGGTGGTGGAAAGGGATTTAGGTTTCAAATTATGACCACTTGAGGGTGGAGACATTTACATCTGCAGATTAGACAGATTCTATAGATGATAAAATGTAGATTTGGTTACTATCTAAAAATAAAAAGTGGGATTGCATTTCTCTCTCATATTATTTTCTTATGTGTTTTCCATTATAACCAATCTTTTTAAGTGAGAATATGAGCATTAAACTAACCCAAATATGCTATTGACACATACGAGGCTAAAACATGTAAAGCAAAGCAAAGCAAAAACTAACAAAGCTTTAAACTAACATGATCTACTTCCACCACTGAAATCCACTCCTTTCGCCACCCCAACTACCACCATATGTACTGCCACAGAAAATTACCACGTTCAACACTCATACCATCCAAACCAAGAGGTGTCTTATGGCTCTCTTGTATTTTTCTGTTGCTCCTTGAGGATAGGCATCATTTTCTACAAAGTTCCATACCCTCTTGTGCGGCCGCACGTGTTCAGTTTAGGGACACATCCAGCTGCACCCTGAAGCACGGATTTTCATGCAATCGTGTAGAATTTCCATGCAGACGTGCGAATTTCTCATGCAATGTGTAGATGGAGTGTGAAAAATAAAAAATGACAAAAGTGAAAATATGTGGTTGAATCCTGAGGATTAAAATCTAGTCATTTAATTTAATATCCTTAGTTTTCCAATCAAACAAACAAAGCTTGAAAAAAAGAAAGTTGTGAAATATGTACCCCTATACATGAACACGTCGTCATCCTCTCTCGTGTCCATAAACCGATCTAAGAATGCATGCGACCTTCAGCCCGTACTTCCCACAACTTCACGGTTCAATCGCGTGCCGCCTAGGCTGTCCGCGACCTGCGCCTACTCCGGCTTACCTAGCCATAAATGGTTTCTTAATTATGAGATAGTGCTTCTCATATATAGAATTGAAGGTGCATTATTTTAAGGAAC
This sequence comes from Camellia sinensis, assembly GCF_004153795.1. Lineage (NCBI taxonomy): Eukaryota > Viridiplantae > Streptophyta > Magnoliopsida > Ericales > Theaceae > Camellia > Camellia sinensis. Next base: position 242,766 of record NW_021026414.1, on the reverse strand, counting down.
CCTAATTGAAAAGTACTAACTAACATCACTGTAGACACCTCATTTTTTACTAGCCTTGAGACTTTGGCACTCTCTTTTGAGTTCTCGATGATAAAGACGGGATGTGCTAATCTTTACAAGTTCCATGACAAGAAACCTAAGGATTAAGCTTTGAACCATCCAATGCTTGCTTTGGACAAAATATTTTTTGACCAAAATGGAAACTTCTTTCAAAACAAGTTTTAGTGGTGTAACTCCGTATGCTACTGCAATATTCTAAGGCTCATATTTCCAAAATCAAAACAGTGTGTTCTTTCAAACAAGCTGAGCAAATAATGTAGTGGAAGTGAATAGGAGAGATGAAATCCTCTGAAATACTTGTTTCTCCTTTCAATTCAGGCTAACCTGCTCTTGTTGATCCAATGATGTACCAACTAGTTGCCCAGACACCATATGATGGCTAACTACAAGAGCACTCGACCGATCACCAGGAAGTTCGATCAGCTGAATGTTCAGGGTATGGAACATTTTCAAGAATTTTAGCTTGTTTTGCTTAACTACCACAAATATCTCAGATATTTATGACCTAAGCTCTATATATAGAGTTTGACAACTCATTTCAAAGGGTTGAAAAACTTTCCCAAGCATATGAAAGCTTGGGAGTTTCTCCTTCTTTTTCTCTTACTTCCTACCTACCACCTTCACTTTTTAACATTAAACCCTCTATTAAAGCTTGATCCTAAGCTTTGAACAAAGGACTTTGGACATTAAAGAGCACACTTAAAAGCTCTCAAGAGACCTTAAAGGAAGTTTGTGAACAAGAAAACATCATCATCTTTAAGAGGTGAATCCTTGGCATCCAATATCAAAACCTAAAAGAAATGAGTTGAAATTGAAATGAGAATAACAGCAATAGATCTACGAATCTCAGTAGATCAAACGATATAATTGAAGAGAAAAAATGGATCAAAGTGTAGATCTAAAAAACTCAAACCTATGAGTTAAGATTGGAAGGAGTGGAGATTGTAGATGAAGATTTTTGGAGATAATGCCGTGTTGAGAATAGTTGAGTGAGTTTTGCAAAGAGAGAGAAAGTTTGTTTTGTTAAGCTTTTATAGATACGGCACTGAGCTTATCTTCGGTCATGGGGATCCAATCCCAGATCGCCAATACCAACTCGTTGACGGCGTTGAGAAAAACAGAAGCAAAATCAGAGAGATGAGATTTGCAAGAAATACGACGCAATCTACAACGCCGCCCTTCTTTATGCCATTGTTGAGTACTTCCCAACCTTGCGAGCCCCGTAGCAAGATCGGATGATGGATTGAAAGGGACGTTGGTGGTGGGAACTTCCTACGCCGGTGATCAATGATGCTTATAAGAAAGAAATAAGAGAGATAAACACAATCAAGAGAGAGAAGACCCAACAAAGAGAGAGAGAGATAATTGATTTAGAAAGAGAGAGAGTGAGAGAGAAAGAAAGAGACGGGATTGATGGTAAAATAGAAAGATGTGTGGTTTTTAGAAATGATAATAGGTTGGGTTGGGGCGGGGCTAGGGATTATGCTCCCCATTTCTGATCCCTGAAGGTATAAAATTCCTCGTCCCCACCCCCTAACGGGAATCAAGTTTCCACGACCCCGAAAAATCCCCGTACAAAAACAACAAAATCATCAACAAGGGTGTTTGGTGTAGATTATATGGGGTGATTATGGCTTATTTTGATTTGGGAATCTGTGTCAGACTGTTTGGTATAACATCTGCTTACAGCTTTTTAGGCAAAAATAACATAAATAAGCTGATTATTTATAAGCTGGAGAATGGGTGCTTTTGGTTTTTGCTTTCTGATTATTAGTTTCTGCTTTCTGATTATTAATTTTTAACTTATAATAAGCTGCACCAAATAGCACCAACAACAACATCATCCCCGATCTGTTTCATTTTCATCAACATTAACATCATCAACAACAACATCATCAAAATCAACATCAAGAACCAAAATAACTATAATTACACATAAACATACACATACACAAATACCAAAAAATATATATAGAGAGACAGATAGAGACACACACACACATACATATATACATACACTCATACATGAGATCTGAATGTGTATCATCAACACAAATTTGAGATCTCTGTGTGTCATCAAACAGATCTGAGGTTTGTGTATCTGAGTGTGTCACAGAGAGAGAGAGAGAGAGAGAGAGAGAGAGAGAGAGAGAGTGTGTGTGTGTGTGTGTGTGTGTGAGAGAGAGAGAGATATGAGTAAAGAGATTATACGGTATGTCGGGGGCGATAGATGGCGGGGGAGGATGATGCGAGGTGTGAGAGATAGTGAATCGACGCTGGCAACGTCTGTACCTTCTGTTCATGTCTGCTCAGATCTGTCGTGGTAGAGGGAACTGACGCCAGACTATGAAGGTTCGGTAACTCTAGCATCGTAGCATAGTGATGACGCAAAGGAGGAGGCAACGGTGACTGCATCATTGTTGAGAGAAGAGAGAGAGAGAGAGAGAGAGAGAGAGAGGGAGAGAGAGAGAGAGGTATAATAGAAGGGTATATATATAAATGAATAGAGGGGTATAATAGTAATTTTAATTCAGAGGAAACAGGGACAGGGATGGAGACGGGGACAGGGACAGGGACAGGTTAGAGAGCGTATCACTGTCCCCGGCTCGAAAATTGTTGGGGATTCATTTTTGAATACCATCCCTGGTCCATTGAGAGTATTTTTCAGGAAAAACCCGTTGTAATCGGGGTTGAGGGGCTGGGTCCCTATCGAGTTGGTTCAAATTGCCATCCCTGGTGGTTTTAAATATATGGGGGTAGTTTAGTCATTATGCTAAAGTATGTCTTTATGGACATAATAATTTCGCGCCTTGACCTTTGGACAAAAGAAATTTAGATTTGGACTATTGGATAGAACGCCCTATTTTCAATCTATTATATGATATAAAATAATGTTAGAAAAAGATATTTTATAACAATTTTATATAATATAAAAACGTTGTGCTCTGTTTGAGATAAAAAATTTCAATATAATTTTCTCATATTTTTTGAATTTTTTGACAATTAAAATACACATATCATTTTATGATTAATCTAAAATCTAATTTACTTAAATTGAGTTAATTTTTAAATGGACTCTCGATTCATAAATCTAATTTTAAATTTCTTCAGTCTAAAAGTCCAAGTATCAAATTACTTTGTTTATAAGGATATGCTTTTGTAGAATGACCAAACCACCCATATATTTAGATCACACGTGTATCTCTCTTTTCAAACCCCCTCTATTTCCTCATAGATCTAATTCTCTATCTCTCTCTCTTTAATTGACTCCTCTATCTATCTCCATCAGAGGCGACGAACGGTTTGATCACCGCTGGCTGCCATTCTTGTGGCTCCCGTCGACCGTTGCTCTTCTCTAACAACTCTTCTGATCTTCGTGGCCGTACTCACTCTCTCTCTTCTCAGGTAAATCGTACTCATCCTCATTATACTCCACCACCGGGGGGGCCCAACTCCCAATCTGTCTTGTTTGCCGTCGTTGCCACCGGTATTGGATAGGTATTATAAGAGCAGTATGTTTCGATCTTCATATCCCTCTTTTTCTCTCTTCCCGAAGCCCTTTGAGTTCGAGGTTCTTGTTGAGCAGTGGTTCTAGGTTGAGATCTTCGTCTTTGAAGAAGCGGTTGGAGCCTTTCTGCCATGCCATCACTAACTGTCTTTCCTCTTTTACTCTTACAATGAATCCACTCCAAATGGAGGATCGAAGGGCGGAGACCGCTGATTCGGCATCACCAGTCGCCTAGGTCTCGACTATTAATAGATTCTACGTTATTGAATGAATCCAAAGTTATTTATATATATATCCTGATTTTGATGTTCTCTAATTTGTGTTCGTCTGATTTGTGTATTGTTTGTAGAGTTGTAGAAATTTGTCCTAGTTCTCTAATTTGTCCTAGATTTGAAGTTGTGGCTATTGGATTTTCATTGTCTTCAGTGTTCTTGTTTATTGATGGATCTGTAGATTTTGATAATTGAGATCAAGTAGTAATTTGTATTGATAATATATGTTTGTCCATACATGTAATTATGTATTTATATACGAATAACTTTAATTTCATTGTATGACAACCCCGTTCTGCATTGTACTGTTAATCTTTAGTTATGTTTATGATTATGTGCTTAATGTGAATTTGGATGCGAATTATGTGATTATATGTGTTTTTGAATTCATGTCTGTCCATTGTAGAGATATTTGTACTATATTCTGTTATAATATGAAATTGAGGGTCGTAGATGTGACATAAATCAAAATTAACTGTATCATTATGATTAACATAATTGTTAGAGCCTACGGTGAAATTTAATTAAAAATTGATTCAGATCAAATTAATTAGATTAAATTGATTAAAACTAAATGAGGTTAACTAACCTAAGCATGTTTAATTAAGTTAAGTTAATGACATTATATATATATGTTAAGTAAGGGCCTAGGCTTATAATTTTGAGTCCATCTTCAGCATTCGGCTGGAAAATACCATTTAGAGAGAGAGAGAGAAGTGAGAACTCAAGACTAAGGAGAGGAAAACTTGAAGATTGGCTTAAGGGATTGAGGAATTGAAAAAGATAACTCAAGTTCTTGCTAGAATTAGGAGAATTGAAAACTCTAGGGTCAATTGCGAGGACAAATCAAGCAACTGAACACTGTGAGTAATATCTTAGTAAAGATATTTTACTTATACTCTATTTTCTGATTGTTTACATGTGGTAAAATTTTCTAAACCTATGATTTGATAAATGTGAATGGGTTACCATCTTCTGTTTGAACAATATGATCTTAATGAGAATATTATCTGTACAAGTAAATGACATGACATAAACATGAATAGTGGACGTAAGGTCATTCTATATATATATCTGAATAATGGAGCAAAGTCGCTCGAAATATCTAAATTGGGCTTAAGGCCATTTGTGTATTTGATAAAGTGGACCCAAGGTCGTTCTGGATCTCTGATAAGACTGATTGACTGATATGATATAATTGAATCTCTGACTAGTTTGAATGGCGGATATGCAATTGCAATAATTGATTGGCCATTATATTACTGTAAATGATTGGACCCAAGATCGTTTTGATAAGAGAAAATTGAATCCGATCGGTGAGTTTGTTAACTGTTGGACCTATAGTCATTCTGTACATTGTTGGGCCCAAGGTTGTTCTGTTGACTAATGATTGAACTCATACTGTATATTTTGCTATTTGTTAGACCTAAGGTCGTTCCGTCGCATATTGGACCCGAGGTCGTTCTGATGTAAAATGCTTATCTGTTAAAAAGGGCTCAGTCACTCAACCTTTTTACTTTGATATTATTCATTGAACGTTAGCTCACTCTTTATTTATATGTATGTAGGTGAGCAGCAGGATGTCCAACCTCAGCCCTAGTGAACCCGTTAAGGATATCTGATATCGTGGAGCCTGCTATGGATGTCTCACGTGTGAGGCTTTGTTTATGATTTTTTTTGTGGTCCCATAGGACCAAGTTTGTATCTAAGGATATAACTTAGTTTTTGTGAAGATTGTTTTGAAATGATCCTTGACTTATGTATATATATAGATATCCTAAATGACTGTCTAATGTAAGTTATCAATATATTGTGAAAAGTTTGTGTAATGCCATATATGCACAGCTCATTGAACAAAGTTTCTAATTCTGCTTCCATTTCTGGCCCCCTTTCAATATTAAATGTGACTAATTTCTGACTGAGGCCGTAGGTAATCTCATGATTACTGGTCGGTTATGATCCTAACCTCTAGCGGCGAGTTCGGGTCACGACAGAGTGGTATCAAAGTATAAGTAATAACTCATACACTTGTCCAAATGAACAATAAAGTGTCTAGAAAAGACTTAAGTTGCATTCATGTGATAAATATATTCTTGAATTCATTAAGAATATGCTAAAGTGTTTTGAAATATGTGATTACATGACATATACACTGTTGCCTGTCTGTATATGCATGCTCTTTCTGTCTGTGTATATTGTGTACCTTATTTTTGTATGAAATTTAATACAAGTCTCATCAGATAATGGTAAGAACAAGATCCAACGAAATAGAAGAATCTTCTACTGCCAGGCTAGACTGAATAGAAAGACTGATATAGGATATTGCAGAAACACTAAGGCAACAACAACAGTGGCAACTACCGTTACCCTCACCTTCGGTACAACCTGTGCACGACTTACAAAATGATGACCGAATAATAGCTCTCACTAAAGAGTTTAAGAAAATAAAGCCACCACTGTTTCACAAGGGAGTGGATCCATTGAAAGCAGAAGCTTGGGTCCATGGTATTGAAAAATTATTTGAAGTATTCCCATGCCTTGAAACACAGAAAGTACAGTTGGCCACCTTTACACTGGAGGATGAAGCAAGAAGGTGGTGGATGTTAATTCGTAATGACAACAAGGGCATATGCTAGACACGGTTTCTTGAGCTCTTTTATGATAAGTATTTTTCACAGTGTGTCCATGATAGAGAGGTGTCTAAATATGAGGGGTTGAAGCAAGGCAATATGATTGCAGTTAAGTATGAGGCCAAGTTTACCGAACTGGCTAGATTTGCACCGCATATGGTTGACACCGACTATAAAAATGTGAGAAAATTTGAGGGCAGTCTTCGTAACGATATCCTGGAAAGGGTGAATGTACTGAAATTTCCTACTTATGTTGATGTGCTAGACTGGGCTTTAATGTCAAAAACTAATATGGCCAATCAAAATAAACCGTTTGAACGGAAAGGCAAGAGGCAAGGCTTCTTTTTGAAGAAGAAGATGTTTAAGAAGCAAATACGGGTTCATCGAGTTCTAGCCCTTCAAGGGACTCTGCATCAACATGTAACATCTGTGGTAGAAAACACCAGGGAGTTTGTTACCACACATCTGGGGTGTGTTTTCGATGTGGCAAAACTGGGCATTTGGTTAGGTGGAAGACCATCCGTTAGCTCAACTTGATCTATCCGTGAACCAAGGAACACCGTGAGACCTAACGCTACCAAAGACACATTGAGGCAAGAGAGAGTCTTTGTACTCGTCCCAGGTGACCTACAGAATACTAAAGCTGTTGTCTCAAGTACTATCTCTATATGTAATCAAGATGCTTTTGTGTTAATGGATTTCGGATCCACACATTCCTTTGTGTCTACTACATTCGCATTTAGATTAAATAGACCCTTAGAATCATTGCCATACCTATTGTATGTATCTGCTCCATCTGGAGAGTCTCTGTTATGTACATTTGTGTACCGTGTTTGTGATATGCATATTGGCAATGTTACCTTATTTATAGGTTTGTTACCTTTGGATATTAGACACTTTGATGTAATTATGGAAATGGAATGGTTGTCTAAGTACTATGCTACTATTGACTGTGTAACAAAATGGATTATGTTTAGATCACCAGGACATGATGAATTTGAATTTGTTGGTAATGGTGTAGTGCCTCCACCTTATCTAATTTCAGCAATGAAAGCATGTAAACTTCTTAGGAAAGGGTCTTAGGGTTACTTGTGTAGTATCTTGACTGAGAAATCTATGAATGTTGAATTAGAAAGTATTCCTATTGTTAGAGACTTTCCGGATGTATTTCTTGATGAACTGCCAAGGGAATTGGTTGATAGAGAAATAGAGTTTACCATTGATGTTGTACCAGGCACCCAACCCATCTCAAAAACCCCTTAGAGAATGTCTACTACTGAAATGAAAGAATTAAAAGAGCAGTTGCAAGACTCGCTTGATAAGGGTTTTATTAGACCAAGTACTTTGCCTTAGGGTGCACCAGTATTGTTTGTGAAAAGAAAGATGGGACCTTAATTGATTACAGGGAGTTGAACATGGTAACAATCAAGAATAAATATTCATTGCCCCGAATTGGTGATTTATTTGACCAGTTGCAGGGTTCACAAGTATTTTCAAAGATCGATTTGAGATCCAGATACCACTAGTTGAAGATGAAAGCATAAGATGTTGAGAAAACCGCATTTAGAACAACATATGGACATTATAAATTTCTGGTTATGCCATTTGGAGTGACTAATGCTTCTGTAGCATTTATGGATCTTATGAACCGAATTTTTAAATCCTACCTTGATGAGTTTGTTGTGGTTTTTATTGATGATATTATGATATATTCAAAAAGTAGAATTAAACATGAACAGCATCTGAGAACTGTCTTGCAAACACTTAGAGAAAAGAAATTATTTGCTAAAATTGAAGAAATATGAATTTTGGTTGGATGAGGTTGTCTTCTTAGGGCATGTCATCAATAGAGATGAGATTTCTGCAGACCCACAAAAGATAGAGGCAATTGTGAACTAGCCTTCACCGACAAATGTAACGGAAGTCTGTAATTTCACGGCCTTAGCTGGGTATTACAGACAGTTTGTAAAAGACTTCTTCAAGATAGTTGTACCGCTCACCTAACTTACACGCAAGAGACAACTGTTTGAATGGAATGATGAAAGGGAATCTGCATTCCAAGAACTTAAAATGACATTGACTACTGCACTAGTGTTGACATTGCCTGTAGGTACGAAAAATTTTGTGATATTTAGTGATACTTATTACAAGGGTTTGGGTTGTGTGTTAATGCAAAACGGAAGAGTAATTGCTTATGCCTCCCGACAATTGAGACCACATGAAAAGAATTACCCGACGCATGACCTGGAATTGGCCGCAGTAGTGTTTGCTTTGAAAATTTAGCGGCATTACTTGTATAAGGCAAAATGTGAAGTTTAAACGGATCACAAAAGCTTGAAGTACTTCTTTACCCAAAAAGAGTTGAACATGCAAAAGAGAAGATGGCTCAAATTGATAAAAGGCTACGATCTTCAAATTTAGTATCACCCAAGTGAAGCCAACACTGTAGCCGATGCTTTGAACAGAAAGTCAACGGGGAGGGATTTGAAAAGGGAAATGGAAAAGGTAGGTGAAATGTGAATAAAATATGTATATATTTCACATAGTGAACAAGAAGAATTACTAATGCTGTGTTTGGTTGGAGAATTCGGGGAGGGATTTGAAAAGAGAAATGGAAAAGGTAGGTGAAATGTGAATAAAATATGTATATATTTCACATAGTTTCACACACCTTTTCCTTTTCCCTTTCCAAATCCCTCTCCAAATCCCCCAACCAAACACACCATAAAAGATTTTGAGAAATCCGAGATTAAAGTAGTATTACATGAGTAGGGCGGATTGATAGCTGCCATTTTAAACCAACAATAATTGACGAGATCAAACAGAAACAAATGGAGGATGAGTCCCTCAAGAAGATAATTGATGAGTTTGAAATGCATCTGAGACTAGGATTTAGTGTAGAGAATGAAGTGTTGAAATTCCAAAATAGATTGTGTGTTTTGAACATCTCTGATTTAAAGAAGAGAATTCTAGATAAAGCCCACAAGTCAATGCTTGTAATGCATCCTGGCAACAACAAGATATATCAAGATTTGAAACAAAGCTATTGGTGGCCTAAAATGAAGAAAAAAAATTGCAGAATATGTATCTAAATGTCTTAAATGCCACCAGAAATCGACAAGTCTACTTCAATCTCTTTCTATTTTCTAATGGAAATGGAAATATATTACCATGGACTTTATTGTTGGACTGCTTCGAACCCCAAGAGGTATGAATTCTATCTAGGTTATAGTTGATAGGCTAACTAGATCTGCACATTTTCTTCATGTTCGAACCACTTATGATGCATATAGATTGGCTACCATTTACGTTGATGAAATTGTCCGTTTACATGGAGTGACGGTATTTGTTGTGTCGGATAGAGATCCGAAATTTGTGTCAAGATTCTGGAAAAGCCTACAGAGAGCAATAGGAATAGAATTGAGATTTAGTATTGCATTCCATCCACAAATTGATGGACAATCAGAACGAACTATACAGACTTTGGAAAATATGCTCAGAATGTGTGCGTTAGATTTTTAGGAAAATTGAGAAGATTACTTACCATTGACAAAATTTGCGCATAATAACAACTTTCATTCTAGCATTGGCATAGCAAAGTATGAAGCCTCATATGGCAGAAAATGTAGATCACCGATATGTTGGATAGAAGTCGGGTATAAAGTTTTGCTTGGGCTTGAAATTGAGCAAACTACCACTGAAAAGATTCAAATGATTCAGCAAAGACTCAAGACAGCTCAGAGCCGACAAAAAAGTTATGCGGATGTTAGAAGAAGGCCTCTTGAATATGAAACTAGTGATCATATGTTCATCTGTGTAATTCCAATGAAAGGCCAATTGAGATTTGGTAAGAATGGCAAGTTGTCACCTCGTTATATTGGACCATTCCAAATTCTAGAGAGACTTGGTCCCGTTGCCTATAGGGTTGTTTTATCGTTAGGTATAGAACAAATGCACAACTTGTTCTATGTGTCCATGTTGATGGGCTACCTCTAGGATCCATTTCATGTTATAGACTATCACCGGATAGCGCTTAATGAGAATATGGAATATGAAGAATGGCCAGAACAAATCATTGATTGACAAGTGAAACAATTGAGAAACAAATTCATTCCAATGGTGAAAGTGGAATGGAAAGAGCATTATAGAAGTGAAGCCACATGGGAGAAAAAAGATGAGATGTGACAACACTACCCACGTCTGTTCCTAACGGAAGATAACATAAGTTTGGAGGACCAAACTTCCTGAAGAAGGGAAGAATGTGACAAACTCGTTCCACATTGTACTATTAATCCTTAGTTATATTTGCAATTATGTGCTTAATGTGAATTTGGATGCCAATCATGTGATTATATGTGTTTTTGAATTCATATATCTCCAATGTAGAGATATCTGTACTATATTCTGTTATATTATGAAATAGAGGGCTGTAGAGGCAACAGAAACATAAATTGACTATATCATTATGATTAACACAATTGTTAGAGCCTATGGTGATTTAATTAAAAATTGATTCTGATCAAATTAATTAGATTAAATTGATTAAAACTAAATGAGATTAACTAACCTTAAGCATGTTTTATTAAGTTAAGTAAATAACCTTATATATATATATGTTAAGTAAGTGCCTAGGCTTATAATTTTGAGTCCATCTTCAACATTTGGCTAGAAAATATCACATATAGAGAGAGAAGTGAGAATTCAAAAGTAAGGGTAGGAAAACTTGAACATTGGCTAAAGCGATTGAGGAATTGAAGAAGATAACTCAAGTTCTTGCTAGAATTATGAGAATTGAAGACTCTCAAATCAACCGACTAAACACTGTGAGTAATATCTTAGTAAATATATTTTACTTATACTCTATTTTCTAATTGTTCATATGTGGTAAGCTTTTCTGAACCTATGATTTGAAAACTGTAAATGAGTTACCATCTTCTGTCTGAACAATATGATATTAATGAGAATATTATCTATACAAGTGAATGACATGACATAAACATGAATAGCAAACCTAAGGTCATTTTGTATATATATCTGAATAATGGACCGAAGTCGCTTAAAATATATGAATTGTGCTTAAGGCCGTTTGTGTATCTGATAAAGTGAACCCAAAGTCGTTCTGAATCTACGATAAAACTGATTGACTGATATGATATGATTGAATCTCTGACTAGTTTGAATGGTGAATATGCAATTGCAATAATTGATTGGCCATTATACGACTGTAAATGATTAGACCCAATGTCGTTCTGATAAGAGATAACTGAATCCGATTGGTGAGTTTGTTAACTGTTGGACTTGCAGTCATTCTGTACACTATTGGGCCTAAGGTCATTTTGTTGAGTAATGATTGAACTCGTACTGTATATTCTACTATATGTCAGACCTAAGTTCGTTCCATCGCATATTGGACCCGAGGTCGTTCTGATGTAAAATGCTTATCTCTTAAAAGGGGCTCGGTCACTCAACCCTTTTACTTTTGTATTATTCATTGGGCGTTAGCTCACTCTTTATTTATATGTATGTATGTGAGCAGCTAGATGCCCAGCCCTAGTGAACCCGTTAAGGATATCTGATACCGTGGAGTCTGCTATAGACGCCTCACGTGCGAGGCTTTATTTATGATTTTCCCTTTCTTTACTTTTGGGGTCCTGCAGGACCAAGTCTGTATCTAAGGATATGACTTAGTTTCTGTTAAGATTATTTTGAAATGATCCTAGACTTTTGTATATATATAGATATCCTAAATGACTGTCTGGTGTGAGTTATTAATATATTGTAAAAAGTTTGTGTAATGCCACATATGCACAGCTCATTGGACAAAATTTCTAATTCTGCTTCCGCTTCCGCTTCTGGTCCCATTTTAATATTAAATGTGACTGATTTCTAACTAAGGCCATAGGTAATCTCATGATTATTGGCCAGTTATGATCCTAACCTCTAGGGACGGGTTCGAGTTGTGACACATTGTTTTGTTGAACATGTTCATCCGTAGATCTGAGAAGGTGAAGAAGGGGACAACATGTTCATTAATCATGATGATGATGAAGAGGAGTCATGGTTTAACAGATAAGAGAGAAATTTTCATTGATCATTAGACCAACAGATCTGTATTGTTGTTGTTATTGAATAGATAAAACAAATAGATAATTTTGTTGTTGTTGTTGTTGATCATTCTAATGATAATTTTTTTTTCCCTTTTTTTCCTTTGCAGATATCTCTATTCTCTTTCTCCAAAGTTGAAAATTGTAGTGTATTATGCGATATTGAGAGAGTTGCAGAAAACCCCTGTACTTCTTCATTTTGTTTAATTATTTAGATTTTTTCAAAGTTTGTTGTTGTTGTTGTGTGTATTTATCAGATCTGATCTGTTCAGATTTGTTCAATTTTTTTTTTGGTTATTCTTTTTGTAGATATGAGGGTTGTTTTTTTTGTTTTTGTTTTTGTGTAGTTGCAGTTGTTGATAATGATTGTAATAGAGATATTTTTTTTTTCTTTTTCAACAGATAGATTTTCAATAGAGATTTTTTTCAACAAATAGAGAGAGAAATAGATAATAAGAGAAAAGAGAAGTAGAGAGAGAGAAACAGATAGAGAGAAAATAGAAATTAAGAGAGGAACAGCTAGAGAGAGAAAAGTTTAAAAACGATGTAAATTTGAATAAATAGAAAAAAAATAGGTTATAAAAATTCAGTAGACAAAACAATTCAACAGATAGGTTAAAAAAATTGAACAGATAAAAAAATTTGAACAAATAGAAAATAATTTGAATAATAGATATAAATTTGAACAGATAGAGAAAAAAAAAGTCAACAAATAAATTAAGGGATAAAATTGAAAACAAAATGTCCTCTAAAATTAATAAAAGGACTTCTCACCAATCTATTTCATAAAGAATGAACTTCTCACCAATAAAAAATATCCACTAGATCTAATACTTTATATTCTCATTATTTTAGACTTTTCAACAATTAATCCTTTTTAAATCCTCTTAATCATTGTCAATAATATATTAGTATTATTTTCTTAAATTTTGTGATTTCAAAACATGTAATGATGTAACTACTATTTTTAGTTTTAATGGTTATAGTATGAATTATATATCTATATCTATACTTCTACATATATTACTACATAAAAATATTATTGGTTAATCTTTAAATCCTCTTAATCAATACCAATAATATATTAGTATTATTTTCTTAAATTTTGTGATATGTAATGATGTAATTACTTGTCACACCCCTAAATAATAATTAAATGTAAAACATAAATTAAAACATCGTTGAGCCGAAAACTTATCATCATCATAATATCATTACCCCATGAGGTCCTTTCTCATTGAACTAAAGTTTCCATTTACAGCTTCGTGTTCAACAAATTAGATACACTTTCATATGACATAATTCAACAAGTTAGAAGATACAGGTAAGATGCCTTAATGGCTTACAATATATATATATATATATATTCAAGGCATGGCCCTGTTACAACAAAAATGGACTCACGATCGTCAACAAACAAGCTTTGAGCTTTCACATTAAACATCCTTGAGCTTTGGTGCTCCAATCAAAACAAAGAGTCTACTCCTTCTCATTGAGGTGGTGACACATCACCAATTCCTAAAAATGTTATATAGGGATGAGTTATATGTCCAGTAGAGATACATTTAAAAGAGTATTTAATTACTTGAACATCCATATGGCCTTATCATAATCCAAAACACAATTTAACCTTTATGTTCAAAAATAAAGAGGACAAGAAAAACAAATACATCATTGTTCCACTTAAAAACCTGTCTCAACACCAAGGTGGTAAATATGTCATGAATCTTTCATAGAAGCCCCATACTACGTATAAATAGATTCATAACCAAAACTATCCCCATATTTGCCGACTATTAATACGACGAGGAATGAACAATCAAAATCGTTCGTTTTTCCACTTTCGCCAACTATTATACAGCGGGACCAGTGGACACCCAAAAACATTTTCTCACATTCGTCCGATGATAAACTCAAGATAGGGCATTTGGGCACCTAAACTCCTTACGCAGATACCAACACAATGCATTGTTCTAAAAAATGGACTCCCTATTTGTACTTATGCACTATTTACCTCCCTCTTTGTACCACCTTCAAAGTTACAAAGCATTCATAAATACATAGGATGAATAGTGAAATACACAATACGTGGATTAACAATTTTCAATTCCACAATTCCCAATACAACATACATTAGTAATGTACTCCAAAATCTAGCTATCCACTTATTTATATGTAATGTCTATTAAATTTCAAGATTTGAAAGTCAATTCCATCCGAATCTCATTTTTCATCAAAATCAAATTAGGGTTTCTAATAAATTTAGGGCTTTTACACCCTCTTCATATATGTGATAGTTATCAACATCTATACTAATAATCCATAAGAGTTTATTTGAAATCTTATTACAATTTGGATAAAACCCCTTTTTTGTTAAACATAAACTCAATTTATAATCATTCATCGACATAAAGTGTCATGGTCACAACAGTACCATATAAACATCCTCACAATAAGAGATACTAAGTTAATTGTAACCCTACCTCAAGCAAAGAGCAAGAAAGCTAGACTTTGAAAAAAGAATCCTTCGTAGAATTGAAATCCAATCGGTAGAACGCGAGGTTTTTATGTAAACTCCACTTCTTATAAGCGGTTTAGGCTTGGATCTTGGTAAAATGAGACATTTAGAAAGAGAAACCAAGGGTTTTTAGAATTAGAGAGAGAGAGAGAGAGAGAGAGAGAGAGAGAGAGAGAGACGAAAGAATAGAGAAAAGGAAAAGTGAAGAAATTATCTAAAATGTGACTTTTTAAGTTGTTGAAATCACGCAGACCACTCGAACGCTCTTTTCACTGCTCGAGCAGTGAATGAGATTTCTTAGTATCTCTGCCTACAAAACGAGATACTGGGAACCCCTCATCTTCACTCGAGAGACCACTTGTTCGCTCGAGCGGTCCCTCAGCTTGCAAAACAAACTGCTAGGAGCACTTTATCTCCGCTGGAGTGGTCTTTCCACCGCTCGAGCGGTCACCTGAAACGAATTGTCACAATTTCTCCCCTTAAGGATTTTAGCCCACGAAATAATGCCAATTCGAACACAACATCAATGATATGATAATAACGCATTAATTATCCATTCCTAACAATCCCCAAATAGTAAACTGATAATTTTTAGTAGCACAAGAAGGTAAATAAAGGAGAGAGTATACATTTGTAGACACCCCATTTTTGACCGTCCTCAAGACTTGGACGTCATCATTTGAACACTCGATAATCATCCATGTTCAGTTTGTTTTGAGTTCCCGGAGGTCTCAGCCGCGCGCCTTGCCTCAAGATCTCTCAACTTGTCTGTTTTCTACTTGGTTGTGGACCAAGGACTTGGTTTTTGCTTCTGAGGGAAGAAGGTGGCTTGTTGGCCATTACCTCAACCCACCAGCCAAGGCTTGAAGCCATCGGCCTTGTTTTCTTGCCATCAGCCAAAAGTGTTAGCCGATCGACACTATTTTTGGTCGACAGGCCCTTATGTTGGTTGATCAGCCATTTTTGGTGGCGGAACCTTGTTCATCTGCATTATGTAGATATTTTATGCCAGTTGGCACAGCTGGCATCCACAATTCACCCCCTCCGTGTATGGAGGGATTTGGCCCTTACCATAGCTTACTTAGGAAGCTTAGAATTTGGACTTCTATAAGAAGGGAGCTCCTCCTCCCTTCTTAGAGGTTTTGAAAATTTAGGGTTAGAGAGTTGTATCTATCTATCTATCTCTATATCTCCCTCTCTTCACATGTTTGTGTGTGTGTTTGTGCCTTAAAGGTTGTTTTATTCATACTTTTGCACTAGAGCACCTAGTAGAACACCATCCTTGGTTGCTAAGGTACTAAGGAATTGGTGTTAGGGTTCTTGAGATAATTTTGATCAGAGAAACTTGTTGGTGTTGTGTTCTTGGAGGTGTTCTTCAAGGGTGAGCAAACGTGCTTTTAATACCCCATTCTTGCTTAAGCTTTTAGCCCTTCTTGCTTATTGTTTTAAGTTTAGCTATTAACTGATAAAAGTTCTGTTTTTACTTGCTTTAGACCTTTGTTTCAGGGCTCTTCTTGGTTTGGGGTTGTTTACCCCCTGCAAGGCCTTGTTAGGCCTTGTCTTAGGCCATCTCTTTTGGCCTTTGTTCTTAGCTTTGCATGACCTTTCTACCACTGAAATCCAGAGGATTTTCAGTGGTGGAAAGGTGGTTTTGAGTTCTTAAATAGAAGAGGGTCATCCCCTCTCCTTGTCATCTTGAATGCTTGCATAAATGGCTTATGTTGGTGGCTTGTATGCTTAGCTTGTTTTAGCTTTATTTCAGTGTGTATTAGGCTTTCTTTTGCCATAATATACCTCTATTTCAAGTTGGTTTGATGGGCTCTTATATGCTTCATATACTTGTCTTGCAATCCTCTTGTTTGCCTCAACATGTATCATGTTGTAACACGTCATTTTAGCATGATTTTGGCTCAACTCCATGAAGCTTTTAGCCTTGTTTTACCATGCTAGAGCTCTGTTTTGCCTTGTCTTGGTCATGCTTGCATTGTTTTGTATAGCTACCATGCAATCTAGCTTCTTAGCTTTGAGTGTCCAAGTCACTAGCATGCTTTACTTGGGCCATTTCAATGATTTGGCATCACTTGTTATGTTATTTCAGTCCATATAGCATGCTCAAACACTTGCATTTATCACTCCTTTAATGTTTTAAAGAGTTGATGTCTTATGCCTCATGAATGGACCATTGTGTATGCCTCCATGTTTAGGCCTCTAGGATGCCATTTCAATGTGTTTTTGGTCTTGTTCTAACATGCCATAACTCTGATTTTGGTTTCTTAAATCATACCATGTTCGGTTTCGATAGGTGTAGTGTAATACCCCTTTTGTAGCCTTGCATGCTCCTTGTTTTGAGCCCACCTTTCTAGCATGTTTTGGCCTTGGCCATTGCATGTTTTAGGCTCATTTTGACATGATTTAGGACTGTTTTTTGTTATACTTGCCATATGCTCTTTGTTTTGTGTAGCTTTGGTTCAAGTCCCTTTACTAGTCTTAGGCTTTAAGCCTTATGCATGCTATGATTATGATTATATGTGTGATTTGACATCATTTCTAACATCATTTTAGAGCATGTAGTGTTGTCACACTTGCATACTTTTCACTCTTCTAAGTATACTTAAGAGTTGTGTCTTCATGCCTAGGTGATAGGCCAATTAGTATGCATGTTTATATATGCTTTTGGCCCTCATTTCTTAGCATTTTAGCCACTGATTTGGGCATGTTTGAGAGTAACCCATTTTGGTTTAAGTCCATCTTACCATTTTGGCCCATTTTGGGTATGTTGTTGTTGCATGCTTGCCTTGCACGTTGTTACATGCTTGCCTTGCACGTTGTTGCATACTTGGCCTATTGCATGTTGTTGCATGCTTGAGTTATATTGCATTTGGCATGCCTTTTGTTAAGTTGCTTTGCACGTTTGCATGCTAGTCCCATTGCATGTTGTTGCATGCTTATCATTGGTATTGTTGTTGCATGCCTATTACATTGTAACGCTTGCATGATTATGTAACTTTGTTAAGTTCATCATGTATGTATTACATTGGTCTAAATATACTTGTCCCTTTACATGTTGTCACATGTTTGCCTCACATGTTGTTGCATGTTTGTCATTGGCATTGTTGTCACATGCCTTGCATGTTTACTTGTTTAGGTTGTATGCCTATTGTACATTGCTTGCATGCTCATGTTGCATTAGCTTGCTTGCATGCCTAGGTTGCATAGCATTATGCATGCATCTCTTACCTCTTGATCAAGCGTGACAGAGGTTGGGGCCCTCTTATGTGTTGTGTGCATTTCATTTGATATAAATTGCACACTTGGCACCTTTGGCCATCATGCATTGAAAGACGTGATTGGTGGCCCGAGGGTCGAGAACCATACTCCCTTGAGCTCATGACATGATAGGGAGGGTGGTTGTGTATACATTATCTTGTAAATGTATTGCCATGCTCTGTTTGTCCTCTGCTGCAGCAACATGAGCTTTTCGTAGGAAGAGATGGTCGATCGACCACATTCAGTGCCGATCAGCAACAGACACTTGGCCGATAGCCTTATATTTGGTCGATGACCAATTTCCCATGGCCGATGGCCCTATCTTTTGGTCGATGACCTCCCATAGTGTACACAAGGTGGTTCTAAAGTGTCACAGAAGTTGGCACAATTTTCAGAGGAACAGAGCAGTGCAAACAGAGGCAACATGAAGCATGGCAACGGATTTCCGACCAAAGTCGATCGAGCATGCATTCATCTCTCTTCCCGAGGCTGTTTTATTGTTTTCATAGCTTAATTAATTTGTTTAATTAGTTAAGTGTTGTGTAATAATTAATTAGCTTGCTAGTTAGTTAATTAGTTAATTTGTATTATTATTTCGGTCCCTCCGTCGAGAGAGCACAATCCTGCAATAAGCGTGCGTGTGTGTGATGCATGTCTTCCAACTCCCATTTTTTTTCCCTTTTACTTAACCGCTTACGATGGTTAGTTTTAGGGCATATTTCATTTAGCATTCCTATGCTCGCATGTTTGCATCCATTCATCTGTATTACATGCACCGGGCTCGGCGCATCATACTAACTGCATTGTATTTCAATTCCAATTTGAATACATGTACCATGTTGCATTTCACATGACATTCTTAGGATAGCCAAGCCTATCTTGATTTCATTTTTGCATGCGATGCATTAGCTATTTTAACATGAACTAGGATCATGCATTGATTTCTAACTAGTTCTCTATTTTGGCTCGGATTACACTGTAAGTGTTTACGCTTTAGCATCTTGCATGAGTGTGAGTTTTTCCATGATAGCATGCTTGCTATGAGGCTAATTGCTTATGTGATATAACTGCCTGAATGCCTGTGGGTGAAGGTTGGATTACTTGAATTGGAACAATTCATTGAAATCCGCATTTTGGCTTACTTGCGAGTAGCAAACTTCAAACAATTTCCAAACAAACGGATATGTGATGCTTTGTTCCAAATTAGGCAATCTAGTCTATACTTGTGTGTTGTGCGCATCACATAGTAATTCTAGCTAATTAACCGGAATAAGAACGCATGTGTTTTCAAAAATAAGATATCATGCTTAGTACAGGCTGATCTTTGATCGGGCGAGCGGGGGTGCTCATAGATGACCTTCTCCAATCGTACCCAAGTTCCCGAGCCGAGGCAACTTTGGTGATGACGGACACGTGGCCTTAGGCACGAGTCATGGTTTCCTAAATTCCCCCAAAATAAAATATTTAGGTAGCGACTTTGTATCTGGCAAAGCAGTCCATGTTTGGCACTTCTTTCTTAAAAATCAGTTTTCCAAAACGATTTGCCAGATTTGGACTCTTTGGTGATTTATCAATCTCACATCGCAAATTGTGAGATCAGATTAAGAACCGTGACATTTGAGTCCAAACTGTAGCATGAAGCCCAAGGGCGCGTCTAAAGTTTCTGGCAACTCCGTTGGGGAGTTAGAGAACTTGACTCGAATTCATGATATCTTATTTTTTTTTACACTTATGCGTTTCTTTGCATTGCATGTGCATTGGTGCGCCTATGACACCGTGTTTTCTGTATGCTATTCCTGAACGGTTTGCTGGAGGCTTGCTTTGAGAAACGTGCCGTAAGGCTGACCGGTTGCGAGCTCTGCCACGACGGGAACACAAACCTCAATTTTCACCGAGGCACCCATTTTTTGACCATTCGACCTAGTGCATATTTGGAATCCATAGTGACTATTCTAAACTAAGACAGGTTGCTTACTCGATTGTAGGTTGTTTGAAACCGCTGTGTGCATAGTGAAACCCTAGCTCCTGACAAAATAGGACAAGGAAACCCTACCCCAACATAGGGGTGTTTTGGCTCTCATTTGCTTGCTATATGCTTTTAGAGTGTGCCTCTACAGGGAATACACATATCAGTTTGCAAGTCAGAGTATCAGGCCTGCGGGCATCAGTATTTTGAGAATTGGTTATATCTGCGGGTATTAGATTCAGATTTGGGGCAGTGATTTTGGGAACAGTGATCAGTGGTTGAGAACAGTTCGTTCAGCTTGTGTTTGCCAACTGTGTTGTCCTTATTTAAGCTGTTTTGCTGTCCGTTTTTCTGGTCATTTTATTTTCCCTATTATGCTTTATTTATCTTTTTGCAAGGTAGTTTAGCACTATTGCATCCGACCAGTTAGATATCCCCCGAGCACTCTGGGTCAGAGGTCGTAGACTTAATCGATCCAGGGATCTGATAGACAGACAAGCAGTGTTCCTTTCTTTACCCCCGGTTACTAGGCGGAGGTCAAAAAGACGCAGTGTATCGATACAGCGGTCGCCAGATCAGTGGTCTACCTCACCAGTGAACAGTCAGGCTGAGGTCTCAATTCCTACTGTAGGGGCAGATTTACCGACAGTTCAGTTAGATCAAGATAACATGGCAGGTTTAGAGGAGATGATACGTCAGCTTCAGAAAAGTATGAAAATCATGCAGCAAGACGCTACCCGTCAAGCAGCATTTGCCGCAAGCCAGGCCGAGGTCATGGCCTAACAAGCAGAGTTAATCACCAGGCTACAGCAGCAAACTGGAGCATCTGCTTCACACCAAGTTCCTCCCCCACCAAGAGTTCCCATACTCGAGGAGACAACACCCGTCCAGGATGATACAGACGTTCCAATAGGGCCGGCTCCGCCCCCGATTCTACCCCAGCTATCCAAAGTACAGACTAACCTGTCGGATTCTCCCTTTGAGTTCGAGGTGGACCCCACGGTGTTAAAAGTGAGCAAGCTTGAAAAGCTGTTCAAGAAATCTCAAGGTGTGAAGTCCATTCCGGATATTGAGGATGGGTACACCGACTCAGCCGTGACGCTGCCAGACCGGTTTAAAATGCCGCATATAGATCGTTTTGATGGGTCTGGAGATCCTATGGTGCATTTGCGGCTGTTTTTGGACATACTAAGGCCGATGGGCCTTTCCAGATTGCAGAAGCTTTTCTTGTTTGGCCGGACCCTATCGGGTGTAGCGGCTATTTGGTATGCAAAACTGGAAGATTCTGTCAAGAGGAGTTGGAAGGAGATGGCCGAGGCCTTCATAGCTCAATACTCCTATAATACACAGATCGAGGTCACAACCCGTGATCTTGAGACAACTAGGCAAGAGCCAAAGGAGAGTTTCTCCGATTTTGTGACCCGGTAGAAGGCCAAAGCCTCGATGATGACCATCAGCCCGGTCGACAAAGATCAGATTCGGTTGGTTATGCGCAACCTCCAGCCCAAGCTTATGCAGAAGATGATCGTTCTTCCCCTCCCCACCTTTGCAGATCTACATGAGATAGGGGTGCAAATCGAGGATGCTATGAAGCAGGGTCCGATTGACCAGGATAGAGAGCAGCCCAAGAGGGCATTCAACCGTAGTACAAATGCAGGCACAAGCAGTGCTGCAGCTACCAGATCTTCAAATGTGGGAATGGTCACCACCACCACCCCAAGAACCCTTGCAGCTACGCCATTCACCGACGCGTCCAGAAGTAACTCACAAATAACCAAGTATTCACCTCGAGGCCAAAGAACCTTCACTCCATTATACATGCCCCTATCCAAAGCTCTGGGGGTTTTGATCAAGAAAGGGCACTTGAATCTCCTAGAGCCGCGGCCACTACCAGATAAACTTCCCGTTTCGCATAACCCGGCCAAGTACTATGCCTTTTACCAACAACATGGTCATGACATCGACCAGTGCTTTCGATTGTGTCATGAGATTCAGGATCTCATTGACAACAGGGTGATCGTGCCTCCGGAGAAACCGAATGTCACAACCAACCCTCTCCCACCACACAACCAAGCTCCACCTGCCAAATGCATCAATCTTATCCAAACTGGGATTGTGTCATACGACCCTAGCATATATATCACCTCTTCTCACCTACCCAAGCCGGAGGTATTCATTCCTGACAGCACTGACTTGTGCATGTTTGTTATCTCCCAAACCCAGCCTGATACGGTGGTGGTGGCTATCGAAAATAGAAGTGGGTCGATTGTGAGGGCAGATCAGACTGATGATACAGAGCCTGAGGGGTCTGCAAGCTTCATGTACAACCCGTGCGGTTACATTACATCAGCAGGCCAGGTTAGGCCGAGAGTGAAATTGCCAGTGGAGGTAGAGATTTGTGTAGTACGGGAGGATGGACCTAATCAGGGGCTAGATAACCTAGTGGATCTGGAAGAAGACATTGCAAATCTGCAATTCTTTGAAGAGCAAGACTTAGGGGACGTGACTGTTAACTGGTTTGGTTTGGATGGGTTAGCAGAATCTACAGGGTGGCTTGACGACTAGCTGGATGTTGTTGAACAACCTCAGCTAGAACAGGGTCCGTCAGGGACGGAGACATCAACTGTGGTTGGAAGGGCCGAAGAGCAGAGTGTATCGCCGGAGAGCACCGGTGTTAAGAATTTTGCTCAGGATATAGGCAGTTTGGGAACAAAAGAAACTGAACAGCAGGCTATACCGAAGCAGTCTGAGCGGGAAAGGATCGAAGATTCTGAGAGGACTAGAAAAGCCAAAGCCCCTGTGGGGACGGAACGTGCTGTGGGCACAGGAACGGAAGGTGCTGTGAGCACAGGAATAATTATAACGGAGCCGGACAGGTTTCTGTCGACTGCCGATGGCATGTGGTGGGAAGAGGACGACCTATGTCTTGCTCACACAGATGAAAATTGGGGACAAAGCCAACCGGATGATACCTGGTATATTGGCGAAGTTGACCACATGACTAGGAGTGGGCGGTATTTCAAGCCGCCACCCTTAGATCAACTAGAGGCGTCCGGGAAGGACAAGGAGGCGGGGAAGCAAAAAGAAAAGCCGCTCGAAGAGGAGGCTGTGCTGAAACAGCTTAAAAAGATACAAGCAGACATCTCCATCTGGGGACTGCTTATGGCCTCAAGAGTACATAGACAAGCTGTCCTTTCTGCAATGGACAAGGCCAAACTTTCAATAGACACCACGCCTGAGCAACTGGTAGGATTGGTTTTTCGGGGAGGAGCTTCCCCGACGTTGACCTTTTTCTTACAAGGAACTACCGCCTGAGGGCTCAAATCACAACAAACCTCTCTCCATCTCTGTGGAATGCAGAGACAAGTGGGTACCGGTGGTTCTTGTCGATACAGGATCCGCTATTAACGTGTGCCCGTCAAGGACAGCATATGCAATCGAGTTGAAGCCTGTGGACTTTGAGCCAACTGCTCACGTAATAAGGGCCTATGACAATACTAGCAGAGAAGTGATGGGGGCCGTGAAGATTCACACTCAGGTTGGTCCAGGACAACACGAGATTGACTTTCATGTCTTGGACGTTCCCGCAACCTTTAATCTACTCTTGGGGTGTCCGTGGCTGCACCAGGTAAAGGTGGTCTCTTCCACCCTGCATCAGATGTTAAAATACTCCCACGGGAAGGGGGTGGCTATAGTTTTTGAGAATTCGTCAATCCATCCTCCACCAGAGGTGTCTACACTGGTTTTGGAAATCGGGCATGACACGGAGGATGTGTTCCTATTAGGATTCACCCTAGCCGAGGCCCAGGTTGTTCAAAATATCTTAGCTGTTGATGAGGGGTTGTATGTCAGCGCACAATCAGTGTACCTTATGAACAAGCTCTAGCATATCCCTGGGATGGGACTAGGAAAAAGTGGCCGGAAAGGCATTGCAGTATCGGCCGCAGTGCCGCACAACCCGCATACCTTTGGTCTAGGTTATTTGCCCACCAAAGAGGACTGGGTGACAAAAGGTAAAGAAATGGCTGGGAAAGCCAGGGCCAAGCAGACCGAGAGGCATTTTGATTTGATGCATCAGCCTATTCAGGGCACCCTGAACGAACGCTTCATCCGGAAGGGGGAAGACTTTCCATTCTGCGGCTTCCCAGAGCCATGGTTGAATGCAGAGAAAAGGCGCCTGCCGGGATTTGAGATCTTTTTCGACTTGCAGTTATCTGGGGATGATGTTGCCGAGGAGCAGACAGACCCATCAACTGAGGTTGAGCAGTGTAAGGAAGTGGATTCCAAGAGCACTAAGATCGAAATGGGGGTAGCACTGGCTTGTCTACTATCAGATCCTCCGATCGTACATGAGTGCTTAGGGGATGATCTCTCAGTGTCTATGATTGGAAACGAAATGGCTGCGAGCCCATCTTTGAGCATTTTGGATGCATCCATCGCGCCCTCCCTCGTTTGGCAGTACGAGGAGGGATTCTTATAGAGCAGCACCGGGTCAGGTAGTGAGCCAAAATCTGATTCCACCGAGTCTAGTGAGTCGGAATCAGATTCCAGCTCGTTTGAGTCTGAGTCCGGTATTCCTGGGGGTGACAACCTGGATGCCACAGTCCTGTCTAGGTCGTCTTTTTCTTTTTCTTTTGAGTCTGTTGTAATAGAAGAATCAGATGGACTGGATGATGTGCTTAATGAGAATTGTGTGGCTGTGGCCTTCGATTATTTTTCTGTGCCTTTGATTTATTGCATTAATTCAGACTTTCAAAATTTCGATGAAAACGACGAGGAAGAGATTCCTCTAGTTTTGAAATATTTATAGAACAAGAGCAAGAAAGGTTTGTAAAATCGCTGGTTGATGAAATCGATGAATTAGTAAACTTCACTGCAGGGCATGCGTTGCTCTCGTTCATGGATGGGTTTTCTGGCTACAATTAGATATTGATGGCACCCGAAGACCGGGAGAAGACTACTTTTACCACCCCGTGGGGGACCTATTGTTATAGGGTGATGCCGTTTGGGCTAAAGAATGCTGGAGCTACATATCAACGGGCCGCGACCACGATATTGCATGACATGATCCACAAAGAGGTTGAGGTGTACGTGGACGACATGATTGTCAAGTCCAAAGAAAGAGAGGGCCACTACACCGCCTTTGCAAAAGTTTTTCCAAAGGATTAGGGAATTTCGATTGCAGTTGAATCCTCATAAATGTACGTTTGGTGTTACAGCAGAGAAAATGCTAGGGTTCTTGATTACACAGAGAGGTATCGAAGTCGACCCTTCCAAAATCAAGGCCATCTTAGAAATGCCACCACAAAGGACTGAAAAGGAGGTGCGAGGCTTTCTAGGTAAAGTGCAATTCATAAGATAGTTTATTTCTAAATTAACCTTGACTTGTGAACCACTCTTTGGTCTCCTGAAGAAAGGAAAGAAATTCCAATGGGATGGCCGATGCCAAGCTGCTTTTGAACAGATCAAGCAATACTTACAGAACCCACCCGTGTTGTCACTGCCTGAGCCGGGGAAACCGTTGATTTTGTATCTTTCAGTGACTGAAACTACGATGGGCTGCATGCTCACGTAAGAGTCTGAGGACAAAGTGGAGAGGGCTATCTACTATCTGAACAAGAAAATGCTGGAGTACGAAACCCATTACACTCCTCTGGAGAAGGCTTGTTTGGCCTTGGTATGGGCTACTAGGAAGCTGCGGCACTACCTGTTAGCTCACTCTGTAATACTGGTTTCGAGATTAGATCCCATCAAATATCTCTTCGAGAAACCAGCACTTACGGGTAGGCTAGCTCGTTGGTTGCTTCTGCTTTCCGAATTTGATTTGAAATATGTGACGCGTAAGTCAGTAAAAAGGAGAGCGGTAGCGGAGTTCTTAGCCAATCACCCAGTTGAAGGGGATGAAGCAGTTGAGTATCTATACCCAGATGAGGCCAATTTACATGTCGAAGACGAAACCTGGACGATGTACTTTGGCGAAGCGTCAAACCAATACGGGTATGGCATAGGGGTATTGTTAATAGCACCCGACAATTCCTGAATACCTCTAGCATTCAAACTCCATTTCAAAGTCTCGAACAACAAAGCAGAATATAAGGCATGTATTGCTGGTTTAGATGCTGCCCTAGAACTAGGGGCAAAACGATTGGACGTCATCGGGGACTCGAACCTTGTTGTATCTCAAGCTAAAGGAGATTGGAAAGTCAAAGAAGAAAAGAGGAGAATATACCACTAGACCTTAGACTTGTTGATTCCTCGGTTTGAAAAGCTAAACTTCGCTCATCTGTTAAGAGAGAACAACAGGTTCGCAGATTCACTAGCAACTCTATCCTCTATGATAGACATCCCTTTTGGAGTCCGGATGCGTCCGATCATCATTGACCAGAAGTTTGTGCCGGCCTACGAGCTGATTGCTACCATAGATGAGGTTCAAGATGAGAATCCCTGGTATTACGATGTTTGGAACTTCTTGGAAAAAGAGACGTATCCAGTAGGGGCAAATGCCAAGGATAAAAGGGCAATTCGAAGAATGGATGCTCAGTTCATCGTCTACGGGGGTAAACTGTACAAGAGAGGTCATCTGGAAATGCATAAGCTGTGTGTTGATGCTGAAGAGTCGAAGCGCACATGAACAGGGTGATGCTATCCCGGAAAATCCTTAGACAGGGTTACTATTGATCCACCATGGAGGAGGATTGTATCAGCTTTGTCCGGCAATGCCACAAATGCCAGATCCATGCAAACTGCATGAACATTCCGCCGTCAAAGCTGTACAACATGACTTCGCCATGGCCATTTTCAGTCTGGGGGATCGATGTGATCGGGGCTGTTACTCCGAAGGGGTCCAATGGGCATGAGTTCATTCTGGTCGCGATAGACTATTTCACAAAGTGGGTTGAGGCCTAATCTTATGTGGTGTTGAAGGCTTTACATGTTGCAAAGTTCATCAGGAACAACATCATCTGTCGCTACGGGGTCCCGAACGAGATCATTTCAGATAATGGTTCCCACTTCAAAAAAGAAGTGATCGACTTGTTAGACAAATAAAACGTCACTTTTCGTAAGTCATCCACATATCGGCCGCAGACCAACGAAGCAGTTAAGGCTGCCAACAAAAACATCAAACACATTTTGCAGAAGATGGTGGAAACCTACCGGGACTGGCCAGATAAGTTACCGTTTGCTCTGTGAGGCTACCGGACGTCAATTAGAACTTCTACTAGGGCGACTCCGTATTCATTAGTTTATGGGATGGAGGTTGTTCTACCCATCGAAATTGAGGTTCCGTCATTACGAGTATTGGCTGAGTGTCAGATAGCTGAGGCAGATTGGCAGCAAAGCAGGTTCGAAGAACTCATGTTGTTTGATGAGCGAAGGCTGAAAGCACTGTACCATGTTCATGGTTATCAATGTAGAATTTCCAGGGCTGTCAACAAGAAATTTAATTCCAGGGATTTGAAAAAAGGAGATTTGGTGCTCAAAGACAATCGAGCTCCCATCCACAACCCTAGGGGCAAGTTCAGACCCAATTGGATTAGTCCTTACATCATCAAGTCTATCTGGTTGGGTGGAGTTGTCGTTCTGATGGATCTAGATGGCCTAGAGTTCTCCCAACCGATCAACATGGACAAGTTGAAGAAATACTTTCCCTGAGTGGCTCGCTAGGCCGAAAACCCGAAAGGGCGACCTAGGCAAAAATTAGAGCATGAAAAATTTGAAATTATAAAAACTGAGATCGCAAGGTTGAAAACCCGCAAAGGGCGGCCTTGGCAAAGGTTAGAGCATAAAATGTGAGGGTTAATACACGAGTAAACCTTAGCCGAACTACATAAGGCTTGATTCTCATGTTTGGGAAACGTAGGCAACTTCATCCTGAAGTCCAGCCATAAACACTTCCCCAATCAACTTTGTCCATGTGATCGCCTTGGTCATCTTTATCTATTCAGCATTCAAGAGCCCAGTTATGATCTCCGGTGCAGTGCTACTTAAACTAGGGGCAACTTTCTAGTTGTTGGAATTCGGGGTTGTGCATCTCAGTGATAGATCTCAGGCGTGTCCAGTTCTGATCCATACCGAAAATGGTTTTGAAAAGTTTTAATAAAAGTTGTTTTTGTTCAAATTAACCTTTTTATAACTTATACCATTTTTGGACCAAAACGGAAAATTTTCAGTACCCATAACCTTTAATTTCATTGATTTCAATACAGAGTTCTCCTACTCTTGAATACAAATTGAAGTTGCTTTTCATTACATTCATAAAGAAAACTTGAAAGTTCTGATTAAAGCAAATAAATCCGGGGCATAGTCAGGTGTTCCTGCGTCCCCTCCCAGAGTTGGTCGAAGCCTCTGATGCCAAGCTGGGCCCAATCTGTGCCTCTTTATTGAGCCAATCTATGCACTCATCAGAGAGGGTGTAGCTGAAAGTAGGAGTGGGGCCCAGAAACTTTCTCGTCCTCCATGCTGCGGCATACCGAGCTAGCTGCGCGCCTCGGACCAGAAATGTAGCAGGGTACTCAATCCCTTCTTCCGGGTAAATCTGATCATGTCCGAACTGGCGCCGGAACCGGAACGGAAAATAGAAGACATAGTGTGTCATGCCAATCAACTGAATCCCGGGCTGACGGGTCATCCTGTAACTCATTGCCGGCAGATTGAACCAAGGGCAACGCCAAACAATGTGGTCCGCAGACAAACTGCACATCCAGTTGTACCACCATCCCTCATCCGGAGCATCGACTAGACGTCGTCAGAATAAATAGTTGCGAGCTGAATATGTCGCACACGAGTCCACCACTCTCAACTTGTCCATCAACCATACCTGGGGAGGGATGAAAAATGAGAGATTAAAGAATAGAGAGGTGTATGCTGAGAGAAAAGTAAGAAAAGGGTTTTGAGAGAAAAACCGAGCTTGAGGGCCGAGTGATGTGAGCAATATATGTAAGATGGGGTGGGAAACATTACCTGCAATAGTAGTGGACTCCCCGCAAACCTAGTCGTCTCTCGATGATGAAAAGCGTCTAAACCTATCAGTGTCTCAGCCAATGTCATGGAGATGCAACTCTTGCCCTCTCTTAAGCCCTCGGTGACTTCAATCAAACGAGTGCTAAACCCACCGGAGCCTGGGGCGAGCAAGAAATGAGACAACATGCACAGGCAAAGCGCATGTCACTGATAACCCTGCCAATGATGGTCACCGCGGTCACCGACATCAGAAAATCGGCAAACCAAGCTTGGAATGTCTAGCTCTCTGTCGTGAATCAATGACCGAGCGTCATGGAAAGTAAGGCCACACATCCGTCCTAAGTTGGACGTGGCCAAGCCGGAGCTAAGGCAAGATTTTTTCATCGCACTCGGATTCCATTGAAGCTTGGAAATCCTCGTAAGTAGGACACATCTATTGACCGCAAAAGCTAAAGACGTGTGTTACCGGAATCCAAAATCTTGCCGCCGCATAGAGGAACGGAATACGCAGCGGTGTGCGACCCAGCGTGAATAGTGCATTTATGCCGAAGCCCCGAAAATTTAGCCTTTCCGAGTCATCCAAGTTGGCAATCCAATTTGTGAGATTTTGGACAAGGAACTCTTCCATTTGGTGCAAATCAGTGTTGAAATGAGAAAAACTATGAAGCTGTGGCTTTTGTAGAAGATAAGATGTTGAGTGGAAGACAGGTGTCAACATTCTGGAGGTTCTTGTCATTTTTGGCCGATCGACCAAATATAGCGCCGACCGATCATCCCTTTTGGCCGATCGGCTAAAAATGTTGGCCGATGGACATTTCTTGTGGCCGATGGCCTCTCTCTTTGTTCTATGAGCAGTCTATGTGTTGAACATGCTGGTAACTTGTGATTGATTCCACTTCCAATGCCTTCCGGTGTTGATTTTGCGAAGTCGCGCCTATTTGCTTATCGAGTTGTCGTACATTTGTTTATTGAGTTGTAATTTGCATTCTTTAAGTCTTTGTTTTGCTTATCGAGTTGTATTTACACTTGGTTAGCTTGCCAAGGTCTCTGTTTTGTTTATCGAGTTGTTTTGTCGTTAGTTGGTTCACTACCTGATTAATTGCAATTCGAGTATTTGGTTTTCAAAACAAAAGTTCAATCTCATTTACATTGTTATGTGATGCGATGCGATGTGTAGAATGTACAAATGTAACACTTTTTGAACAAAAATAGCCATTTCATTTCATCATATGTCTCTTTTGCAAAAAGTACATAGTTTTGAGAAAGTAAAACCTGCATGAGGTAGTACAATGTGCTCAAACTACCAGTAAAAAGAAAAGTAAAACAAAAAAAGAAAAAGCAACAAAATGTCTGAACAAAGCAAAAAGAAGAAAAGCAGCAAGGTCTGGATCAATATCAGTCATCTCGAGTGCGGGAGTCGGTCCTGGTCCTCTTCCTGGACGAGGGTCCAGGATCACCACTGTCGGCTCTGTAGTTAGAGTCTGAGCTGTCTCCGGCCTCACCTTGGGACGACGCCGCCTCCTCATCAAAATCATCGGGGGAAGGCTCTCGTGAATTGCTCTCAGCACGGGTGCGCCTGTGTCTACCTCGGCTGTGGATAGTCATCCTCCGCCTGACTCTCCCTCCTCCTCGGGCAAGCACGGATGGTCCAGCATCCTTCCTAAAGCTTGGATCTGACCAAAATGCAACTGGGACAAGATTTCCTCATTACGTCGGGATTCCATCAAAACTTGGAATTCTTCGAATACGGGGCACATCTCTTGTCCCTCGAAGCTAAAAACATGAGTAATCGGATTCCAACATCTAGCCACAGCATGAAAGAATGGAAAACACAGTGGGGTACGACTTAGTGGGAATACTGCATTTATCCCGAAACCCCGAAAATTTAGCTTTTCCGAGCCATCTAAAGTCGCAATCTAATTGGAGAGTTTTTCGGTGAAGAATGGCTCCATTTGAAGCAAAAATAGAGCTGGAATGAAGAAACTACGAAGTCCTAACTTTAGTAGAAGATAAGATGTTGAGTGGAAGATAGGTGGTAGCAATCTGGAGACTCCCTGCATCACTGGCCGACCGGCCAGTTAAGGTAGCCGACCGGCCACTTTAGTGGCCGACAACCACTTCTTGTGTCCAGCAGAATGCTTTTGGTCTTCCTATGTGTTGAGAATGCTGGGAACCTTTGCTTTGTTCTACTCTGGATGCATTCTGCTTTTTTGTTTTAGTAATTTTGTAGAGTCACTTCCAAGTTTGTTTCAATTTGTTTATCAAGTTGTGTTGTTGTTGCCTGCCGAGTTGCATTTGTTTCGTTTATTGAGTTGTTGTTTTGTTTATTGAGTTGTTGCATTAGTTGTTCTTTGAGTTGTTTTACTTTGTTTGTTATGTGTTGGTCGGTTCATTACCTGATTTAGAAATTGACCATACAACATCCAATTTCCATTGAATCCCGTTTTTTTTTTTTTGTGTAAAATGGTGCAACGCGATGCTCAGTATATAAAATGCAACACTTTTAATCAAAAGTTATTTTCATTCCAAACATGGTTTCTTTTTTACAAAAAGTACAAGTTTTTAAGAAATAAAACTGTCTAAGACTGTACAATGTGCTAACACTACTAGCAAAAAGAAAACTAAACAAAAACATCTAAATCAGTGCCATCCATCTCAGGATAGAGAGGCCCTCTTCGTCCTCTTCCTCGGTGGAGTGGACTCTGTAGCACTGTGTCCGTCGGCGCCAATGTTCGAATCTGAGCCAGAGCGTAAACCAAAGTTGTCTCCGCTCCCATCCTCGGAGCCCTCCTCAGCATCGTCACCGCCCTCAGAACCTGAGCCGGTGCCGTTGTCTCCACCCTTTGTTGACTCTGACAGGGGACTCGCTGGCTCCTCGTTTTCACTGGTCTTATCATTGTCATCGCGCATGATAGGCTCACGACGTCTCCCTCGCCTGCGTGCCGGAGCCTCTCTATCTCTCCCTGTTGCTGGAGCGGGCGCTGATGGTCCTGCCTGCAGAGGTGTGACTTGAAAAGGCAGTTTGAATATATCAATCATAGTATGTGTATCAAATGCAAGTATGGTGTGTAGAGTGAGTACATGCAGAAGTCAGATATGGTGGGTGAGTGCAATGTATCAGATGTGATCTATACATACAGTATGTCAGTGCAGTGTGTAAAGTGTGCAGTTGAGATGTCAGTTTCAGTATATTAGCAGGAATATGATGACCAAAATGCAAGAAAATTGAAAAGTTACCTGAATACCGTGGGAGCCGATGATCGACTCCCTCCTCAAGATCATGCCCTTGAATGAGGCCAACACCTTGAGTAACCCCTCAACGTACTCTATGGAGGGCTGTAAATGTGAGTTGAAATGATCAGTGAATGAATGAATGTCTGAGTATCTGAGCTAGAATGAAAAATGAAAGCTATAATGCATACCAGTGGTGAGTCAGCTATCTTGAAATCTTGGTGACCAGGAAACGAAGGCTCAATCGGGATCTGATAAGGCTCTCCAGAGCACCGCTAACCCGTCAGCTTGGTCAGAAGATCTGGCCATCTAACACTCTGTCTGGCAGGAGGCATCCCTCTAGCCTTGCCCATCGCTGCTTTGGCCCAGCTCGTCGAGGGGGCGTCTGCTGCTCGGGCCCTGCTCAGTGAAGGGACATTAGATGCCCTCCCTATATGAGCATGAACACCTGTCAGAGGAGGCATGAGGTACGTCTGGATATAAGTCGTATAGTATTCATCCTAATGTAGAAGTCTCATCTCCACCCTACATGAAGTCAATGATCTCCTGAGGGGAGAGACTCTCCGTGGCTCGCATAGAAAGTGGAGGTGGCAAGGGAACCGACTGTAATGGCAAACCCAGCGTCTGGCGCATGAAGCACTCACCTAAAAACCAAGCACGGCCTACTGGTCCCTCAAACAATATCCGATACTGGGAAGCGCCCCAAGCTCCGGCGAACTGGAATCTAGCATCCTCTGGCATCAATGCCCAGGGCTGCCATGTGATCTACAAACAGCCAGTGCATAGATTGATTAATTGTCATTAGATATGTAAAATGAACTGGAGCTGAAAGCATAAAGAACTGTGAGTTTTGAGTTACCTCGACCGCCCTCACTGTATCAAAATACTGGCAAAGAAATGAGAGGGTCTCCCGGGTCCTCAGCTGGCACCTCCTGTTGTATCGATGAGAATACGGCACCCCGAGAGGCATCATGACCTCCTGCTCTGGAGCAAGCGTCGGGAAATATGCGTACACCCATAGCTGTAAAAAGCAAGAGGGCAGCAGTGAGAATACACATAATACAGAGAAAATGCAGAAATCGAAGTGTGTACTACAGTGTATAGAAAGTACAAGTGCAGAGATTAGACTATGTATGTGTAGTGTGCAGTGTGTGTAGTGTACAGAATGTGAAAAGCAGAAAGCACGGCAGAGAATGTAAAACAGAACAGTAAAGCATACCTCTCAGGCTCTCCAATAGCCGCCAACTCTGTTCTCACTCCTGCTGGAGGTCGAGCTCATATAGCAGTATAGAGTGACGAGGCCGGCGGCCGCTCCAATAATAATGCTGAACCTGAGATAAGTCCACCAGGGCGCTCAAAAGATATAGCCCGACTGTGTTCGCCCTGTCGGCAAACAATGTAATGCTGAATAGGAACATCAGGAAACCTCGGGCATACTGCTCGGTCTCCTCTACAGTCGCTGGGGCGGTCCCTCTGTAATGGTCTGCGACATTGCCGAACTAGGTGTATCGCACCATCCCTGATCGGAAGATAGGCAGGTGTGCTCCCAGCAAATAGCTCCAAGCGGCCTCCCACTCGCCCATGTCGGTGTCAAAAGGGATCGGTCGCCCTCTTACCTCGAGGCCCGTCAACATGGAAAAATCACATGGGGTCATCGTCATATCCCCAGCAGTAGATAAATGGAAAGAGTTGGTGGTATCCCACCATTTCTCTACCAGCGCGACCAAGAGGGTCTTGCTCGCCATGAGGTGCGACAGCCCTATGCAAAACAAACCAAACCCTGCCTCATCAATGATCTGGCAGACACCGTCGAGGGGGTCCATATACCACTCCCTCACTGAGGTTGACCCATATCCTTAGGTGAAGCAAGAGTTTACCTGTGAGCAAAAGAAATACAGTGTGTGAATGTGTTCAGAATGAGCAAAAGAATACACTGTGTACATGTGTTCAGAATAAGCAGATGAAATACAGTGCAAAAGTGCAAGCTATGCAGGAAATGTAAAATACATCACAGAAAATGTAAGAATACAGTGTGTACCTTGGAGGCATCATGAGAAAGATAAGACTCTGGCCCTCGTAGCAGGAGATCCGTTGGGGCACCTCGTGCAAATTCGCTAAAGTGACGGATCGTGTCAAGTGGTAGTGCATGCGCCTCGGGGCAGTACCTCTCTGTGTTGAAGGGTCAGACTCTAGACGGCAATGGTATGTGCTCAGGCTCTCTCTCCATTCCTGGGGAACCTCCATCGTGGGAAACGTCATCTGCCATCTGGAAAAAAGGTGAAAAAGTAGGCGAAAATGAGCAAAATAGGTGAAAAGTGCCAAAAGTCAACAAAAGTCAACTCTTAGAGAGAAAATGGGAGAAAAAGTCAAAGCCTGGAAAAAGGCATCAAACTCAAGACAAACTTAAGGGAAACAAACCTCAAGAGCTGAAAATGGAGAAAAAGGCTATAAAAGCAAATTTCAATCAGTTCAAAACGGAGGAAATCGAAGGGTTTTAGAAAATCAACTTCCCGTGGGGCATTGGAAAACACGTGTAAAGCACAGATCTAGAAGAAAAAAGTGTTTAGGAAGGAAGAGCAAGTGATTTCGGCACTGTGGGTGTGAGGAAATGTGACTTGGGTATGTGTTTCTAAAGATCTCCATGCAAAAAGACCGAAATGGCCCGAATCTGCCACAACTGGCTGACCGGCTAGTTTTTGTGGCTAACTGGCCACTTAAGTGGCCGACAACATTGGCAAGTGGTCTACACTACTTCAGGGTGGCCGGTAGGTGTTCAGTGTTCTCCCTGTGTTTTTTTATGCTGTTTTGTGTCCTTGGTTCTCCAGAAAGTGCAAGAAAAGTCCACTTTTCAGCTCAAAGTGTCTCTGCGAAAGTTTCGGACCATGTCTTTGATGCATGACTCATCGTCGGCCGGCAAGAACGAGGTGTATCCTTTTGAAATATATTGTAATTCCTCCAAGTGGTAAATCGAAGGTTGCAACTGAATCAGTCGTGTTGAGACAAGCGTTTCTTTATTCGCTGTTTTGCATCAAACGTGCTATTGATGTCGCATTAAACATGCGTTGTTACTATTGAGCATAGAATATGCACTTCTCATGTTTGCATAGAATATGCACTTCTTACGTTTGCATAGAATATGCACTTCTCACATTCGCATAGAACATGCTGTTAACCTTGCATCGAACATGCATTCTCATTGTATTGTACCTGTCAAGTTTCTTTCTTATGCAGGCATGATATTATATGTACGGTTCATTCAAAGCTAGTGCAACTAGACGATATTGTATGTACGGTTCATTCAAAGCTGGTGCAACCAGACGGTATTGTATGTACGGTTCATTCAGAGGAACTCCAGGTAAGATCATTCATGTCCTTTGACTACTGTTCTTTTTGGTTAGAAACACTTGGGTTGTGCACTCGATGTTTATACCACCTTGCTTTGGCTAGAAACATTGGGACGTGTGCCCGATGTTTATACCACCCCTCAGTTAGAAGCATTTGTGATGTGTGTCCGACGCTTATACCACCCTGTTGGTTAGAA
Organism: Camellia sinensis; assembly: GCF_004153795.1. Taxonomy (NCBI): domain Eukaryota; kingdom Viridiplantae; phylum Streptophyta; class Magnoliopsida; order Ericales; family Theaceae; genus Camellia; species Camellia sinensis. The sequence goes on along the minus strand of NW_021026414.1, from coordinate 206,708 downwards.
ACATTGGGACGTGTGCCCGATGTTTATACCACTCCTCGGTTAGAAGCGTTTGGGATGTGTGTCTGACGCTTATACCATCTTGCTTCGGTTAGGAACATTGGGATGTGTGCCTGATGTTTGTACCGCTCCCTCGGTTAGAAACATTTGGAATGTGTTTTGACGCATATACCACCTTGTTTTGGTTAGAAACATTGGGATGTGCCCTGATGTTTATACCACCCTTCGGTGTTTACACCGCTCTCTTTTCCCTCTCATGTGTGGCGCGTTAGGACGCTTTGGTTAAATGCATCTAGACAGATTCCAATGCTTTTACTGCTTTTGTTTTAGGCTGCGTAATGTTTGGATGTGTTTTATTGTTATCACCCTTCTCTGTGGTTCAGAACCATAAGGTATGTCCTTGGGTTCACACCATTTCTCTCCTCGTGTGTGCCACGCATTGGGTTGTTGTTTCACGCCTCAGGTGCGTCCAATGGTTGTGTTGTTCTTTATCTTCCCTGCGTTATGCATAGTTAAGATTGCTTAATTTTCTTACATCCTTTCTATATAAAATGTGGTATGGTTCATGTTTACTTGCTTATGTATAAGTTTGCTGTAGCATTTTCTTTGCCTAACATTTGCATCTAGATGTTTCTTTATAGCCCAAATTGCATGATCATAAGTTATGTTCTACATTGTGCATATTATTTGCATCTTTCCCCAGAACTACGTTGGTTTGATTTCTTGCAAAGAGATACGTAGGCAGCCCTCGGGCGCAACTGTTCTTTGTTTCGCTTGCTTCTTTGTCCAAGTCTTCGGTCGTGTCAAAAATGAGTCGTCTCAGGGCTTTGACATTCACTCCCGTCATTTCATGACTTCCGAGTTCTGTCAAAGAGGGGCAACTGTAGACACCCTATTTTTTACTGACCTCAAGACTTAGACGTCATCGTTTGTGCACTCGATGATTGTGTTTGTTTGTGCTTGTTTTGAGCGGCTGAAGTTCTCGGCGGAACGCCTTGTCTTTGAGCCTCTAAACCCTTCTTGTTTTGTGCTTGTTTTTGGGCCAAACCTTGGTGCCTCTTGCCTGGGAGGGGGAGGGGCCTTGCCGGCCACTTTTTGGCCTTGTTGACCACTTTTGCCTCTTGTCGACCACTTGAGTGGTCGGTAGTTGAGGTGGCCGACGGCCATTTGTTCCCTTTTTTCAGATATTTCTTTGCCAGCTGTTGTTCACTGAAGGCCATCTCCATACACGCGTATGGAGGGATGAATGCAAGCCCTTGGCTTAATTTTCTATATAATGGGGGATCTCTCCCCCATTTGGGGGGTTGGATTTTTTTGGATCAAAATTTCTCCCTCTCTTTCTAGAATTCTTTCTCTCTCATCTTGTTTATGCTTGAAAGTTAGAATTCTCTACATATTTGCATACAACCCCTTAACCAAATTGGACCACCTTGGAGCTAAGGCCTCTTGGGACTTATTTTGGGTTGTTGGAAGGTCATTTGAGCCTAGAAAGTGGTTGTTTAAGTGTTGTGCTTCAAAGGTATAAGACTTACCTCATTTAAGCTCTTTATACACTCTTGTCTTGCCATCTTTTTATGCTATTTTGAGCCTAGTTTTCAACTACAAAAAGTTCTGATTTTTGGCCCTAAACATGTTAGTTTGAAGCCATTTTGTGCTAAGGGGTTGTCTCCCTCTTTTTGTTCCATATTTGTATGAGCCTTTGCATCATCTTTTAGCATGTTAAAGCTAAACTTTTTGGGCCTTTAAACCACTGAAATTCAGAGTTATTTCAATAGTAAAAAGTATGTTTTGAAGTCCAAAAATAGAGGTGTTAACCTCCCCTCCTTGTGTCTCTCTTCCATGCCTAGTTAACATTACATAGTAGCATGATTTTGTGGCTTAACTTAGCTTAATCTCAGCATGTTTTAGGCTCTACTTTGACATGCTTCAACTCTGTTTTGGGTTGGTTAGAGCACTTGTTGCTTGCTTTTTGTACTTGTAGTGCAATTGTGCTTACTAGTCTAGCATGCCTAATGAGTTAGCCTATTATTCTAGCTCGTGTTAGCTTAACTCTAGCCTGTTTTTGCTACTATTTTGACGTACTCTAACTCTATTTTGGGTCGGTTAAGTCCTTCGAGGCTTGTTTTGCATGGCTATAGTGTATCGGTCTTCACTAGTCCATTGTTTTGAGGCTTTGAGCATGAAGTGTTTGAGTTGTTTGCATGTTATAGCATCGTTTTGCATATAGTTTCATCATCATAACCACTATTATGTGCTCATGTATTTCACTCTTTCATTGCTTTTGAGAGTTGTGATTTGAGTCTCATTTGCAAGCTAACATGTGAGCATGTTTTTCTAGCATTTTGTGCCTAAATCTCAGCATGTTTTAGCCACTATTTTGGCATGTTTTAACTCTGTCTTGAGTTGGTTTGGCCCTTTGAGGCTTGCATTGTATGGTTGTGGTGCAATCTCCTTCACTAGCTTAATGTTTTAGGCCCTTATCATGACTTGCATGTGTTGTTTTCATGTTTGAGTGTCCTTTAGCATGCCATTTCAGCACTGAAATATCTGCAACCTCCCACCATTCTTCACTGTTTACTTTGTTTTGAAAGTAGTCTTGAGCCCCTTGTTAGCTTGAGTGTGGAATTGAGGCTCTCATGCCTAATAATTTTAATCCTCTCTTGAGGGTTCTTCCAAACCAACAGCATGAGACCTCTTTCATGATCAAGGTACTTGTGGCTTAGACCCTCTTTACAATTAGAGGACTCTCACTTTCGACTTAATCGATTAAAGGACTAATTGGTAATGTAAAATGTGTAGATAAAATGAACCAAGTAAAACTTGAGCAAGATAAGCATGTTGTGTTGCATTGCATGTGTTTGGATCAGACGTTAATCCAAACACAAGAAAAATGGGACGTTTCATACTCAACGTGATGAAACGTGTCATTTTTCTTGGTCACCGTCACCCTTGATCGTGCATGATAGGATGGAGGTCCTTCGAGTCTTATTTGTGCATTCATTAAGCTTGTACAAGCTTGGTTTTCTAGCCATCATGCATTGAAAATGCTTGGTTGGTGGCTTGAGAGCCAAGAGTTATACTCCTTTGAGCTTGAGAAATGATAAGGAGTATAGCAATACATACATTCCTTGAAAATGCTTTGTTTTGCCTCTGTTGCTCTCTGTTGCAGCAAAAGCAGAAGTCCAGAAAATGGAGGGGCCAACCGGCCACTTAAACTAGCCGACCAGCCAGTTAAGGTGGCCGGCAGCCACTTTTTGTGGCCGACCGGCCACCAGTGAAGTTTTGTGCAAATGTGTTCCTGTGTTGGAGCAAAGGCAATCTGGGAGTTGGTGCAATTTTCCAAGATCAAATGGGTGTAAATAGAGCCATCCGATGGCAAGGCAAGAGCATTTTCGGGAGGAAGCAACCGAGCATGCATGCATCCCTCGTCCCTCGAGGCCGTTTAAACTGCTTTACTAGTTAGTTAGCGTAGCTAATCATTCAATTCGTTTTGTAATATTTTAATTAGCTTAGCATAACTAGTTATTCAATTGTGTTATAATAATTAATTAACTAGAATAGTTAATTAGTTGTTTTGTAATAATTAGCTTAGCTTAGTATAGCTTAGCTTATTCATTCGGACCCTCCTTTGTGAGGGCGCAATGTTGTAATAAGCGTGTGTGTGTTTGTGTGTGTGTGTGTGTGCATGTCTTCCAACTCCACGTCTTTCTCCCTTTTATTTATCCGCTTTCGATGGTTAGTTTAGAGATCATTTTCAATTAGCATACCTTATGCTTGCATGTTTGCATCATTCATTTGTATTGCATGCACCGAGGCTCGGCGCATCATTCAAATTGCATTGTATTTCAATACAATTATTTGAATACGTGTTTCACATCATGTTATCAAATTGAATCAAATCATATGTCATATTAGTAGCCGAGCCTATTAATCGCATTATTGCATGTGTTGCATTAGACACTTAACATAGTTAGGATTATGCATTTTTCTAACTTGCTTTTGTTTTGGCTTAGAGTACTCGGTAAGCTTTTACGCTTTGACATACTTGCATGAGTGTGAGTGTTGCCATGATAACATGCTTGCCATGAGGTTATGTGCTTATATGATTAACTGCATGAATGCCTGTGGATAAAGGCTTTATTACTTGAATTGGAACAATTCGACGAATGTGAGTTTTAAGCCCACTTTGCGAAGTGACAAATCATGTTTGAAGCCCACTTGAGGTGGCAAATCCGCATTTTTAAGCCCACTTGAGGGTGGCAACTTCAAACCATTTCGGAAAACAAACATAAGTTGAATTTGTTCCGATTCTTGCGATTTTATTCTGTACTTGCTTGCACGCGCGTCACGTAGTAAACTTAGCTAATAACCAGAATAAAAACACATTTGTTTATAAAACAACATATCATGCTTAGTAGAGGCTGATCCTTTGATCGGGCGACCGAGGCTGCTCATTTCATGACCTTCCCCCCCCCGGTACCCAAGTTCCCGAGCTGAGGCAACTTTGGTGATGACGGACACGTGGCCTTTGGCATGAGTCAGGGTTTCCTAAATTTCTCCAAAAATAAAATATTTAGGTTGCGACTCTGTAATCTGGAAAAACAGTCCAATTTTGGCATTATTTGATTTAAAATCGATTTTTCAAAAAGATTTGCCGGATTGGACTCTTTAGTGTTTATCAATTTCATATTGTACTTTGTGAGATTAGATTCAGAATCGTGACAGGAGTCCGAACTATAGGACCAATTCAAGCCTCTCCGAAAGGGCGGCGCGCGAAGAAAGTCGAGTCTACACTCGCATTGTATTTTGCAACAATAAAATTAAGGTATTATCTTTTTCCTACTGTTGTCTTGGTAATTGCAACCACAGACGTGATTAAATATATGTTATCTAGACCTATGCTAAGAGAAAGAATTGGCAAATGGATATTGGCCCTTTTAGAGTTTCATCTAGAATATGTCCCCCAAAAACCAGTAAAAGGGCAGGTTTTGGTTAACTTTTTGGCAGATCATCCGTGTTAAACAGAAAGCTAAGAGACAATGGATCTTGGCGTGGTCAATGTTAAGCCATGGCAAATGTGGTTCGATGGATCAAAGGCCAATGGTTTGATTAGAATTGGTGTTGTAATTAAGTCACCATAGGCGGTAGAAACCATATATGGTTTCAGAGTTGATGAAATCACTTGTTCCAATAACCAAGCTGAATATGAAGCTTTAATAATGGGACTTGAGATACTTATTGGATTACAGGGTCATGCAGCTGATATATTTGGGGATTCCCAATTGGTAATCAACCAAGTAAAAGGAATTTTGAAATGTCAAAGTGCAAGCATGTAGCCATATTATGTTGCTGCATTGCATTTGTTTTCTCAGTTTCAAATAGCCAATGTGACTTATATCCCAAGATTCACGAATTACACAGCCAATGATATAGTTCAAAAGGCCTTGAATTTCAGAAGAAAGGGGCACACCCAAGTGGACATAAGTCAAGCAACATATCAAAAGTTAATACTACCTTTGGCTAAAAAGGGTATCATGGCAGAAGTTAACCAGAATAACTTAGAAGAACATGATTGGAAACATCCAATCATTTAATATTTAGCTGGCCCTTCTTCGAAGGCTAGCAGAAAAATTAAATTGCAGTCCATGCAATATATAGTATACAGGAATGCTCTTTACAAAAGAGGAGCAGATGGATTGCTGTTGGAATGCTTGGGGCCAAAAGAAGCATTGACTGTTGTGGCTGAGGTGCATGAAGGTATTTGTGGTGCCCATCAGCCTGGTGTGAAGATAAGGTGGTTGTTTCGAAGGCATTCCTATTATTGGCCAACCATCCTTAAAGGTTGCATAGAGTACGCAAAAGGATGTCAGGCATGCCAAAAGCATGGCATGATAAGGCATGTGCCAATAACTGGTTTGCATGTTGTGGTAAAGCCATTGCTATTTAGAGGATAAACAATGGATATGATAGGAAAAATATATCCGCCCTCTTTGAAGCATCATTGCTTTATTCTAGTGGCCACATATTATTTCACCGAATAGGTTGAAGCTAAACCATATAAGATTGTAGATCAGGCTGAAGTTATTGGATTCATCAAAGAACTAATCCATAGATTTGGCATCCCACAGACCATAATTGTGGAGAATGGGACTGTGTTTGATGGAAAGATGGTGAAATCTTTCGCGGCAAAATTTGGGATTAGTCTTATTAATTACGCTCCTTATTATGCACAAGCAAATAGTCAAGCTGAATCATCTAACAAGTCCTTGAAAAAAGAATACAAAGAGTTGTGGAAGAGAATCCCAGGGATTGGCATAACTTGTTGCTAGATGTGCTATGGGCTTATAGGACTTCTCCAAGGTCAAGTACAGGGATCACTCCCTATGTTTCAGTATATGGGCATGATGCAGTGTTGCCTGTAGAAATTAACATTAAGTCCTTAAGGGTAAAATGCCAAGACCAGTTAGCTACGGAGCAGTATCATCAAAGCATGTTCTTAGAGATAGAACATGTGGATGAGGCAGGAATTTTGGCATTAAACAATATCCTTTTCCAAAAGAAAAAGGCAGCCAAAAGCTATGACAAGAAAGTCAAGCACATCAGCTTTGATGAAGGTGACTTGGTATGGAAGACAATGCTTCCAATAGGCATTAAGAGAATTTGGCAAATGGTCACCTAATTAGAAAGGACCATATCAGGTTCAGAGAGTCTTGCCTGGAGGAGCCTATTATCTAAGAAACCTAAATGGTTATGTGCATCTCAAGAAAATTAATGACAAATACCTGAAGCCTTATTATCCAACTGTGTGGGAGACACAAGGAGTGTAGAGAGTGCTAAATAAAAATAATGAGAAAGCATGAGACACTCATATAGATAATAAAAGGTTTTCATTTCATAAAGCATTAAATACATGCAGCCACAAATTGGCCTAAAAATCAGTACAGTGTTTCAATTGTTCCCTTAAAATTGATTCTCTACCCCTAAGGGATGGGAACAACTGAATGGCTGTAGCCATGTTCTGCCTTCTTTCAGCTTGCCCTTGGTTAGTAATTTACAGCTTCTTAGCATTTCGATCTAAGGCCAAGTTGACTACTGCTAGCTCCTCTTCCAATCGGGCATTCTTCTCCAAAAGTTGGGTTTTAAATTGGAAGGCATAGGAGTGTTATCCCTTTAATTCGAACACCTCAGCATGTATGTGAGAGATAAAATCCTTGTCCTTCAGCAATTTCTCTTCTGCAGCTTTGGCCATTTACAAATATTGACATAGAAATCTAAGGTGGCTGTTGCCTGAGATAAGTGGTTTGAGAAGGCCATGCTAGATTGCTCAAGAGCTTTGCAGCATTGGAGGAAACCATTCTTAGTGATATGTCTTTGTAAGGCTTCGAATAGGATCCTTGATAATGAGGTTAGCAACTCCAAACAGGTGCCCAAGTCCACTAGAGGCAAAGAAGCTCTTTTGGCAGTGGAGGAACTCTAAAAAATCTCCAGAAGTGAGTTAGCAAGGACTAGTGGTTCAGCTTCACTGCTGGCTGTTTGAGCTGGGGAAGGTATATTAAATAAGATAGCCAGTCGAGCCTCAAAAATGTCCATCTCTTCCTTAGACATTGGAAGCACAGAGGAGTCACGAGTAGAAGGAAGAGATGGCTCCATGAGAATAGGAGAAGGGGTGGAGGATTCCTTAGCAGTGTCCATGGTCCTGGCCACCAATAAGTCCAAAGAAGAGGGGCTAGAGCTGGATGGTAAAGAAGAAATGTGTGAGCTACCAGTGTTTTCTTTGAGACCACCAGTTGCTACCAAAAATGAAGTGACAACTAGGGCTCTCTCAGGTGATAAAGGGGCGGCCAGGACTACAGAAGGAGTGTATTATGATGAAATAAAGGATAAATGGAACAGATAGGGAGTTAGGCCCGGGTGTAAGGAAATAGGAATGCCTAGCCTCAAAGGGGGAAGGGAAGAAGGCATCAAAAGTGTAGAGTTAGGAAATGGAAGTACTATCTAAATAGGCTCTACACTCATGGGCACTTCGGTGTCACTCTTCCCTTTCCTTTCTGAGGCTACCTTTAATGGCCTTTCTTACAACTCAGAGGAAGCCAATGTTGAAGGAGAAGGAGTTGGGAAGATTGCTGCTGTATGCCAAAACATAAGGAGAAATTGTTAATTTCTATGCTATAATCCTAGGAAAATAGTTACCAAAAGGGATTAAAGGAAATTACCAGCTTCAGAGGTTGTAGTAGTGTTGGTTGGAGCGCTGCGAAGGGAGTAATGTTCAGCAGTTTGTTTCTTCCTTGCAGTCTTCCTTTGTAGTGCATTAATAGCAGCAACTTCATCCCTTAGTATTTGCTGCTGCTTCCTCTTTTCAGATCTATGAACTACAATAATTTCTTTGGAGTGCTTTTCTTCCATTGCCTTGACAGCTGCCTCGTGAGTAGGATCACCAATAAGGTCAGAAGGAGAGACTGTCATTTTCTTCCTTCTTTTAAATGGTGTCTCTTTTTCTTTCTCTGCTTCCTCCTCTTCCAGGTGAGCCTCAGGGTCTTCAGGGTCAAGCAAAAGTTTTCTTTTCTTTTGTTGTTGTTGCTTGCCCTTAAGGATGTTCAAAGCTTGAGCTATTTGAGGAGAATCTTCCTACGGAGCTCCTGCACCAAGAATAAAAGTTATAAATAAATTAGCAAGGCATGATAAAAGGAAAAGAAATAGGGAAGCTTGAAAGCATACCCTTCTTTGAAGTAGCCCTAGTGACTCTAGGAAGAGGAGGTGAAACAGCAGGAGCAAGCACTGAGATAGCAGAAGTAGGAGCAGGGATAGTAGGAACAATGGAAGAAGTGATGGTGATCCCAGTCTCCTTGGGCTTGGCCTGAGAAAGCACATCTAGCCCCACCAACAGATCCTGAGGAATAGCCAAATGTACCTCCATATTGGCTGTCCACCAATTTTGGTATCTCTTCAATACAGTGCCTTGTGGAATGAATAGAGTAAATTGGAATACAACCAAATCCTGTATCAATTTGGAGGTTGCCTTTTCCAACCTAGTCCTTGGAACTTCCAGCTCTCTGCATGCAATGTTTAGGTTAGCTTGACTACAAAGAGGGATAGGAATCCCCTAAGTAAGCCCAAATTGCCTAGAAAACAGAGCAGGGCAGTAGGCTTTGGCTATGCACTTGTAGGCTCGAGGGTTAAAAGTGCCAATATAAAGCTCCATTAGAGTTAGGATAGAGGCCCACATATTGCCATGATGGGGTTGGGAGCAGGTTCTGTCGGCCAAGAAAGTCTTCAACCATGTTGGCCCTATGTTGGCCACGAACACAAAGGGACAGAAGAAGGCAGGAGGGGGAAAAGCTGGGAATTGGTGAAAGAAAGTGAAGTAGTAAGTAAAGCTGGAAGGTGTGGACACCCCATTTTTGACCGTCCTCAAGACATGGACGTCATCACTTGTACATTTGATGATTATGGTTGCATGTGTTGGTTTTGAGTGCCCGAAGTCGTTGGTGGAACGCCCTGTCTTTAAGCCTTTTGACCCTGTCCTTTCTATGCCTTGTTTTGGATCAAAACTTGTTGCTTGGAACTTGTGGTGACCTGTCAACCACCACCAGAGGCTATGGGCCATGGCCCTTGGTTGTTGGCCATTGGTGTGGCCGGTCGGCCACCAGTGATATCCGACGACAACCAATCTTTTTTTCCAGATATTTGTTGATATTTGTTGATAGTTGTGGCAACTGTTAGCACAATTAGCTGTATCTCCCTACACATGTATGGTAGGATTATTCCAAGCTAAAGGCATGTTTTTCTATATATAGGGGGGGTTCCTCCTCCATTTTTTAGGGTTAGAAAATTCAAAGCAAAAATCCCTCTCTCTCTCTCTAGATTTCTCCCTCTCTCTTACAATTTTGTGCCTAAGTGCTTGTTTTCTCTACACTTTTGCATACACTTCCTAAACCAAATCCTCTCACCTTCGAGATGAGGTTCCTTGGGACTTGTTTTGAGCTCTTGAAAGTGGTTTTAGCTTGGTTTTGTGCCTAGAATTGCCCTTTGATTCAAGAGGTAGTTTACTTGCTTTGTTTACTTTGTTTTGCAAGCTTGTTTTACTATCTTTTCTTATAGTTTTGGGGCTCGTTTTGAACTGAGAAAAGTTCAGTTTTTGTGGCCTAAAAGTGGTGATTTGAACCCTTTTTTTTTAGTTAGGGGTGGTTCACTCTTCTTGCTTATTAGTTTGTAAAGTTTTTGTGCTTTTATTCATCACTTTCAAATCAACTTTTTTGGACCTTTTAACCACGGAATTTTAGAGGTTTTTCAGTGGCAAAAAAATTATTTTGTGGTCCAAATTTGGAGGGGTTAGCCTCTCGTCCTTGTGTCTTGTTTGCATGCCTAGTTAGCTTCACATGTTAGCATGTTTTTCTAGCTTAACTTTGCTCAAGTCCAGCATGTTTTAGCCTCTGAAATAACCTGTTTTAGCTCTGTTTTGGACTGGTTAGTTCGTTTAAGTCTTATTTTGCACAGTTGTAGTGTAATTCCTTTCACTAGCTCAATGTTTTAAGGCTTAAATCATCATTGGTGTGAGTTGATTGCATGTTTTACTGCTTTTTCTACTTAATTTCAGCACTTAATCATCTCTGCAACCTCCCTCCTTTCTTGGTTTTATTTTAGCTTTGAAAATGGTTTCAAACCACTTGTTTGCCTAAGTGTGAAATGGAGGTGCTACACCTAATGGTTTAACACCTTAGGGGGTTCATTACTAACAGTGTAATGCCTCTTTCATGCCCAAAGCAACTTGTGGTTTCAGCCCTCTTTCCATTAGAGGACACTAACCAATGGACTTAATGGGTTAAGGAATGATTTGGTGATTAAAATGAGTAAACAAAATTGGCAAGTAAAAGAGTCAAGATAATCATTCTTTGTGTTGCATTGCATGTGTTCAAATTGAGCGTTAATTTGGACACAAGGAAAATGGGACATTTCATAATCAAAAGTGATGAAATGTGCCACTTTCCTTGGTCTCTATTGCCCTTGATCATGCATGATAGGGTGATGGGTTGTTTGAGTCTTGTTTTGCATTTATTAAACTTGTACAAACTTGATTCTTTGGCCATCATGCAAAGAAATTGCTTGGTTGATGGTTTGGGAGCCAAGAGTTTCACTCCTTTGAGTTTGTTTGATGATAAAGAGGGTAACAGTACAAACAACCCTTGAGAAATACACTGTTTTGCTCTGTTTTGCTCTCTGTTGTAGTAAGGAAGTTCAAACCAGCAGTGGCCGACAGCCACCACCAGTGGCCAAACGACCACCATTGGTAGCTGACCGGCCCTTTGTCCCTATTGTCGGCCATTAATGAATTTTGTACAGTGTGTTGGTAAGGCAAAACAGAGGTGTTCTAGAGATGTGCAGAACTTTCAGTGATCAAATGTGAAAACAGAGGCTTACAGCAGCAAAACAGCGGCTTCTCGGGAAGAAACCGAGCATGTGCATGAGCCTCCCTTGCATTTTCAAGCTTATTTAACATTTAAATATCTAGTTTAAAGACGTGTTGTAATTAATTAGTTGTAGCTATTTAAGAGTTCTAAATAATTAGTTAGTTTAACTAGTTATTTGATTTCGGTTTGTAATAATTAGTTAGCTTAATTAGCGTAGCTAGTTGGTTAGCTATTCATTCGGACCCTCCTTCGCGAGGGCATAATGTTGTAATAAGTGTGCTTGCGTGTGTGTATATGTTTTCCAACCCCACGTCTTTCTCCCTTTTACTTAATCGCTTTTGATGGTTAGATTAGGGTCATGTTTCAATTAGCATACCTTATGCTTACATCCATTCATTTGTATTGCATGCACCGAGGCACGACGCATCATTCAAACTGCATTGTTGTTTCAATACCTTATTTGAATACGTGTTTAACTGCATGTTATTTAATCAATCCATATGCCACATTAGTAGCCGAGCCTATTAATTGCATATTGCATGTGTTGCATTAGGCATCTTGTATAGTTAGGATCATACAACTTTCTAACTAGTTTCTGTTTTGGCTTGGAGTACTAGGTGAGTTTTTACGCTTTAGCATACTTGCATAAGTGTGAATGTTGCCATGATTAGCATGATTTCCATGAGGCTATGTGCTTAAATGCTAAACTGCTTGAACGCATATGGATGAAGGCTTGTTGTTTGAATTGGAACGATTCAACGAATGTGCATTTTAAGCCCACTTTGTTGAGTGGCAAATCATGTTTTAAGCCCACTATGTTTGGTGGCAAATCCGCAAACTTTAAGCCCACTTGAGGTGGCAAATTCAAACCATTTTCGCAAACAAACATGAGTTGAATTGTTCCAACTTGAGCAAACTAGTCTATACTTGTTTGTACGCATCACATAGTAAAGCTAGTCTAATAATCGGAATAAGATCACATAATGTTTATAAAAAATCATAATATGATTAGTAGAGGCTGATTTTTGATTGGGCGAGCGGGGCTACTCAATTCATGACCTTCCCCTCTCGTACCTAAGTTCCCAAGCCGCGGCAACTTTGGTGATGACAAACACGTGGCCTTCGGCACGAGTCAGGGTTTCCTAAATTTCTCTAAAAATAAAATATTTAGGTGGCGACTTTGTATCTGGCAAAGCAGTCCAATTTTGGCACTTTTTGATTCAAAATCTATTTTTCAAAAACGATTTGCCGGATTTGGACTCTTTGGTGATTATCGATTTCACATTGCCCTTGTGAGATTAGATTCAGAGCCGCGAGAGTCCGAACTGTAGGGCTTCTTTCAAACCTTTGGAAAGAGGGGTGCAAAAAAGCCGGGCAACAATTTCTTGTGACTCTGTTGGGGATTTTGAGCACTTGACTCAAACTCGTGATAAGTTATTTTATCTACACTTATGTGTTTCTTTGCATTTGCATCGGTGCGCTTAATTCATAGTGTTTGTCATCTGCTATTCCTGAACGGTTTGCCGGAGGCTTGCTTGGAAAAGCTTTCTAAAGGCTAACCGATTGCGGGCTCTGCCACGATGGGAACACAACCCTTAGATCTGGACTACCGATGTACCTTTTAATCTTCATTTCACTGCTCGGTGTTAGGTGTGAGAGGTATATTAGGTAGTCTTATGAGGTACCCTTTTCAACCAATCGACCTAGTTGCACATCGAAAACCGTAGAGGCTATTCCAAATTAGGATAGGTTGCTTACCCGAATGCAAGATTGTGTGAAGCCACTTATTGTGCATAGTGAAACCCTAGCTCCTAACGAAACTAGGACAGGGTAAGCCTACCCAATCATAGAGGTGTTTTGGCTCTCACTTGCTTGATATGTGCTTTTAGAGTGAAACTCTACAACAATGTATGTATCAATTGCAAGTTTGGATATCAGATTGAGTACAATGTTGAGATCAGTATTGGGTTTGAAAATTTGGGGGCAGAGATCAGTTTTGAGTACAGTATTGCAGCTTTGATTACATCAATGTACTGATTAGAATCTGAGCAGAGGTGCTGTGCAGTTTCTGATTTGTTTTCTTTTTGCTTTATTTTCTTTTTGCAAGGTAGTTTGTCATCATTGCTTCAGACAATTCTATTACCCCTAAGCACTCTGGACCTGAGTTGGAAGGATTTATAGATCCAGGGATCTTGTCAGGGGACAGCCAGTGTTTGTTCCACTCCCACCAGTTACCGGACGGAGGAGGATCAGGCAGAATTCACCAATCCCACAGTCACCTTTTGCTTCATCTGTGCCTAGTCAGGCCCAGTTTTCTACTTCTACCTCAAAAAGAGGGTATTCGCCAGTTCAGGTAGTTCAAAGCCCTCCAGTCAACATGGAAGATATGCTTCGTCAACTCCAGCAGACCATTGAGACTATGCAGCTGGATGCTGCTCGCTAAGCTGAGACCACAGCCCGCCAAGTCGAGGTCGTAGCCCACCAAGCAGAAGTGATAGAAAGACTTCAGCAACAGCAACCACAACCAGCGGTAGCCTCTGCATCTCATGCACCCCCATCGAGAATTTCGACACCTGGGGTCACAGTCAATGTCCAAGAGAATATGGGCATCCCAGCAGATCCAATCCCACCTCAGACCTCCAAGGCACCAGTCTACCAAATGGAGGCACCATTTGAATTCGAGGTTGACCCCACTGCATTGAAGGTCAGCAAGCTAGAAAAGCTCTTCAAATGGGCTGAGGGCGTGAATTCAATCCCTGATATTAAGGATGGATACACTGACTCGGCAGTGACTCCTCCAGATAGATTCAAGATGCCGCACATAGATCGGTTTGACGCCTCCGGGGATCCTATGGTCCATTTGCGTTTATTCTCTGACATCCTATTACTAATGGGTCTCACCAGACTGCAGAAGCTGTCGCTTTTCGGCCGGACCCTGTTGGGGATAATGGCCATTTGATATGCCAAGCTTGAAGACTCTGTGAAAAGAAATTGGGAGGAAATGGCCGAGGCTTTCATCGCGCAGTACTCCTATAATCACAGATTGAGGTCACTACCCGTGATCTTAAAGCGACTCTTCAGGAGTCGAAAAAGGGCTTCTCGGACTTTGTAACAAGATGGAAGGCCAAGGCCTCTATGATGACTATCCGACTGCCTGAAAAGGACCAAATCAGAATGGTGGTCCGTAACTTGCAAGCGAGACTGTTACAGAAGATGGTAGTCTTGCCTTTGTTTATATTTACTGAGCTCTATGAAATGGGAGTATAAATTGAGGATGCAATGAAGCAGGGTCTGATAGACCATGAGAAGGAATAGCCCAAAAGACTCTCTACACGCAGCTCCAATGCAAACACGAGCAGTAGCACTTCTGCACGGCCTTCCGATGTGAATATTGTCACCACCACACCCAAAACTGCCAACCTTTTCGCCAACACCTCCAATAAAACTTCACAAACCTTGAGCCATCAAGCCAAAAACCAGAGGGTTTTTACCCCCACTGTACATGTCCTTATCCAAAGCCCTAGGTGTCTTGATCAAAAAGGGACATCTGAAGCCGTTAGAACAACGCCCATTACCCGATCCTCTTCCGACTAAACACAACCCAGCCAAATACTATGCTTTTCACCAACAACATGGTCATGACACCGACCAGTGCTTTAGATTGTGTCATGAGATTCAAGATCTCATCGACAACAAAGTGATAGCGCCACCCGAAAAGCCAAATGTCACCACAAATTCTCTCCCACCACATAACTAAGTCCTTCCACCCCAGCATGTAAATCTCATCCACACACTGGCCATCCCTTATGACCCCAGTATATTCATAACCCCTTCCCACCTGCCTAAACTGGTGTTGTTCATCCCAGAGAGCATGGACTTGTGCATGATGAACACGTCTTCATTCCAACCCGAACTAGTGGTGGTGACAGTGGTAGATGAAGGGAGGTCAGCCTTACTGGAAAGTGATTTTCTATTGCCTGAGGGGTCTGAGGATTTATCTGAAGGGGTGTATGACCCACGTTGCTATATTGTGCCAATCAACCAAGGCAAACCAGAGGTGGTGTTACCAGTTGAGATGGAGGTCAGTGTAGTTCGAGAAGATGGACCAAGTCAGGGATTAGATGATCTGGCCGACCTAGAGGAAGATCTAGACAATTTGCAGTTCTATGATGAGCAGGATCAGGGGGACGTGCATATTGATTGGTTTGATCTGAACAGGCCGATAGGTAATTCTGGGTGGTTGAGCGATGAGCCCAATGAGGAGGAGGAAACCAGATCGAAACCTGAAAAAAAGGGAGTAAGGGTAACTACAGTGGTTGGAACAACCGAAGACAAGAGAAAATTGCCGGAAAGCCCTGGTACTAAGAATTTGGCTCAAGAACTGGGTGTTGTGAGTACTGTAGATACTGAGCAGGAGGCCGCATTGAAATGGTTTGAGCTAGAAAGAGATCAAAGAAAACAAGAAGCTGGAAAAGCTCAATGCCCTGCGGGGATTGTTTCTAATGAAAGACCAATTAGAACGGAACAGGACAATTGTCTGTCGATTGCCAGCAGAATATGGTGGGGAGATGATGATTTGCATCTTGCCCAAACTAATGAGGATTGGTGGAAAAGGCCTGCCATACAACACTTGGTATATGGAAGAGGTCGACCATATGACAAGAAATGGTCGATATTTTAAACCCCCATATCTGGACCAACCCAAAGCATCCGGAAAGGAAAGGAAGTTGAGAAACATAAAGAAAAACAGTTAGAGGAAGAAGTTGTGCTGAGACAGTTAAAGAAGATTCAAGCTGACATATCTATCTGGGGTCTGCTTATGGCTTCGCGAGTGCACACATAAGCTATACTAACGGCAATGGATAAAGCTAAGTTGTCTATTAACACCACCCTAGAACAATTAGTGGGGTTAGTCTTCCCGAGAGGCACTGCACCAACTTTAACCTTTTCAGACAAGGAATTACCGCCAGAAGGCTCTGCCCACAACAAGCCTCTATACATATCCGTAGAGTGCCGAGAAAAGTGGGTACCAGTGGTATTAGTCGATACTGGGTCAACAATCAATGTATGCCCGTCTTGTACAACCTATGCCATTGGTCTAAAACCAGGGGATTTTGTGCCTACAGTCCAGGTGATCCGGGCGTGTGACAATACTAGCAGAGAGGTGATAGGCACAATACAGATTCTAGTTCAAGTGGGCTCGGTTCAACAGGATATTGAGTTTCACGTCCTCAATGTGCCAGCCACTTTCAATCTATTGCTCGGAAGGTCGTGGCTGCACTAAGTAAAAGCTGTCTCATCTACTCTTCACCAGATGCTGAAATACCCTCATGGGAAGGGGGTGGCCATCGTGTTCTAGAATTCATCTATACATCCTCTGCCAGAGGTCACTACACCTGTGCTGGAGATTGTGCATGGCGAAGAGGATGTTTTCCTCTCTGGATTTACCTTGGCCAAGGCCCAAACGGTACAAACCATCTTGGCGTCAGATGAGGGCTTGTATGTCAGTGCTCAGTCAATCTACTTCATGAACAAGCTCCAACACATGCCAAGAATGCGATTAGGGAGAAGCAGCCGAAAGGACGTTACTGCATTGGCCGATGTGCCACATAACCCACACGCCTTTGGCCTTAGCTACACGCCTACTAGAGAAGATTGGGGGAGAAAAGGAAAAGCGATGGCCGGAAGAGCCAGAGTAAAGCAAAGCGGAAAACGCTATGAACTTGTGCATCGACCAATACAGGGAACCCTGAATGGTCATTTTGTTTGGGAAGGTGAAGATTTCCCATTCTGTGGTTTCCCTGAACCTTGGATCAATTCTGATAGGCGGCATGTTCCTAACTTTAAGATTTTCTTCGGCTTACAACTGCAAGAGAATGATGCAGAGGAACGGACTGAACTAACTGCTGAGGCTACAAATAGCACTGAAAGTGATTCCAACAACAATGACATTGAAATAGGGGCAGCACTGGCATCTCTCCTTTCGGATGCTTCGATCAACTCGGAAAGCTTGGGGGATAACCTAACCGTTTCCATGATCAGGGACCAGCCAAATGTCGACCCTTCTAACAGCATCCTGGATGTCCCTCACTTGGCAGCTGGAGTAGGGCTACCTGTCGAGCAGTTCTGAGTCAAGTAGTGAACCAGAATTTGATTCCATAGAGTCCGTAGAGTCAGAATCAGATTTCAGTTCTTCTGAGCCTGGGTCTGGTATTCCTAGGGTTGATAACCCAGATGCCGAGGTTTTGTCCAGGTCATCTTTTTTCTTTTCTTTTGAGTCGATTGTAACCGAGGAATTAGATGAGTTGGACCTTGTGAATGAGAATGCCACTGCAGATTCTGAGTACTTCTTTGTGCCTCTTGTTTATTGCATTGATCATAATTTTCAAAATTTTGATAAAAATGATGAGGGAGGAATTCCTCTGGTTTTGAAACATTTGATCAATCGAAAGGAAGAGAGGTTTGTAAAACCCCTTGTTGATGAAATCATTCCAATTAATGTGGGCATTGAGAAGGATCCGCATCTGGTTCAGATTGGGTCCATGTTGTCTTCAGAGGACCGTGAGTGCTTAGTCGCTTTATTAAAAGATTTCAAAGATGTTTTGTGTGGTCCCACGAAGACATACCTGGAATCGATCCTGAGATTGTATAGCATCGGATCCCTCTTAATCCTGAGGCCCGACCTATAGGGTGATGTCGTTTGGGTTGAAGAATGCTGGGGCTACTTATCAACGGGTTACAATTACAATTCTGCATGATATGATCCATAAAGAAATCGAGGTGTACTTTCAAGGAAAGGGAGGGCCACTATACCGCCTTGAAGAAATTCTTTCAACGGATCAAAGAATACAGACTGAGGTTGAATCCACAGAAGTGTACTTTTGGCGTAACAGCAGAAAAAATGCTGGGTTTCTTGATCACACAGAGGGGCATCGAGGTAGAACCTTCTAAAATCAAGGCCATCCTAGAAATGCCACCACCAAGAACTGAAAAGGAGGTGCGAGGCTTTCTGGGTAAAGTGCAATTTATAAGACAGTTTATCTCTAAATTAACCTTGACCTGTGAACCACTTTTTGGTCTCCTGAAGAAAGGACAGAGGTTCCGATGGGATGACCAATGCCAATTCACTTTTGAGCAGATCAAGCAATACCTTCAGAACTCGCCCGTGTTATCACCGCCAGAGCCGGGGAAGCCATTAATTCTGCATCTGTCAGTAATGGATACAACGATGGGATGCATGCTTGCTCAGGAATCTGAGGGTCGGTTGGAGAAAGCTATTTATTACCTGAGCAAGAAAATGCTAGATTATAAAACCCGTTACGCCCCGTTGGAGAAGGCTTGCTTAGCCTTGGTATGGGCCACCAGAAAGTTGAGGCACTACCTATTAGCCCACGCCGTAATTCTAGTTTCGAGATTATATCCCATCAAATATCTCTTTGAGAAACCAACACTTATGGGTTGGCTAGCCCGTTGGTTACTTCTTTTCTCTGAATTTGATTTGAAGTATGTTACTTGCAAGTCTGTCAAGGAGAGAGCAATAGCAGAGTTCCTGGCAGATCACCCGGTGGAAAGGGATGAAGCGGTAGAATATCTATTCCCAGATGAAGTTATTCTACAAGTCGAGGAAGAGATCTGGACAATGTACCTTGACGGAGCATCTAATCAATATGGGTATGGAATAGGTGTGTTGCTGATAGCACCCGACAATTCCCACATACCCTTAGCCTTCAAACTCTAGTTCAAAGTATCTAACAACGAAGCAAAATACGAGACGTGTATCACTGGTTTGGAAGCTTCCCTGGAACTAAGGGCAAAAAGGTTGGATGTAATCAGGGACTCGAACTTAGTTATGTCTCAAGCAAAAGGAGACTGGAAGGTCAAAGAAGAAAAGATGAAGATTTATCACCAGACCTTGGATGTTCTGATTCCTAGGTTTGAGAAGCTGACCTTCACGCATCTACTAAGAAAGAACAACATGTTCACTGACGCTTTATCAACTCTATCCTCTATGATAGACATCCCGCTTGGAGTCCGGATGCATCTGATCATTATTGAGTAAAGGTATATGCCGGCCTATGAGTCTATCGCCACAATAGATGAAGTGCAAGATCAAAACCCTTGGTTTTATGATATCTGGAACTTCTTGGAAAATGAGGTTTATCCACCAGGGGCAAATACCAAAGATAAGAGGGCAATACGGCAGATGGCCGTTCAATTTATCATCTGCGGAGTTAAACTGTACAAGAGGGCTCATTTGGGAATGCACAAGTTGTGTGTCAACGTAGAGGAGGCAAAGCGCCTAATAGAAGCCATTCACGGAGGAGAGTGCGGAGCGCACATGAACAGGGTAATGTTAGCCCAGAAGATTCTCAGGCAAGGTTACTACTAGTCTACCATGGAGGAGGACTGTATTGGTTTTGGTCGGCGATGCCACAAATGCCAAATCCATGCAAATCGCATGAATATCCCGCCATTGAAGCTGTACAACATGACTTCACTATGGCTTTTCTCAGTCTACGGAATCGACATCATTGACGCAGTCACACCGAAAGGGTCAAATAGGCATGAATTCATTCTGGTGGTAATTGATTATTTCACGAAGTGGATGGAAGCTCATCCTACGCGGTATTGAAACCAGCGCACGTGGCTAAGTTCATCCGAAACAACATCATTTGCCGTTGTAAAGTCCTAAATGTGATCATCTCAAATAATGGCTCCCATTTCAAGAAAGAAGTGATTGACTTGTTGGAGAAATACAATGTGACTTTTCATAAGTCATCTACATACCGACCGTAAACCAACAAAGCTGTTGAGGCCGCTAACAAGAATATCAAGAAGATTTTGCAGAAAATGGTTGAGACCTACAGGGACTGGCTAGACAAATTACCATTTGCACTCTGGGGTTATAGGACTTCAATTCGGACGTCTACTAGGGCAACTCCTTACTCCCTTGTTTATGGGATGGAACCTATTCTGCCAATCGAAATAGAAGTTCCGTCGATGTGGGTTATGGCTGAGTGTCAGATAGTAGAGGCAGATTGGCAATAGAGCAGGTTCAAAGAACTAAGGCTATTTGATGAGAGAAGGCTGAAAGCACTGTACCATGTTCAGGGTTATCAACGCAGGATTGCCAGGGCTTTTAACAAGAAGGTTAAGTCCAAGAATCTCAAAGAAAGGGATTTGGTACTGAAAGACAACCGAGCTCCTATCCATGACCCTAGAGGCAAGTTCAGACCCAATTGGACTGGTCCTTACATCATCAAAACTAGCTGGTTAGGCAGAGCTGTTATTCTCATAGACCTAGATAGCCTAGAATTTTCCCAACCAATCAACATAGACAAGTTGAAGAATTATTATCCTTGAGAGGCTCGCTAGGCCGAAAACCCGGAAGGGCGACCTAGGTAAAAGTTAGAGCACAAAAAATTAGAAAAAAAAAAAACTGAGCTCGCAAGGTTGAAAACCCTAAAGGGTGGCCTTGCCAAAGTTTGAGCACAAAAGGAGAGCGTTAATACTCGAACGAACCCCAACCGAACTACGTAAGGCATGATTCCCATCTTCGGGATATATAGGCAACTTTATTCTGAAGTTCGACCGTAAACACCTCCAACTCAACTGTCTTGTCCATGTGTTGATCAGGTCATCTTTGTATATTCTTTATCTGAATGTTCGGTTATGATCGCCTCTGAGAACTGGTTACAGTGCTGAGCAGTGCTATTCAGACGAGGGGCAATTTATTATCTTTAGATCTAGGGTTGTACATCTCAAGGATAGATCCCGTGTGTGTCAAGTTGTGATCCTTATTGAAAATGGTTTTGAAAAGTTTTAATAAAAGTTGATTTTTGCTCAAATTAATCCTTCTACAATTTAGACCATTTTTGGACCGAAAGGAAAACTTTCAGTGCTCACAACTTCAATTTCACTAATTTCAATATAAAGTTCTCTAACTCTCGATACAAATCAAAGTTGCTTTTTTACATGCGTAAAACTTGAAAAGTAAGATCCAAGCAATAAACTAAGGGCATAGATGAGTCAGGTGTTGCTACGTTCCCTTCTTGTGCTTGTGGAAGCTTCTGATGCTAAAGTGGGCCCGGATTGTGCTTCATCTTCAAGCCAAGTCAGGCACTTGCTAGAAAGGGCGCAACTGAAACTAGGGATAAGAGCTAGAAGTTCTCTTATCCTCCACACTATGGGATATCTAGCCAAATGTGAGCCTCGGACATGGAATGAAGCTAGGTACTCTACTCCCTCTTTTGGGCAAGTTTGGTCATGGCCAAACTGATGTCTGAACTGGAACGAAAAGTAAAATACACAGTGTGTCAAGGCAATCAGTTGAATGCCAGGTTGTCGAGCCATGTTATAACTCATCTCGGGCAGATCAAACCAGGGGCAACGCCAAGCAATGTCAGCAGCAGACCTGTTGCACATCCAATGGCACCACCACCCTTCGTTCAGGAAATCAACTAGCTGTTGGCGGAAAAAGTATGCTTGGGTTAAGTAAGCGAGGCAAGAGTCCACTACCTTTAACTTGTCCATAAGCCATATCTGGGGAGGGATGAAAGAAAAGAGAGATTAAAGAATAGAGAGGTGTATGTTGAGAGAAAAGTGAGAAAAGGGCTTTGAGAGAAAAACAGAACACAATGACTGGGTGAGGTCAAGCGTGGGCTTTGTTAACCTTTGTTAATTTGCAGACCAATTTGGTATTCTTCTGACCAATTGAGGTCTCCTTGAAACACATATTAGAAAGGGTGGGAAACATTACCTGAAGAAGTAGTGGACTTCCTGCGATTTTGGTTGTCTCTCACCGATGAAAGGCGTCTAAACCCATCAAAGTCTCGGCTAATATTAAGCTAATGCAACTCTTGCCCTCTTTCAAACCTTGGACTACTTCAATTAATTAAATGCTAGACTCACCGAAACTAGGGGCAAGGAGGAAATGAAACCCCGCCAAAGAAGGTCACCTCAGTCACCGGCGTTAGAAAAGTGATGGATTAAACTGGGAATGTCCAGTTCTCTGTTGTGAACCAAGGAACGAGCCTCGTGTAAAGTAAGCCCGCACATCCTTCCCAAAGCTTGGATGTGACCAAAATGGGGCTGAGGCAAGATTTCCTCATCATGCCGGGACTCCATTAGCACTTGAAATTCTTCGATTTTCGGGCATAGCTCTTGTCCCCCGAAGCTAAAGACGTATGTAATTGGGTTCCAACATCTAGCTACGACATGTAGGAACGGAAAGCAAAGCAAAGAATGACTCAGCGGGAATAGTGCATTTATGCCAAAACCTCAGAAATTCAGCTTTTTTGAGCCATTTAAAGCAAATAAAACTCGAACCCATCAAAGTCTCGGCTAATATTAAGCTAATGCAACTCTTGCCCTCTTTCAAACCTTGGACTACTTCAATTAATTAAATGCTAGACTCACCGAAACTAGGGGCAAGGAGGAAATGAAACCCCGCCAAAGAAGGTCACCTCAGTCACCGGCGTTAGAAAAGTGATGGATTAAACTGGGAATGTCCAGTTCACCGTTGTGAACCAAGGAACGAGCCTCGTGTAAAGTAAGCCCGCACATCCTTCCCAAAGCTTGGATGTGACCAAAATGGGGCTGAGGCAAGATTTCCTCATCATGCCGGGACTCCATTAGCACTTGAAATTCTTCAATTTTCAGGCATAGCTCTTGTCCCCCGAAGCTAAAGACGTATGTAATTGGGTTCCAACATCTAGCTGCGACATGTAAGAACGGAAAGCAAAGCAAAGAATGACTCAGCGGGAATAGTGCATTTATGCCAAAACCTCAGAAATTCAGCTTTTTTGAGCCATTTAAAGTTACAATCCAATTCGAGAGTTTTTTAGCAAAGAATGGTTCCATTTGTGAAGAATTTACAGCTGAAATGAAGAAACTATGAAGTCCAAGATTTTGTAGAAGATAAGGCAGTGAGGAAAGCTAGGTGTCAACATTCTGGAGGTTCCTCACATTGATGGCCGATCGGCCACTGGTGATGGCCGACAGGCCATTTTAGTAGCCGACCAGCCACCACTAGTGGCCGACATCCTCTATTCATGGCCGACCCATGGCCAACGGTTATTTTTCCTGTCCTCTTGTTCATCTGTGTGCTGAGCATGCTGAAAGCATGTGTTTTGTCCTGTTCTTTATGCATTTTAATGTCTTGTTTTGAGTCTTTTTAACTTTAGAAAGTTTGTCGAGTTGCATTTGAGTTGTTTTGTGTTGTTTATTGAGTTGTTTTGTTCTTCGAGTTGTTTATCGAGTTGTTGTTATTTTGATTATCGAGTTGTATTATTTTGATTATTTAAGTTGTCGGTTGGTTCGTTACCTGATTCAGACTGTTGTGACAATACGAGTAATTGGTTTTCAATATCAAATTCAATCTCATTTTCATGCAATGCGGTGCTCATGATGCAAAATACAACATTTTTTCAAAACTACACTGGTTTTCATTTCCGATCGTAGTTGTTTTTACAAAAGTGTAGTACAAGTTTTTAAAGCAAATAAAACTCGTCTAAAGCTGTACAATGTGCTAATGCTACTAACAAAAAGAAGCTAAGCAAAAACTACAGAAAATCAGCGATGGTCACCTCAAGCTCGAGAAGCCCTCTTCGTCCTCTTTTTCGAAGGAGAGGACTCTACGGTACTTTCTCCATCGATACCACTGTCTGAACCAGAATCAGAGTCTGAACTGGAGTCATCTCCGCTGTCTGCCTCAGAGCCCTCCTCAACATCAGCACTCTTACTCTCAGAACCCGAGCCAGTGTCATCGTCTCCACTCTCGGATGACTCAGCATGCTGACTCGTTGACTCCTTGGCCTCGTTAGTCTCAGCATCATCATCTGTTTGAATGGGATTAGAAGGGCCACTCTCAGCTCAGGTGCCCCTGGCTCTACCTCGGCTGCATGTCGGAGCTTGTCTCTCTCTCTTCTCCCTACCGTCGGAGGAGGTACCGCTGGTTCTGATGCTGTAACTATCACCCGGTGTTGTCGGTATGGATGGAACCTAAAAAGGTAGTTATCATATGTCAGTCACAGTATGTGTATCAGATGCAAGTATGGTGTACAGAATGAGAGAATGCAGGAGTTAGATAAAGTGTTTGAATACAGTGTGTGAGTGTAGTGTTTCAGATGTAGTGTAGTGTGGTGAAGTTTTCAGTTTAAATGTCAGTTTCAGTGTGTCAGTGGAAATTTGATGACTGGAATGTAAGAAAATTGAAGAAATGACCTAGATGTTGTGGAGGCCGAGCAATGCCTCCCTCCTCAGTATCATCCCCTCAAATGAGGCTAATAGCTCCAACAAATCCTCGATGTATCCTTGGGGTGCCTGCAAATGCATTGGGAATAATCAGTGTTCATAAGGAACAAATATCAGAAAGAGATGAGAAAACAGAAATGTGGTACATACCAAGGGTGCGTCATGAGCTCTGACATGTCTATGCCCCGCTACGGCAGGCTCAATCGAAATCTAATATGCCTCCCCAGTATACATCCAACAGGTGAAAGCAGTAGGCAGCTCCGGCCAGCCGCTCCTCTGCCTCACCTGAAAAGCCCCTCTCCCACGGGCCTTGGCTATCTTGGTTGCTCTAAGCCCTACCCTCGCAGCAAGAGCTCTTGCCTCCTCACCTCCGCGAACACCTGTTAGAGGTGGCATAAGGTGTATCTGAGTGAAGACCTTATAATCTCCCTTGACTCGGAAGTATTCTGCTTCCAAGCCCACCATGAACTGGATAACCCCGTCAACAGATAGGCTGTCAACTAACCTCGTGGACTTTGGCGGCGTCATCGGTATGAACGGAACAGGCAGACTCAGAGACTAATGCACGACTCTCTCACCTGGGTACCAGGCTTGGCAAATCGGACCCTCAAGTAAAATACTATAGCGCGAAATGCCCAAGGCCACAGTGTACCGGCCTCGAACCCCTGTCGATATCATAGCCCATGGTTGCCACATGATCTGCAAATAGAAGATAAACAGAGTATTAGTTACTGTCAGTTGCTAATATGTGAATCAGAACAAATGCAGAGCAAAAATGATGGCCATGTTTTGGGTTACCTCATAGGCAGCTACGGTGTCAAAGTAATGTCTGAAAAAAGTGAAGGGCCCGCGAGTCCTATGGCGAAGCTGACCATCGTATACCCGCGAATAGGGGACTGTCAATGGAACCTCCATTGCAAGCTCTGAGACAAGAGTCGCGAAGTATGCATACACCCATAGCTGCGAAGAAAGCATAGTGAGATGTGATCAATACAATTCGAACAAATATAGAAAATGCAAAGCAGAAAGCATACAGTGCATGAACAGATATAGAAAATGCAAAGCAGAAAGTACATGTGTTGAACAGATGTAAATCAAGGAATGCTAAATAGAAGATGCAAAGTGTAAAGAGGGAACTGAGATGTGTACCTCCCAGGCTCGCCAGCAGCCTCCGATTAACTGTCCACTCCTACGGGAGGTCAAGCTCCTATAGCTTTATAGAGTTGCGAGGCCGGCCCCGCCTCAATCATAGAAACTCACTCGGGGAAGGACCACTAGTGCACTCAGCAAGTACAATCCAACAGTGTTCGCCCTATTTGAAAATAGGGTGGTACCGATGAGAAACATCAGAAAACCTCGAGCATACTGTTCTATCTCCTCTACTGTCTCGGGCTCAGTCCCCCAGAACTGCTTCTCGAACTAATTGTACCTGACCATAGCTGTCCGAAACAAAGGTGAGCGCGCCCCTAGTAGCTCAATCCAGGCAACCTCTCACTCTCCCATATCAGGATCCAGAGGAATCGGATCACCCCTTACGCCTAGGCCTGTGATCATAGCGAAGTCGTAAGGAGTCATTGTCATCTCTCCGGCAGTGGAAAGGTGTAGAGAGTTAGTGGTGTCCCGCCACCTCTCTACTAGCGCTCCAAGAAGTGGACGACTCACTATAACTCGTGTCAATCCAGAACAGAATAGGCCGAAGCCAGCCTCGTCAACAATGTCTCGTACTCCTACAGGGAGCTCGTCATACCAATCTTTAGCCGTTGTAGCCCCATAGCCCCTGTATGCGCGAGAGTCACCCTATAGCAGAGGACAGGTGAACCAGTGTAAGTACAGTTAGATGCAAAGGAAGTGCCAAATAAAATGCGGTGATAGTGATGAAAGTACAGTCAGAGGAGAGACAACGCAAGAAATGCAATTAAAGAACATCAGATGTGCAAGTGAATAGAGTTTGTACCTCAACGACAACAACTGAAAGATGGGAATCTAGCTCCCTTAGTAGGAGATCCGCTGGCGCGTCAGTAGTAAAATCAATGAAGTGCCTAATAACTCCAGGAGGCATAATATGCATCCGAGGATGATACCTCGCCGGATCAAAAGGCTTCACTCCTAGTGGTAATGGCTTCGGCTCCGGCTCCGCCTCAGAATCAAACTTCACCTCGAACTCTGCCTCTAGAGGAGCTCTATCGTGTGGTATGTCGTCTTCCATCTGGAATATGGGTGAAGAGTCGATGAACAGTGAAGAAAATGGAGAAAATAGGGTAAACTTTGAAAAAGTCAAACCCTAGGAGAGAGAAAAGTGAAAAAAAAGTCAAAGCCCGAAAAAAGGCACCAAACCCGAGAGAAATTAGAGGAGAACAAACCTCAAGTGATGAAAATGAAGAAAAATGCACCGAAATCAAATTTCAATCGGTTCAAAACGGAGGAAACAAAGAGGATTTAGCAAATCAACTTCGCGTGGGGCGTTGGAAAACACGTATAAAGCTCGGATCTAGAGAGCAGAAAGGTCTAGAGAGAGAGGGTGAAGTTTCGAACATAAGGGTGTGTGCAAATGAGGTCCCAGGACCTATACTTAAAGACCCAAGGTGAAAAGACCGATTTGGCCCCGATCTACCATCAATGGCCGACAATCTCAAATAGTGGCCGACAGGTGGCCGTCACCCTCATCTAGTGGCCGTCCAGTGCCCAGTGCTCCTATTTTGTGTCTTGATGCTGTGGTTGTCCTTGTTTCCCAAGAGGTGCAAAGGAAGGTCACTGTTAAGTTCAAATTCTCTCTGTGGAAGCTCGAAATTGTGTTTTCGGTGATCGTTATTTGTCACTTGTTGGACAAGATGTATCCTTTTTGCATGTCACAACTCTTCCGAGAAGTGAATCGGAAAGTTGCTATTGAACTTGTTTCGTAGACTATGCATTTCTTCGTTACATATGTAGAACGTGCATTTTACATATGCTGTTGCACATAATACGTATTTCAAATCACGCATAGAGCATGCATCTTGTATTTTGCATAGAACATGCATTTTGTTATGTAGCATGGAACATGTTGTTAATCGCGTATAGAGCATGCATCTTGTACTTAGCATAGAATATACATTCAATACTTTCCATAGAACATGCCTTACCATTATTGTAATTACGCATAGAACATGCACCCTTACTTTATTGTACTTGTTGAGTTTCTTTCTTACGCAGGCACGATATTATATGTATGGTTTATTCAGCGGAGCCAACGCAGTCAAACGATATTGTATGTACGGTTCATTCAAAAGAGTTCCAAATATGGTCATTTGTGTCTCGATCAAAGAACCCAACCCTGACTTGTGCATCTATCGCATTCGTTCACTTCGTGCATCTATCGCATACCCCTGACTTGTGCATTTATCGCACTTGTTCACTTCGTGCATCTATCGCACACTCCTGACTTGTGCATCTATCGCACTTGTTCACTTCATGCATCTATCACCCCTGACTTGTGCATCTATCACACACCCCTGACTTGTGCATCTATCACACTTGTTCACTTTGTACATCTATCGCCCACCCCTGACTTGTGCATCTATCGCAATTGTTCACTTCATGCATCTATCGCACCCCCAACTTGTGCATCGATCGCACTTGTTCACACTGTGCATCTATCGCACACCCCTCTCTTTTACCTCGGGATATACGAAGTACATGCCCGAGTGGTTGTTTCTCAGGACGTACGAAGCGTGGCCCTGAGCGGTTTTTAGTTTCTCAGGACGTGTAAAACACGACCCCGAGCGGTTTCTCAAGATGTGTGGAACACAGCCCTGATTGGTTTTTCTTTGGACTTCTTCTCAAGATTTCAGCGTGGTTAGAGTGTTCCTTTCCTCACATGACTTTAGCAGGTTTGGAATTTATCTCAAGACGCATGATGTGCGAGCCTGGGCGTGTTTTATCTCGGGACGTGTGAAACACAGCCCCGAGCGGTTTTTGATTCTCAGTTTACCCTGAACGGTGTTTTCTTTCCTTGTGTTTTGGCGTGGTTGGAGTTTATTTTACAACTTTTTGCATGAAAAGCTTGAAGTTGTTCCTTCATGTGTTGTTATATGTTGTATTCATTTTTGCTTATCGTATTTGTTATTGCTTATTGCATCATCTCACTTGATCATAAGTTTTTCAAAATAGCCGGCTTCGCAAAGCGTATAAGTCCACCTTTCAAACTGTTTTGCATGCATATCACTTGTATCTTGCCCCAGAACTATGTTGGTTTGATTCCTTGCAAAGGGATGCATAGGCAACCTGTGGGCGTAACCATTTTTTTCTTGCTTGTTTGTTTGTCCAAGTCTTCGGCCTTGTCAAAATGGGTCGTCTCTGGGCTTTGACATTCACTCCCGTCATTTCATGACTTCCGCGTTCTATCAAAGAAGGACAACTGTAGACACCTCATTTTTGACCATGCTCAAGACTTGGACGTCGTAACTTGTGCATTTGATGATTATGGTTTCATGTGTTCATTTTGAGTGCCCGAAGTCCTCGGCTGAACGCCCTGTCTTTGAGTCTTTAGACCTTGTCCTTTCTGTGCCTTGTTTTGGATCAAAACTTGGTGCCTAAAAATTGTGGTGACCTGTCGGCCACCACCAGAGGCTGCCGGCCATGGCCCTTGGTTGTCGGCCATTGGTGTGGCCGGTCGGCCACCAGTCTCTTTTTCCAGATATTTGAAGATATTTGCTGACAGTTACCAGCCACCAAACTCTTTTTCCAAATATTTGTAGATATTTATTAACAGTTGTGGCAACTATTATTGATATTTGTTGCCATTAGCACATTGAGCTGCATCTTCCTACAGGTGTATGGTAGGATGTTTCTAAGCTCAAGGCATGTTTTTCAATATATAGGGGGGTTCCTTCCCCATTTTTGAGGGTTAGAAAATTCAGAGCAAAAATCTCTCTCTCTCTCTCTAGATTTCTCTATCTCTCTTACAATTTTGTGCCTAAGTGCTTGTTTTCTCTACAGTTTTGCATACACATCCTAAACCAAATCCTCTCACCTTTGAGCTGAGTTTCCTTGGGACTTGTTTTGAGCTCTTGAAAGTGGTTTTAGCTTAGTTTTGTCCCTAGAATTGCCCTTTGATTCAAGAGGTAGTTTACTTGCTTTTTTACTTTATTTTGCAAGCTTGTTTTACCATCTTTTCTTACTGTTTTGGGGCTGGTTTTGAACTGAGAAAAGTTCAGTTTTTGTGGCCTAAAAGTGGTGGTTTGAACCCTTTTTTTTAGTTAGGGGTGGTTCACTCTTCTTGCTTATTAGTTTGTAAAGTTTTTGTGCCTTTATTCATCACTTTCAAATCAACTTTTTTGGGCCTTTTAACCATGGAATTTTAGAGGTTTTTCAGCGGCAAAAAAATTATTTTGTGGTCCAAATTTGGAGGGGTTAGCCTGTCCTCCTTGTGTCTTGTTTGCATGCCTAGTTAGCTTCACATGTTAGCATGTTTTTCTAGCTTAACTTAGCTCAAGTCCAGCATGTTTTAGCCTCTGAAATAACCTGTTTTAGCTCTGTTTTGGGCTGGTTAGTTCGTTTGAGTCTTATTTTGCATAGTTGTAGTGTAACTCCTTTCACTAGTTTAATGTTTTAAGGCATAAATCATCATTGGTGTGAGTTGATTGCATGTTTTAGTTCTTTTTCTACTTGATTTCAGCACTTAATCATCTCTGCAACCTTCCTCCTTTCATGGTTTTATTTTTGCTTTGAAAGTGGTTTCAAACCACTTGTTTGACTAAGTGTGAAATGAAGGTGCTACACCTAATGGTTTAATCCCTTAGGGGGTCCATTACCAACAATGTAATGCCTCTTTGATGCCCAAAGCAACTTGTGGTTTGAGCCCCCTTTCCATTAGAGGACACTAACCAATGGACTTAATGGATTAAGGAATGATTTGGTGATTAAAATGAGTAAACAAAATTAGCAAGTAAAAGAGGCAAGATAATCATTCTTTATGTTGCATTGCATATGTTCGAATCGGACGTTAATTTGAACACAAGGAAAATGGGACATTTCATAATCAAAAGTGATGAAATGTGCCACTTTCTTTGGTCTCTATTGCCCTTGATTATGCATGATAGGGTGATGGACTGTTTCAGTCTTGTTTTGCATTTATTAAACTTGTACAAACTTGGTTCTTTGGCCATCATGCAATGAAATTGCTTGGTTGATGGTTTGGGAGCCAAGAGTTTCACTCCTTTGAGTTTATTTGATGATAAGGATGGTTACAGTATAAATAACCCTTGAGAAATACACTGTTTTGTTCTCTATTGCAGGAAGGAAGTTCAAACCAGTAGTGGCCGACAGCCACCACCAGTGGCCGAACGACCACCATTGGTAGCTAACCGGCCCTTTGTCCCTATTGTCGGCCATTAATGAATTTTGTACAGTGTGTTGGTAAGGTAAAACAGAGGTGTTCTAGAGACGTGCGGAACTTTCAGTGATCAAATGTGAAAACAGAGGCTTACAGCAGCAAAACAGCGGCTTCTCGGGAAGAAACCGAGCATGTGCATGAGCCTCCCTTGCATTTTCAAGCTTATTTAACGTTTAAATATCTAGCTTAAATATGCGTTATAATTAATTAGTTGTAGCTAATTAAGAGTTGTAAATAATTAGTTAATTTAACTAGTTATTTGATTTCGGTTTGTAATAATTAGTTAGCTTAATTAGCGTAGCTAGTTGGTTAGCTTATTCATTCGGACCCTCCTTCTCGAGGGCATAATGTTGTAATAAGTGTGTGTGCGTGTGTGGTTGTATGTTTTCCAACCCCACGTCTTTCTCCCTTTTACTTAATAGCTTTTGATAGTTAGATTAGGGTCATGGTTCAATTAGCATGCCTTATGTTTGCATCCATTCATTTGTATTGCATGCACCGAGCCTCGACGCATCATTCAAACTGCATTGTTGTTTCAATACCTTATTTGAATACTTGTTTAACCGCATATTATTTAATCAATCCATATGTCACATTAGTAGCCAAGCCTATTAATTGCATATTGCATGTGTTGCATTAGGCATCTTGTATAGGTAGAATCATGCATCTTTCTAACTAGTTTATGTTTTGGCTTGGAGTACTAGGTGAGTTTTTACGCTTTAGCATACTTGCATAAGTGTGAATGTTGCCATGATTAGCATGCTTGCCATGAGGCTATGTGCTTAAATGCTAAACTGCTTGAATGACTATGGATGAAGGCTTGTTGTTTGAATTGGAACGATTCAACGAATGTGCAGTTTAAGCCCACTTTGTTGAGTGGCAAATCATGTTTTAAGCCAACTATGTTTGGTGGCAAATCTGCAAACTTTAAGCCCACTTGAGGTGGCAAATTCAAACCATTTTGTCAAACAAACATGAGTTAAACTGTTCCAACTTGAGCAAACTAATCTATACTTGCTTGTGCGCATCACATAGTAAAGCTAGTCTAATAACTGGAATAAGATCGCATAATGTTTATAAAAAATCATATCATGATTAGTAAAGGCCGATCTTTGATCGTGCAAGTGGAGGTGCTCAATTCATGACCTTCTCCTCTCGTACCTAAGTTCCCGCGCCGCGGCAACTTTGGTGATGACA
This sequence comes from Camellia sinensis, assembly GCF_004153795.1. Taxonomy (NCBI): domain Eukaryota; kingdom Viridiplantae; phylum Streptophyta; class Magnoliopsida; order Ericales; family Theaceae; genus Camellia; species Camellia sinensis. The sequence continues at coordinate 174,485 of NW_021026414.1, read as the reverse complement.
GCCACATGGCCTTCGGCACGAGTCAGGGTTTCCTAAATTTCCAAAAAATAAAATATTTAGGTGGCGACTCTGTATCTAGCAAAGCAGTCCAATTATGGCACTTTTTGATTCAAAATCAATTTTCCAAAAATGATTTTCTGGATTTAGATTCTTTGGTGATTATCGATTTCACATTGCACTTGTGAGATTAGATTCAGAACTACGGGAGTAAGAACTGTAGGGCTTCTTTCAAACCTTCCAGAAGGGGGGTGCGAAAAAGCCCAGCTACAAAAGGGTAAAGTGAAACTCTGGCATATTTCACTCCATAAGTGGTAGGGTCTGGTACCAAGAATTTCAGACACCTAGAGTGTAAGGTAGTGAAGTAGGCAAAAAGCCAGAGTTGCAATATCCAATGTGGCCCTCTTTGGTTTGCATCCAAAGGTTTTTCATAAAACTGAGAGCAGTCTTTATATACATGACCTAACACATATGGAGCCAAGGCTACCTTTTTATTTGAAGCAAGGGCCTTGGCAAGAAGGGCAAATTCGGGCATGATCCTCTGGAAAGAAGTGCAAAAAATGAATTTGCAAAGCCAATATAAAAGAAAAGAAAAGAATTCTTGATCATTCACAGGACCTTCCCTCTTACTCTCAGATTTAACAAAATCACTAAAAGAAGAATTCAAATGAGGAATGGAAAAGGAAACCACAAGGTCAGGGTAGTCCGGACCAAAATAGGTGCCAATGGGTAATAGCCCTAGGAGATGATAGATGTTAAGGACGGTAGAAGCCATCATGCCACACCGAAATTGGAAGAAGTTAAAAGAAGGATTCCAGAAACAAAGAGCAGCAGGTATTAAAAAAGGATCTTCAGGAATAGTGAACCTGGACAGTCGAAGGGCATTTAGGAGACGAAGTTCCTGGGGATCCAATTTCCTAGCAGAAACAACGCAATCATACCATTCCTCTCATTTCGGCATCAATGTGGGCCAGCAATGATGGGACCGGTTCATCCTCTAACTTTCCCAATCAAACCCACCCTCGTAAAGAAGACAGTGATTTTCTAGACGCGGGTATAAAGCATGAAGCTGAGTTAGGGCTTCTTTGAAAATGGGTCTAAGCACAAACTCCTCTTGAGCCTGGTGAAGGGGAATGAAGATGTGCCCATCGATAGCACTCCGTTCACCAGCTTTGTACTTCTTACATTCTTCATTAATAATTCTCCTTAAAGCTATAGACGGGCTCACATGCTCGACAACTGGTACTTTCGAAAAGGAAGAGGCCATTAGTGAAGGGTTGAAGGAGAGGCAAGGAAAATAAGGGTGAGAGGGGGTGAGAAATATTGGACAAGTAAGTAGGGTAAAAACATGAGAAGGGGTTTTAAACCTTCCTATCCAAAAGTTACCCAGTCAGCTTAGATGAGACAAATAGGTCCAAATTTGGGCCCATATGAAATTAAAACATTTTTTTTCAAACGCAAAAGGGTCCTGGAAACACAGCGTGTAGAGTCTCTTTCAAGGATAAATTTTGAAGGGATACATATTTCAAATACTTAGCTTGGCTTCAAAAATGGTTAGTTGGCTTCGAACCTAGTTTTTAGGTATTTAGTTGGGATTCGAAACAGGTAGTTGGCTTCGAAGCCAGTTTCATACCTTGGAGTCAAGTATAGTTGGGATTTATTTACTTTGAAAAATCTTGAAGACATGCATTCAGACTTTCTATAAGAGGAAATTCCCTTCGAAGGAGTCTTTGTAATGTTCTGAGATCAGGATATGGCTCTTGCCTGGTTTTTTCAACATAAATAAGTACTTTGAAGCCAGTTCTTGGTGAAGCAAAGTGAAAATGTCAAAGACTAGACGACTCATCCATACATGAAAAAGCATTCTTGGATTTTCTGTTTTAAAAGGACTCTTTAAGAGTGCGCATTGTTATTCCTAAGGAACACTCCATCCTTTGAAGTACTTAAACCTGACTTCGAGACAAGATTGGTCAATTTAAAGCTATTATTTTTACAGGTTAGATTAACCATATGATTGGAGTATAAAAACTCAAGACAAATATAGACACTCTTAGGAGAAATTCCATGCTTCGAAGCACTCAAAACCAGGCATCAAAGCAAGTTGGTTGCTTCGAATCACATTGCATAGATAAAGTAAGGAATATAGCCATATTCACTGTACACTCGATCATACAATTGGAATATAAAACCAGGTCACGGCAGATGAGATTTAAAGAAATCGGTTTTATTGATATGTAACATTTCCATTAGGAACACCTACTTGGTTACATTCTCAATTTCATAAAAGTAAGGAATGGACAAAGTCACAAGATCATGGAACTTTGTCCAGCAAAATTCAATAAATACATATTCTTTTTCTAACCTATCTTCTATTCTATCTAAATTTGGTTTATCTAACTGATGAGCCCTTAGTTGGAAGAAGAGTTGTTGGGCCTTCATTTCGAATCCAGTTTGTTTAAGTGCCTTCTCCATTTTGTCTTTTTCTCTTTCCTCAGGTGCATCACCCATAGTGGCATCTTCCTCATACTCTGGATCTTGGTTCTTACAGTCTTCATATTCTTCAAGAAGATTCTCTGCTTCATACTAAATTTGAATTCGAGCAACAGAGGTGTTCTCCAACAACTCACTGGTAATAGAAGCATTTGTGTGCCAGATGAGTAGAAGAGGAAATTAATCCAAGAAAATATGAAACTCTGCTTGGGCCACAGGATTGAGGATGTGGCTTCGAGAAACAATATCACAAGACCATAATAAGTTCTCATAAGGGATGTCATCTTGAAGGACCTCGAAGGATAAATGGGAGAAAGCGGCAAGTAGAGTCTAGGCTCTGTACTGTTAGTAAGGAGTAGGAGGAACCGGAGCCTGGTAAGGAGCGAAATGTTGGCTCTCAAAAAGGCTGAGTTTTAGTTCTTCAATTCAGTTAGGATTGGAGGGCAAGAGCAGTTGGGTCCCCTCTAAATGAAGGTGGGAATTCAGGCCTGTTCACACATTCTAGCCAATCAAAAGACCAAAATTTTTCTGAATCTGATTACCTAGGCTTCAGTAGGGTGTGCAGTCCTTCGCACTATTTTGAACGGCAAGGTGGAAGTATACCATACCGAAAGCAGGTTGTCTTCAAGGCTGTGAAGACGGTCGAAGAGAATGTACGGATATACTACAGAACTACGCATGGAGGGGTGAATTGTAATGGGATCATCAAATTCAGAAAATCGATGGTGTATTCGTTCCCTTGTTTGAGGTTGAGTGGGTATGGGCCAAGCATCCCAGCTAGTATTTTTAGAAGATGATGAAACAACCTCATCCCATGCAGAGAGTTTTGGAGTAGACGAAAAGCTTCCAAGGTCCATTTGTGCAAATATTTGGTCTAGAGGTTCGTATGGTACAAAAGCTTCCATAACCTATATGAATGGAGACGGATAAATGTGGCCAATAAATGCATGAAGATTCTTTCAAGGTCGGTCATCATTGTCAAATGCCACATCGTATGCTCGATCAATGTAAGTGAAGGTTGGATTGGCCATTAGAGATGTATCAATCTCTTCGTATTCGCAGAATATGGAAAGAATGTTCAAAGCATGGGGAAGGATTTAATGACGTTCAGTGCTTCATTTCTAAGAAGATGGTTATACTTCAGCCAAGTCCATGCACGTCCTAAGACGTGGACAAAGTGCACCGGTCCACTAATATCACCAGGTATCGGGTATATTAGTGCGGGGGGTAATGTTGGCTATATATTTTGCATAGGCCAATCAGAGCTTAACACGTAGCGCATGAAGGGTAATTTGGGGGGTTAATGTAAGTCTCTAATCAGCAATAGACACGTGGCAATTCATATTGGTAATAATGGATCTGCAAAGTACTGGAATAGCTAGAAGGCGCAAGATGACATGGCCCAATGGTTATTTACGAATTCAAGCTCAAATTTGGGAAGGAAGCCTAACTGCAAGAATGACGTAGTGGGATTAACTGTAAAAAAGCATGATCAGCAATCGTGGGAGGACATTTCGACGATTGGAAACCCACTTCGACGGTTACCATTAAAGAGTATAAATAGAAAAGAAGGCCCCAGAGTGAGGGATCCTAGACTCAGATCCAAAAATCAATTTATTTACTTCTTATTTCCTTCCAGTTTTTACATTTCCAGTTCTTTAAATTTTTAACACTTTAATCCATGTACTACACTTCATTTCCTAGGAGTAGTTTCAAGTAATCATCGCTATAAACCTTTTCAAGGCTGGGTCATTTCATTGTAAGTTCCTATTTACTCAATGAAATTCAGTTTCTGAATTGTTCTGTACTTGTTATTTTAAATTTCTCTTAAAACAAGCCACTAGTAAAAGTTTTCTTCATTGAGGCTGAAAGAACTTCAACACAATCGTTTGATAATTGGTTGGCAATTTAAATTTTGTAAGGACTGGTTGATCCTTGCTGGCACGCTTGAATTTACACTATTAACCTTCGAAAAGCCAAAAAATCCAACAGATATATAATCGAGATAAAGAAAATAGAGAATGAGATTAACAATAGAAACCCTATGTTAATAATTCATTCAGTACCATGGGTTACAAGTGTCACATGCATCCTATATTCAAATTACTACATGATATGAATATTGAACAAGTGAAACATTACATTCAATATAAATTATGTAAGTTCGAAAAGGAGAATGCCCTAAGGGCTTACAACAACGAAAGGGATTGATCCCTGTACATAACAAATCATTGGCTTTATGAAATAAACAAAATAAATGAGTTTCTCGCCCCCAAGATTCTCAAGCCATCATCTTGGTGGAGGCAATTCATCAATACTTGAAAATAATTTTTCACGAAGAGATGAGCACTAGACCTAGTAGAGATAATATTAACTTAATAAATAAACATTTGAAAATGCATATGATCATGAATGCAGTGCACATGCCATTTCATGATAAAACAATTCTTAAAATATGAGATTTTGCAAACAACTTTTCAATTTCTCAACTTACATAATATATAAGAACATTTATTCAATTTGAAAACACGATGAAACCCTAGGTAAGTATCTACTAGTAGTCTATCAAAGAACCACCAAAACCACCCTGAATTTACCGGTTACTAAATGAAAGAAAATTGGTACCTACTTCGTGCGATTCCGGTGTTTCACAATCTCAAACCAACTTAATTCAACATTTCAAATCATTTTATACACTACTCGGATTCACCAACCGTTATTTAATAAATTCCAATAATCTCCAATCATTTCATAAACATAACAAAAATCATAATTTATCCAATGCACAACACCTGATGATAAAATGAGATACTCAATGCATGATTTTTCAAATGATTTCAATTTTCCTAAGTCATCAACCAATTTCTACAACAACAACAACAATGCAACCTTCCCTCAATTGCCACAAACAATTATCTCTAATTGTATCTCAATACAGCATAATCTCATGAAGACTTTCAATTCACCAAAGGTAGTACCAATTCAACATTTCATCAACTTCTAAATTTCTAAGGTTTTGAAAAAAATTTAGGGCTTTTGCCTTTTTGAAATAGATTTGACAAATTCATACACAACTCTTGTTCATTGAAAGAATAGGATTATACATTAAAGCCCTAATTTTTTTGATACAATAATTATATAAAAATCTCAACACTTTCCACAAGTTCTTAATTAACCAAAATACCACATATACTGTTCAAATCAAATTTATATAGGTAATCCCTACTTCAAAGAGGAAGAGAATAAGGAAGAAGCTCAAAATTCCAAGGTAATTCAAACGAAAATTGGCTTGGTAAAGTCGAAGTCCTCAATGTGCTCTACAACTTTAATAAACGAGTTTTTGTGAAAATCCACCTATATATAGATGATATCAAGGTTTGAATGTAAGGTTTGGTAGGAGGGAGAGAGAGAGAGAGAGGAGAGAATAGAGATGAAGTTTGGTAAGAGAAAATATCTAAAGCCTATATATAGTACTAGCATAAAAAAGGCTTTGGTCCTATAAATCTGACTACGAGTACAACTTTTTATGCATTGAAGTCGATTTGGTTGCTTGGGCAATGAAACTTTCGCTCATGCAAAAAATGAATGCTTGTAGGATCTAAGTTTTTGAAGAATAGGTTGCGCGAGCAACGAGAGCTTTACTTGAGCAAAGAATAAATGCTAGTAGGATCTTAGTTTTTGAAAAACAGATTTGTTCAAGTCTTTGGGTCGCTCGAGCAACAGAAGCTTCGCTCAAGTTAGCTATGTTGACAACTTTGGTGCCTGAACTTCAAACAAACATAACTCTCTCGTTCAAACTCCGGTTTGGGCAGTTCTTGGGTCTAAATTAAAGGTCTGAAAGTAAGTTTTCCAATGGTTATAACCTTACATCAAGATTCAAAGTATGAAGCGATAAAAAGGGAAAATAGTGAAGAATATTAAAAAATAATTATCTGAGTCGGGTTTTTTTGGTCCAATCTTGCCTAACCATCAAGATAACACATCAATCAAGACTCTAAACATCTAGAAGGTGGTTCCAAAAATAATAATAATATGGTCAAATGAAAACCTATCATATCCAAGAGTCTGAAATTAATATAAACACAAAGTAATGGGTACTAATTAACACATAAGAAATTTCGTTCTCGAAAATCGTCCCCGAAATATGACAAACAAAAAGAAGCAAAAGCGAAAATGACCAAAAGAATTGAATAAAAAAATGAATGATTAGGTGCCTTTGTGCAAATCTGGATACTTGGAGCAGATTTCCGCTTCACCTTCCTAAGTTGCCCCTCAATGCCATGATGCCTCCACAACACTTTAACTAGTGGAATGGTTTTTCCTTTCAAAACTTATTCCCGATTGTCTAAAATTTTCTAGGGTTGCTCTTCGTATAAGGCATCCTTATCTACCTTTAAATCTACCCAATCAAGCACGTGTGAAGGATCAGGTTCATATTTACGAATCATAGAGATGTGAAACACATTATAAACCCTGAAAAGTTAGGGCAATAAGGTCAAACAGAAAGATGTTTCCTAAATCCATCTATAATATCAAAAGAATTGATAATCAAACCTCATCAAACCCAGCCTCGGTGAGACCTTTAGGAACACATGGTCCCTAGTCTCGAATGATAGAGGCCTTATTCTTCTATTGGCATAGCTCTTTTGATGAATCCAAGCGGTAGCCAACCTTTATCGAATAATTGCAACCTTTTAAATCATCTCATGTACTAACTCCAACCCCAACATATGTGCCCAACACACCAACAATCTACAAGGTCTTCCATACAACACCTCGAAAGGTGTTATCCTAATATGCTAGCTTGAAAGTTATTATAGTAGACGAATTCGACTAGAGATAAATGTCTCTCCTACGACCACTTGAAGTCAAGAACACATGCTAGCAACATGTTCCCTAGGATTTAAATAGTGCGCTCAGATTACCCGTTGATCTAAGACTGATAAACTATGTCAAATGTCAACTACGTCCCTAAAGTATTTTGAAGGCTTTGCTACAACCGAGCTGTGAAGTGATGAACCCTATCCAAAACAATAGTCACCAAGACTTCGTAGAGTCAAACAATGTCTCTAACATACAACTCGGCGAGATCATCTACCGAGTCACTCATACACAGAATAATGAAATATATGGATTTGGTCAAATGATCAACAACTGCTCAAATTCCATCATTACCCTGTTGAGTTCTAGGAAGTCTCACAACAAAATCCATCGTAAGGTATTCCCACTTCTACTCGATTATAGGTAAGGATTGTAATAATCCTATGAGTTTTTAGCGTTCAACCTTCATTGGTTGACAAGTTAGGCATCTTGAGACAAACAACGCTACGTCTTTCTTCAATACCCCTCCACCAAATGGATGAATAAGATTATGGTACACTTTTGTGCCTCCTAGATGCACTGCAATGCGAGAATGATGAAACTCTAGGAGTATCTATTCTGTACAAGATTTGGATATAAACAAATGGTCCAAATACCTCACAGTATGATTCGGATGAATGGTTAATCCCCATTTTTTCCTTCTTATTGCAATCATCTCTCAAATAGTTTCAACTTTCTCATCTTGTTGTTGTGCCTCTAAGACTTTGCTAATAAGTGTGGGTTGTGCAATCATGGTGTACAATGTGACACCCTCACTAGACTCACCAAGATATAAGTCAAACTCGTTTGTCTCCCCAAGCATCTTCTATTCCCAGATGGCCATACTTGCAACACTACTAACACGTTTTCTGCTCAAAGCATCGACTACGATATTCGCCTTCCCTGGATGGTAATGCCACTCAAAATCATAATCCTCCACAAACTCCATCTACCTCTTCTGATGTAAATTTAAATCTTTTTGTGAGAACAGGTACTTCAAACTTTTATGGTCAAAAAACACCTCAAATCTCTCACCATACAAGTAATGCCTCCAAAATTTTAAGGTAAAGATCACCGCCGCAAGTTCTAAATCATGAGTTGGGTAGTTATTCTAGTGGGTTTTCAATTGGTGTGAGCCATAAGCTACAACCTTCTATTCTTGCATTAATACAGCCTAATATTAGGATTTATATCATATCCCACTAACGCAAACAGAAGCATAACCACACATACACCAAAAAGCAAAATAATCACATATAGATTTACAAGGTTCAACCCAAATTGCCTACATTTACAGAAGAGAGAGCTTCCACTATGAATAAGATAGAGAATACATATGAGATGGCCAAAACACTCAAAACCTACACCACTACTCGAACCCATGCTCAAGGATAATCGAGCCCTTGGGCACCGTGCCCACAGTATTTTTTCTCTCACTCTTTACATCTCTATTTTTATCCCTCATAATCTCTTACTCAATCTCTCTCATAAAAACTCTATAGTCCATATGACTATTTATAATAGTCTACCCATAAAAATTGTAGTTCTATACAATTAGGTAACCAAATCCTATGCATATTAGGTTTTCCAATAGATTCCAGATTATACTATTCTAACCCAAAATACATGTATAAACCAACCTAATAATTAATGGGATCCACCTTTATCACATTGGTGGATTAATTCTAACACCTAACCTATCCTATGAAGCATCATAATAAATTGTGTACCCCAGGAGCGTCTTCGAAATAATCCAAATATAGGTGTAGTGGTTGAGCTCTTCTTAAACTCTTAGAAAGACCTCTCACAAGCCTCACTCCACAAAAATTTCATCTCCTTCATCGTCAATCTAGTCAAAAGTGAAGCTAACCTTGAAAAATCTTTAACAAAACGCATATAATAACCGGCAAGACCCAATAAGCTTTAGATCTCAAACACATTCTTCGGTTGGTTCTAATTTTGTACTACATCTATCTTAGAAGAATCAACGGTGGTCCCCTCCTCCGACATAACATGCTCAGAAACTTCACTTTTGCTAGCCAAAACTCGCATTTTCCATACTAGCATAAAAACAGCACTCTCTAAGAAATTGCAACATTATCCTCAAATGCTCTTCCTGCTCCTCCTTGAAAAGTGAGTAAATTAGGATGTCATCAACAAACACCAATGCAAACCATTCTAGGTATTCATAGAAAATATAGTTCATTAGGTCTATGAATGAGGTTGGGGCATTCGTTAACCCAAAGGGCATAACTAATAACGTATGCTAAAGGCCGTTTTCAATATATATTCCTCCTTAACCCCTCAATTGGTGATAACTTGATCTCAAATCTATCTTTGAAAAGCAATGGGATTAAGTTGATCAAACAAGTCACCTATTCAAGGCAATATGTATTTGTTCTTAATGGTAACCGGATTTAACTTACAATAGTCAATGCACAATCGTAGTAAACTGTCTTTTTTTTTTAGCAAAGAGAGTTAGCGCTCCCCAAGGAGATGCGCTAAGGCTGATGAAACTCTTATCTAATAACTTTTGCAATTGCACCATCAATTCATGCAACTAGGTAGATGCAAATTTATATGATGCCATGGAAATCAATGTCGTTCCTGGTACTAAGTCAATGGAGAACTCAATCTCTCGATGTAGGGGCAACTTTGTAAAGTCTTTCAGAAAGACGTCCAGACACTCACAAACTACCTTCAGCAAAACACTCCAAACCTTGTTACCTTCTTGGCTAATAGGTGATCGCAAAAAGAAAGCTATGTTCGCCTAGACCCTTAAGGTCATACAATTGAGGAATAGAACTATCACTCCGGTCACCCAAGAAATAAAAACGATTGTTTTATGGAGTGCATACTGACACTCTCTTGCGATGGCAATCAGTCGTTGCACGATAAGAAATTAACCAGTCTATGCCCAAAATGACATCGAAATCAGTCATGTCTAATACATTGAAATTGAACGAGAGTCAATAGTATGCAACCTCTATCTCACATGAGCGACAAACTCGCCTCAACACAACTTTATGTCTAATTGGTGACTCAACCCTCAAAGGAGATTCTAGAAGATCAATCTCTAACCCTAAAGTATATGCAAATTCTGTTGAGATGAATGAATGAGATGCTTCAATATCAACCAACACACTAGCCCAACAATTAAATACAAGGAAGTTATATCTCACAACTGATGGCCTTGAAGACTGTTTAGGTGTGATAACATCATACACACACCTTTGAGGCCTCTGATTCACCTAGTCCCCTCTCATTAGGTAGGCATACTGTATTAACTGAGTAGATGTGGCCCTCTCAATAGCTCTCAAAGTCTAACCCGAGTAGGCTTGCTGATAATACTACCTTTATCCTTACCTTGATTGGAGGCTCTAAATCTTCCTAGAACCTAATGCGCTAGATGCAACTCTTAACTACGGGCAATGTGGCCTAACATGCCTAGACTAGACACACTGATAATAAGTAGGTGGTGCTCCCTTGTCATGAGACTGACTCAGTGCATGAGTCTGCTGCTGTCCATCCTTCTGTGGGCACTCTGGAGACTTGTGGCCCAGTTGGTAATAATTAAAATCGTTCAATCCCCCCTAACTGGGGTTCCTTGAACTCGTGCTTGACATTAGTAAGTTAAATCCAATCTAATATGGTTGGAATTGATAGGAAGTAGAGCCTTTTTGCTCTTGTTATTGCAGAAATCGCCCTGTGACTCCTTTTCCCCTTTGCCTAGAACCCCAAAGTCTCTCATTCTCTTCCTAGATGGTAATCTCAACATGAGCCTCCATTTCAATTAGACAGTCATACTCTCGAATCATAGAACTGACGACCTTGATTTTGATCCTAGTCCTTAATCTCTTCTCAAACTTAAGGCAAAGGCGCTCCTCCGACACTACTAACTCCAGCGCAAACTTTGACAAGCTACTAAAGGCCATTTCAAAGTCGTCCAAAGGTGTATTAAACTATTTCAACTCCGAAAATTGATTGCTCAGTTTCTCCTTTGTAGTGGGAGGAATGTACTTCTCTTGGAATGCACGAGTAAAAGCCTCCCATGTAGTCTCAATTCGAGCCTTGGCATACTTTCACCATTGGCCCACGTCCCTTTTCAACTGATAAGCCCCCAAGGTTACTCAGGGTTCATCCTGTTAATCCGTTGCATCTCAAACGTCTTTAACATCTATTTGAGCTAATCATCCCCTTTAATTGGATCTAGCTCACGATAGAAAATTGTTCGGTCTAATCAAAAGAACTCCCAGGTAAGCAAAGCTACTCTCGTCTCACCTACATTAGCTCGGGCTAAATTCTCGACCCTCAAGATGACTATCTCATAGGGCACCCACCATCTCTCGGGCTAACTCATCCATCGTGCCATGGTTGGCTTGCTCTACCATATTAGCCTAGCTAACCCTTTCTGCCTGTGTAGAAATATCATCCTGTGCCAGAACTCCTTAGCCTCCTCTCTAAGGTCTACCACGACCTCTTCCTTCACATCGAGATATCCTAATTGAAGAATAATGGCAAAAGATTTAGCACACAAGCACAAGTGCTACAGAATTTCACGCCATATAAGCACTTCGCCACATCACACGTAACGGATCAATTTTCAAAGATGATCATTCGTCCTATGAATGTTCTAAGATTTCCTATTAGAATTAGCGTTGATCATGCGCTTCTTCCAACAAGAATTTTAGGAATTTCTTAGGTTCAAACAACATCCTACAAACTTAATCCCGTACCCAATTAACCAAATAATCATGTTAACATATAGTATACAACATGCAATCGTTTTCTCACTTAGCAAAGTAAAACCTATTGAGGTAAACACCACGTCTCATGAGCCCAAAGTATCAAACCTGAACTTTGATACACTTTTTAAGATTTGGAGTTCAAAATCACCAATCATATATTTTTCATTTTAGCCAAAAAAAAAAAAATGAAATGTAACATATGTAAATCAATATTCATCGAATGACATGAATATAACACTTCTAGAGTTTTTACTCCCAAAACAACTCCATAATTCTAACTTGACAATTTAAACAACATTCATCAATATCGATTTATTTTTCTCAAAAATAAATTTAGAAAATCAAAGAGGAGAAAATATTTCAACATCATTTTTTTCAAATTTACTATCTAATCATAATATGATATAGATACAAACCATACAACTCCTATCATGAAGTTTTTCTCAAAATATCCCTAACATGGTTTTAAGACTATAATATGAAGAAAGTCTCTACATCAAATGATGAAGAGGAGCACATCCGAAAATGCAAATCTCGCAATCTTATACTACCATTGTAAAGAGTACGACGAGCTCTCCGACTTCTCTTTCAAAAGTTTTGCAAAATCTCACTCTAGGGACTCCCATTTGAAGTTCAAATGTTGAGCAATAATTAAGGTCAAAGAGGAAGTGAGAGAGACACAGAGAGGAAAGAGGGAGACAACTATCAGCTCAAAAAAAAAAACAAAAAAAAAACAAAAAACAAAAAAAAAAAGAAGCAAAATGAAGTAGAAGAAGAAAAGAAGATAAAGTAGGCAAAGGGACATGGGAGCCAACCCCACGTGGGTTTGCTTTCCCAAGGATTCCCACGCCTCAAAACCACAAATTAATACAAAATATATTGTAATAATATTTCAAAATTTTGAAACATAAATTATAAAATGATATAATTTTTTTCACTACAAAAATATAATACACCACAAAATATAATCTTTTATTTTCTACAAAATATACCATTTTTGCTCATTACAAAAGTATGTAATTTTTCACCTTATAGTGCACTCCATAAATTTACCTCTAAAACATTTGTTATAATAAGGTATAATAAATAATAACAGCTCCCAAGTGATCAATACCATTCACATAATTAAAAATGATCAAATAGGTAAACATGAGTTAAATAAACTTAAATTGAATCTAAATCATAGGTCTTGAATTAAATTCCCACCCATAAGCCTAATATGACCCAATTATATGTCCCTATTGTTTCCCAAACACCCAACAATATGCCCCATATTCCACTACCTTCCACCAATTACAATAGTAGAAGGTAGCACATAAATATACACTATTTGCATACAAATCTCTCTCCCAAAATAGACTCACCAAAATTATATCAAGTCATGGCCTTAACAACCAAAACTCAATGCTAAAATTCTGCTTTAATACTAGCAAGACACCAATCTATCTGTGAATTTTCATAAAATAAATACTCATCCTTTAATTCTGAAATTTTTATCCAACATACTAAACTTATATGGGATTTTTTAATATATGAAACTATTTTTTTAAAAATGCAAAATTGGACTATTTTCGCACATAATTTACACAGTAGTCCAATCCGAGTAGCACTCAATCTAAGAATTTTAGAAACTTCATTTGAAATAGTTTTGATTTGAAATTTCTATCACAGTTACTATACTCGTGTATAAACACTTCATATAAATTTCATAAGCATCAGAGCTGTACAACTATTTTTAAAAATTCACAAAAGTAAGGCCTTCAACTGGAGAGGCACAAATGTCAACCGAAATTAATATAACCAATGAAAACTTTGTTTCAATTAACATAAACCATTTCACAAACGATTTCTTAGTATGAAAACAATCACCCTGCATGGTCCAACGATCACTCAATTAATTTATGGAAAATGTCTCGTAACTCAAATTTTGTGGCTCAAAAGTGGCTCAAATGGCCAAAACGACATGATTTTGGCCATTTTTATGTTGTTATGTACTCAAAACGACGTCGTTTTGGCCATTTGAGCCACTTTTGAGCCACAAAATGACTTTCAAAGAAAAAAATTTCGAGCCATTACATAACGATTTTTAAAATTTCAAATTAAATGTAGTTAGATGGACCAATAACATTATGCAACTTGTATATTTAATATTTCATATTTAATAATTCAAAAAATTCAGAAAAAATAATCAAAACTTTCAAAGGCAAACACCTTATAATATTTTGCAATTATATGTAGTATAGATTCCATATAGGTGAAATGAAATCACAGTTGTTGAATTTTAAAATAATTAAAATTTTAATTAATTTTTGATGTAAAATTGGGCCAAGTTCAAGTTGTGCCTATATTAAAGAAATATAAAAATCTCTGGTGCCCAAGTTCGGCTCGACCTAACATCCAGCTTTCCAAGCCCACTCCTAAATAAAGAGGCAAAATCTAACACAATATTTGGATGAGTAATGTAGAGAGCACGAAAGTGGGATAGTATGGCCCATTAAATTTTAAGTGAGGATTTGTATAAATTATTATTTTTTTTGAGAGGTATGCTTGCAATTTATTTTAGAAAGGAACATATATGTGTATAAAGTTGTATAAAATATCGTTAAAATCATCAAAATTGTTAAAATCGCACCGAATCAAGTTGAATCGCGTTCTTTTAGGACTGAGCAAGAAATCCGTATAATCCATAATCCGATTTGATCCAATCTAATCCGGTAAGTTTGAATTAGTTTGTTGAATCCGTAGTTCGATTCTGAATTGAAAATTTACAAATCCATAGGTCACAAATTGGTTTCGGATTAAACTTTACAATTTTCAATTAAAATCGATCCAAACCATATAAAAATAGTCTATATTTATACCATCAATCATGCTGCAGACCCCCATTTCCCCCCACTCCCACCACCCCCACACACACGTAGGGGTTGGTCATTGGTGAAGAAAAAAAAAAATTCAGCCAATCAACACCCACTGGGGTGGGTGCTGGGGTCTCTCCAGTGGGGGTCCCAATCTTTACGCTTTATACCATATACCTCCCACACGTAATATCATTTAATGTTAGGTATCATAAAAAAAAATATCATGAATATGATCATAAAAGATTCTCCACTGTTAGATTAGACATACAAGAAAACACCACACGCGAATCAAAGGAGGAGAAATTTTCATAAAAGATTTCATGATATTAGTATTATTCTTTTTTTCATATAAAAGCAAGCTAAATACCCTCATTCATTCCCGCCACACCAGTCTCCGTCTCTATCACTCTTTATTTTTCATCTCTCTCTCGGTACTCTCTCTTATCTTTCTCATCTCAGACTGAGTTCTTTCTATCAGTACTATCTCTCACACTCTCATCCATCTCAGATCAGATCGGTGCGCTACTTGTCTCTCTCTCGGTGAGCTCTCTCTCTCTATCTCTCTCTCGGTGACACTGTTTTTATTCCTTTGTTCTCAGACGCAGTCAGCTTAGATCATCCATCTTATCTCAGATCGGTAGCTGTAGCTGCTTCTCTCTTTCTCTCTCTCTCTCTCTCTCTCTCTCTCTCTCTCTCTCTCTCTCTTTCTCTCTCTCTCTCTCTCTCAGTGAGCTCTCTCTCTAACACTATTACTTTGTTGTGGATTTCATGCCAGATCGGTGGATTTAATCTCAGATCGGAGATATTCAATGAACTCTACACACTGAAATCGATTGTTCTTCTCATCTACAATGTGGATTCAGTAAATGTAAGTAAAAAATCTTTCTTGTGATTTCATCTTAGATGGGTGTGTATTTTTTCTGTATATATTTCTGTTAGATAATGTCTCAATGGGACCACATAATTAAATGTGGTGTTATCATTTATAAGAAGCCTACAATTTAAGTGATTCAATTTAGTTAATAGGCTTAAGGGTATATGTGTTATGGACCTAATGTGTAGATACTAGTTGTATAATTTCTATTTCTATGAGGGGCAGAAATAGAAATTAAAACATATTGGTTAAAGTTGGTTTTCATTACCTTTCAGTTTTAAAACCAATAATGATTAATTTATTGGTTTTCATTACCTTTCAATTATGAAAACCAATTACAACCTTTAAAAGGTTATGGTCCCTATTCCTTCCCAAATGAAAATAAGAACACTGCCATTTTTTTTCTAAATCCTCTCAAGGAAAAACATAAGGAACAAAAGGGGAAAGGATTAGGAGGCAATAACATAATCAACAACAAAGAGTTCATTGATAATCACGCTTCCGTTTAACCGTTCATCAATGGATTCAGGTATGTCATTTTGTCTTGATTTCTTGATAATACACATGGTAAATGATCCAAAGTGTAAGGTTTATGTTCTGAAATTTATGTTTACAATTAGTATCAGAGCCAGCATATCATGTGTCTTATCAGAATTGATATGCTTTATTCATTCTATTTAGTTTCCTGGAATCAGATTTTGAATTTTCTTATGGATGTAAAATTTTTTTTTTTCCTGTTTTGTTCTATGAAAATGGCAATCTGTTTTCTGGAATTGTAAAATGATTCGGTGGGCAGTTTTTTTTGGACCCGTCAATTCTATTTATATATGTATATATATAATTGGAATTGCTGCAGATTATATAACATATACGGGGTCACAAATTTAGAAATCTTTAAATGTAATGTAATTTCATACAACGTCTACAGAAATTTAATTTTCTAACATTTTCAATATAAGTCAATTCAAATAGGAAAGCTATTGTACAAAAACAATTAAAGCATTGTAATGATTTTTGGGCCAATTTGTGGCACAATGTACTTGATTCTTTATGAAAGCACAATATTCAAGAATTGTCACAAAATTGATCTCTCATGTCTAGATTGTTTTATATGAGAATGTTTGAAATTCATGTCTGTGTATCTCATGCGGGTATTTATCGTCCAAAGACATGATTAAAACTTGACAGAATTACACACAAATTTTGTGGTGATAAACATGTGCCAATTGTCAAGAAAACCTAATGTGAATAATAAATCCATCAAAAGATAGATTTGTTATTTGACATAAATTATTGTCAATGTTTGATTATTACAAACAAGAATACCACTTACAGTTAATATCACTACCCAAAGGCTTGGTATTAATGTTGTGCTAGGTATCTTTGAGATGTTGTCATTAAATTAATTTATTTAGAGATTATCTGTTGGTACTTAATGTGAGCATTAATTGTTTTTATTCCTTTTAAGTGGATAGAAGCCATGAATGAAGAATATAAGTCTATGCAAGACAATAAAGTTTGGGAACTTGTCTCATTACCAGTTGGTGCGAAGCCCGTAGGTTGTTAATGGATATTTAAAACCAAAAGGGATTCAAATGGTAATGTAGAGAGGTATAAGGCACGTCTTGTAGCCAAAGGCTTACTCAAAAAGAAGGAATTGACTTTAAAGAAACTTTCTCTCAGTTTTCTTCGAAAGATTCTTTTAGGACAATTATGGCGCTTGTTGCATATTTTGATTTGAGTTGCATCAGATGGGATGTCAAAACAGTTTTTCTTAATGGTGACATTAAAGAAACAATTTTATATGGTGCAGCCAGAAAACTATGTGTCAGGAGACCCAAATAGAATATGGTTTGCAAATTGACTAAATCCATCTATGGACTCAAACAAGCTTCTCGTCAGTGGTACTTCAAATTTCATTCAAATTCTCACTTCGTATGGTTTGAAACTAATGTTGTTGATGAATGTGTGTATCACAAGTTCAGTGGGAGTAAAACACATTATTTTTGGTTTTATATGTTGACGACATATTGCTTGCCACAAACGATATAAACTTATTGCATGACACCAAGAGATTTCCTATTAAGAATTTTTGAAATGAAAGATCTTGGTGATGCTTCCTTTGTATTAGGAATCGAAATACTTCGAGATCGTTCTCGGGGTATTCTGGATTATCACAAAGGAGCTGTATCGAAAAAGTACTCAATAGATTGGCACTGCAAGACCACTTAAGTTTATATTGTGACAATTAAGTCTGCAGTTTTATATTCCATAACAACAGGAGCTCGACAAAATCAAAGCATATTGATATCAAGTTCCTAGTTTGTAAAAGAAAGAGTGCAGAGTGGACAGATTTTCATAGAGCACATTGGGACAAACTCCATGATAGCGGATCCACTTACAAAGGGACTATCACCCAAGGTCTTTCATGAGCACACTGCTCAGATGGGTGTTGTTCTATTTGAGAAACATTCTGGTTTATAGTGGGAGTTTGTATTTATATTACTGCTTTATGTCAGCCTTGAGTTTTATCTATGTAATTAGATTAATTTTTGCGAGAAATCGAAATATTCAGTTTATTACGCTCTGTTACGTATTGTCGAGGTTATGATCTCAATAAAGTTAAGTAGGACCATTTGGAATAGGCATGTAAGGATCACATCACATGTAATTTCCATGCTACGCATCCATGATTGATCTATGTTCATTAGCTGTATTAGTATACGTGACCATTGGTGGGTCGAGTTTACGATTGATGTAACGAAGACCGGCTTTGATCCGATATTAATATAGTTAATGGACAAGATTGTTAGGATACCATCAAGTTATGATAACAAATTTCTGAGCTCACTAAAGTTAAGCACATTTTTCAGGATACATATGTGGTCCAGTGGGAGATTGTTAGATAATGTCTCAATGGGACCACATAATTAAAATGTGTGTTATCATTTATAAGCAAGCCTACAATTTAAGTGATTCAATTTAGTTAATAGGCTTAAGGGTAATAGTGTGTTATGGACCTATGTGTAGATACTAGTTGTATAATTTCTATTTCTATGAGGGGCAGAAATAGAAATTAAAACATATTGGTTAAAGTTGGTTTTCATTCCTTTTGAACTTCCACAACCTTTCAGTTTTGAAAACCAATAAATAGAAATTAAACCAATAATGGTTAAAGTTGATTTTCATCCTTTTGAACTTCCACAAACCTTTCAGTTTTGAAAACCAATTACAACCTTTAAAAGGTTTATGGTCCCTATTCCTTCCCAAATGAAAATAAGAACACTGCCATTTTTTTTCTAAATCCTCTCAAGGAAAAACATAAGGCACAAAAGGGGAAAAGATTAGAAGGCAATAACATAATCAATAACAAAGGGTTCATTGATAATCACGCTTCCGTTTAAACCGTTCATCAATGGATTCAGGTATGTCATTTTGTCTTGATTTCTTGATAATACACATGGTAAATGATCCAAAGTGTAAGGTTTATGTTCTGAAATTTATGTTTACAATTTCATCTTTGAACTCTTACACTATGTATATTATATATATATTTTTTTTTCTGAAATGGGTATTGTATTTTTCTGTTTCTGAAATGGGTGTGGGTGTGCAAGTATGAGTTTTTTATTTTATTTTTTTTCTATTTTTATTTGAATGGTGTGGTGTATATTTTTCTTTTCTTTTCTTTTTTTTTGAAATAGTGATTTCTGTATATAAGGAGAGAAACAGTATCTTAAATGGGTGTGTATATTTTATGATTTCTCTTTTTTTTTTTCTTTGATTTCTGATATGATTTCTGTATTATAATGAAGACAATGTATATTTTTTCTTTGATTTCTAGTATGATTTCTTGTTGTTGCGTCTACTATTGTTGTGTTTGTTTGCTTAGAATTTTGTTACATAAGATGACATTTTGGAGAATTGGTGATACTGTTTTAATGGGTTTTTGTTATTTTATAGTAGTTGTTTTTATTGATCAGTTCACAACATGATGTTGTTGCTTCTGTTTGCTTTAAATGTTTATACTGATCCAATACGTGTTTAATCGGATTGGTTTCTACGATTTAAATGGATTGATTGATTCTAATCTCAAAAACCAATAGATAACGATTGGTCCTTAGTTTCTTCTTAATTTTGACGGAACGATTTGGGAGGGGAGGGTTCTGATGTGCGGTTGGTGTGATTGACGGCTCTAAATGCCAACTCACTAAGGCTATAGCGAACTGACCCTTCTATATATATAGATACAGGCCATCTATTTAGCAAGCTGCCAAAACTATTGCCGCGCGCCGCGCGCACGCGCACAACAATCAATCACAACTAAGACCTATTCACAACCCTAAGCATCTCGTTCAACTCTATCTGTCTTGCTGCTCTCTCGCCTCTGATGCGTACTAGTGTCGCCTATCGCTGTATATCGCTGCTATGTGTTTTGCTTTATCGTGGAGCCACCACTAGCCTTACCGGTCACCGTCGATCGCTCCTCTTAGATCGCTTCAACCGCTCGCCGATTGGCTAAGTTTCTTTTTGCTTTCTTTTTTGCTTTGTGTGTGGGTGTGTGTGTGTGCAGCGCGCGGCGCGCCGGTGGAGTGTTGTCCCAAATCTGCCATCGTTGATTGCGTCTGTGTAGGTGAAATCACCGCCATGGTCCCCAAATGAAGCTTACAATTGGGTCCCTGCAGGTACCAATCGACCCCCCCTCCAATCATAATATGTGAATTTAGTGCTTTCTTCACTGTTTCTGTTTAATGTAAAATGAAATGTAAAAATAAACTACCACCCACCTACCACCTCCACTATCCTTTCACTCCAACCTACCACCTACACCTACTACCATCTTCTCCTCTATATATATAGGAATTGTAATCATTACAGTATATTAATCAATAACCAAAACAATCAATCAATACATTATATTAATAACATGGTATTCAGAGCCATAAGATTTTAGGCCTATACTCCTTTCTTCCGGCGGCAGGCCGGGCCGGCAACCTTGCCTTCGCTGCCCGCGGAGTTTTTCAACACTTATCACTACAAGCATACCTTCCTACTCCTACAACTTCCTCCTACTCTAAATCAAGCACGAACAGAACCCCTCGTGTACTCGAATCGCTTCGCCTGAAATCTCAATTAACTTCAACCACATCTGGTCGTACACACCTTGACCTGATCCGATTTCCCAAATCGATCTGAACCACCAGCCCCACGGCGGCGGCACCTCCTGTGGTGTCCGCTCCGCCGAGAGGCAGCCAGCCGGAATCTTTGAAAAAGTGATTCCTCGCAATCTCTCTTCCCCAAAAGCAGAATCCAAAACCCATCAAAAAAAGCCTTCAATCCATTAAAAATCATCATCTCTTGTTCTTCATAGAATCAACACCCCACTACAACACTTGCCACAAACCATCATCAACGGCTACCCCTCTAACGTGCGCCAGCTCCGGTGCCGGACTCCGTCGCGCGCTAACTTACACTCACGCCTGGGTCCAACCAGTGCTGCTCCCGCCGCCGTCCACCCATCGCCGCTCCCTCTTCACCGTCTGGTCCGTCGTCCGCCGCTTCGAACCCACAAGCGTACAAGCACCTTCGTCCAAGAAGCGCACCTCATCGGACGGCAACGGCAACATCGTCACCGCCGGGAGGTCCACGTCATCTCTGCCTCCCGCCTATGTCTCA
>NW_021026414.1:110239-152960 GCF_004153795.1 Camellia sinensis | reverse complement strand
TTTTTTTTTTTTGGATTATGATCATTACTCATTTCTTAATCAATATTTATAGGAACTGATAGTATACAAATGAAAGAAAATAGAGATAAGAGAAGAAGAATATAATTGAATGGCTTAATCACTATGTATGATTAGCCTTATATATATATATTGAATTGAGGAGGTTACAATTTAGGAAGGTAGAATAACAATAAAATCAAATATAAGAAAATATGCCTAAAATCCTATAATCACACAATATATGGGATTCACCCAATATATGGGATTCCCATATTCCAACACTTCCCCTCAAGCTGGTTCAAAATATTCACTAATCTCAATTTGACAATGGAAGACTGTAACAAGGTTGGACCAACCGATTTGGTGAACATATCAGCAAGTTGTTCCAATGAAGAGGCAAATGATGGACTTATAACATTCGTCCTAACCTTTTCCCTAATAAAATGAATGTCTACTTCTATGTGTTTTATCCTCTCATGGAGATCTCCAAAGTGCTCTCTTGTTGATTTCTAGGGTTTTTTTATTTTGAACTTCTAAACCCAGTTACATCAATGGAATTTCATACCATACCTCTTTTCTTCTACTCTTTATTTTCCATCTTAACAACCTCCAAAGCACTCGACACCATTACTAAAACTCAGTTCATTACAGTTGATAGTAACACCACCATAGTTTCACCTAGTGAAAGCTTTGAAATGGGGTTTTTCAAGCCTGGCAATTCCAACAATCGCTATTTGGGAATATGGTACAAGAAAATTTCCACTGGAACTGTGGTATGGGTTGCCAACATAGAAATTAAAACATATTGGTTAAAGTTGGTTTTCATTCTTTTTGAACTTCCACAACCTTTCAGTTTTGAAAACCAATAAATATGCACACATTGCAATAATGGTTAAAGTTGGTTTTCATTCCTTTTGAACTTCCACAACCTTTCAGTTTTGAAAACCAATTACAACCTTTAAAAGGTTATGGTCCCTATTCCTTCCCAAATGAAAATAAGAACACTGCCATTTTTTTTCTAAATCCTCTCAAGGAAAAACATAAGGCACAAAAGGGGAAAAGATTAGAAGGCAATAACATAATCAATAACAAAGGGTTCATTGATAATCACGCTTCCGTTTAACCGTTCATCAATGGATTCAGGTATGTCATTTTGTCTTGATTTCTTGATAATACACATGGTAAATGATCCAAAGTGTAAGGTTTATGTTCTGAAATTTATGTTTACAATTTCATCTTTGAACTCTACACTATGTATATATATATATATATTTTTTTTCTGAAATGGGTATGTATTTTTCTGTTTCTGAAATGGGTGTGGGTGTGCAAGTATGAGTTTTTATTTTTATTTTTTTTCTATTTTTATCTTGAATGGGTGTGTGTATATTTTTTCTTTTCTTTTCTTTTTTTTTTTGAAATAGTGATTTCTGTATATAAGGAGAGAAACAGTATCTTAAATGGGTGTGTATATATTATATGATTTCTCTTTTTTTTTTTCTTTGATTTCTGATATGATTTCTGTATATAATGAGAGAAACAATGTATATTTTTTCTTTGATTTCTAGTATGATTTCTTGTTTGTTGCTGTCTACTATTGTTGTTGTTTGTTTGCTTAGAATTTTGTTACATAAGATGACATTTTGGAGAATTGGTGATACTGTTTTAATGGGTTTTTGTTATTTTATATGTAGTTGTTTTTATTGATCAGTTCACACATGATGTTGTTTGCTTCTGTTTGCTTTAAATGTTTTATACTGATCCAATACGTGTTTAATCGGATTGGTTCTACGATTTAAATGGATTGAATTGATTCTAATATCTCAAAAACAATAGATAACGGATTGGTCTTAGTTTCATCTTAATTATGACGGAACAGATTGGGAGGGTGAGGGTTCTGATTGTGGCAGGTTGGTGTGATTGACGGCTCTAAATAGCCAACCCACTAGGCTAAGCGAACTGACCCTTCATTATATATAGATATCCAGCAACTTTAGCAAGCTGCCAAACTAATTGCGCGCGCGCGCGCGCACGCGCACACAATCAATTCACAACTAAACCTAATTCACAACCCCTAAGCATCTCGTTCAACTCTATCTGTCTTGCTGCTCCTCGCCTCTGATGCTACTAGTGTCGCCTATCGCTGTAATCGCTGCTAGTGTTGCTTATCGTCGGAGCCACCACTAGCCCTACCGGTCACCGTCGATCGTCTCCTCTTAGATCGCTTCACCGCTCGCCGATTTGGTAAGTTTCTTTTTCTTTCTTTTTGCTTTGTGTGTGTGTGTGTGTGTGCACGCGCGCGCGCCGGTGGAAGTGTTGTCCCAAATCTGCCATCGTTGATTTCGTCTGTGTAGGTGAAATCAGCCGCCATGGTTCCCCAAATGAAGCTTACAATTGGGTCTCCTGCAGGTACCAATTTCGACCCCCCCCTCCAATCAGAATATGTGAATTAGTTTGCTTTCTTCACTGTTTCTGTTAATGTAAAATGTAAATTGTAAAATGTAAACTACCACCCACCTACCACCTCCACTACCACTCACTCCACCTACCACCTACACCTACTACCATCTTCTCCTCTATATATATAGGAATTGTAATATACAGATATATTAATCAATACACAAAACAATCAATCAATAATACATGTATATTAACATGGTATCAGAGCCATAAGATTTAGGCCTATACTCCTTTCTTTCCGGCGGGCAGCCGGCCGGCAACCTTGCCTTCGCTGCCCGCGGGAGTTTTTCAACACATATCACTTACACATACCTCCTACTCCTACAACTTCTCCTCCTACTTCAAATCAAGCACGAACAGAACCCCTTCGTGATCTCTGAATCGCTGTCGGCTCTGAATCTCATTACTTCCAACCACACCTGGGTCGTACAACCCATGACCTGATCCGATTCCAATCGATCTGACCACCAGCCCCACGGCGGCGGCACCTCCTGTGGTGTCCGCTCCGCCGAGAGGCAGCCCAGCCGGAATCTGAAAAGTGATCCTCCAATCTCTCTTCCCCAAAAGCAGAATCCAAAACCCATCAAAAAAATGCCTTCAAATCCATTAAAATCATCATCTCTTGTTCTTCATAGAATCAACACCACCACTACAAACACTTGCCACAAACAATCCCATCAACGGCGTACCCCTCTAACGTGCGCCACTCCGGTGCCGGACTCCGTCGCGCGCTACCACACTCACGCCGTGGGTCCCAACCAGTGCTGCTCCGCCGCCGTCCACCACATCGCCGCTCCCGTCTCCACCGTCTGGTCCGTCGTCCGCCGCTTCGACAACCCACAAGCGTACAAGCACTTCGTCAAGAGCTGCCACCTCATCGACGGCAACGGCAACGTCGGCACCGTCCGGGAGGTCCACGTCATCTCCGGCCTCCCCGCCGCCAACAGCACTGAGCGGCTCGAGATTCTCGACGACGAGCGCCACGTCATCAGCTTCAGCGTCGTCGGCGGCGATCACCGCCTCGCGAATTATCAGTCGGTGACGACGCTCCACCCCGCCGCAGACGGCGCCGGAACGGTGGTTGTGGAGTCGTACGTCGTGGATACGCCGCCGGGGAATACGAAGGAAGAGACGTGCGTGTTTGTGGAGACGATTGTTCGATGCAATCTTCAATCGCTCGCTCAGATCGCTGAGAGCTCGGTCGGACGAGCTTGACGATGAGGTCTTTGTGAAAATGTTTGTTTGAGATTTGTCTGAAAATCTGTAGTTTTTTGGGGGGTTCTC
The DNA here is from genome assembly GCF_004153795.1 of Camellia sinensis. Classification (NCBI taxonomy): domain Eukaryota; kingdom Viridiplantae; phylum Streptophyta; class Magnoliopsida; order Ericales; family Theaceae; genus Camellia; species Camellia sinensis. The sequence goes on along the minus strand of NW_021026414.1, from coordinate 149,219 downwards.
GAAGGTGTGTACATATGTGGGTGTTTTCGAAAACATTTTTTTTTTGGGGATTTCTGACGAATGTGCCCTCCCTGGAGATGTTTTGGTGTCGTTGCTATCTCAGTTGTTAATGTTTTCGTTGCTAATGTTTTTGTTGTTAATGTTTGTAGAACAATAATGACATGCATACACCATTTTCTGAATTTGGATGGTTTCTCTCACAGAAATTAGTCTTAATGGCTTCGTTTGCAATATGAGTTATTTTTTGATTTTTTGATTTTTTTTTTACTATTTTAGTCTAAGATTAAAAGATCTTGTGTGGAAGGAATTTTTTATTTTTATTTTTATTTTTGTGTAATATTTTATTTTATGATTTAGATATAATATTTTAGATGTAATATTTTATTTTATTAATTTATTAATTTATTTTATTTTTTTTGTGATTACATAAGCCGACTAGTCCCAAATATTTGGATGCCATCAACTATCACCAAGGATCCTTTATGGTGTGTTTGGTTGGGGGATTTGGGGAGGGATTTGGAAAGGGAAAGGGAAAAGGTGTGTGAAACTATGTGAAATATAGGCATGATTTATTCATATTTCACCTACTTTTTCCATTTCCCTTTCCAAATCCCTCTCCAAATCTCCTAACCAAACACAACATTAGAGTGTTTTTTTCTTAAAGTTTTTTAAAGTGGTGTATTGTGTGGTTGAGATTTAATGTTGAAAAATTGATGTGACTTGTCATTAAATCTCAACTACACAATACACCACTCTAGGAAACTTTAGGGAAAAAAAACTCTAGAAGAACCTTGCTTTGTGTCAATTGTTCGCTGGGTTAAGGGTTGGATGACTCTCTATTTACACCACAAAAAGTCTCATTACGCCCACTTATTATTAAGTTCCAAATCCTAAAAATTGAGAACACGTTTCTCAACCAACTCACCCCCTCTCTCCATTTGTCATCACATGGTGGTTGCAAAAGGTATGTATTAGCATCGTTTGGGAACAGACTAATTTAGTAATTTTTTGATTATTTGGCTAAAATATGAGTTAAAAAAAATTAGTATGTTTGGGATGATTTTTTAGTTTTTTACGAAAAGATGTACAAAAAATAGAGAGAAAAGAGAATCTTTGACTTTTTTGTATAGGTTGTTGACTTTTAGCTAATTTAGTAACTTTTTGACTTTTTAGTTAAAAAAGAGATTTTCTCAAACGAGGCTAAAAGTATTTTTTAAATTTTGCTGAAAATTCATCGACAAAAGTCATTGAGAAGGTTGAAATCGCCTGGAGAAGAGATGCTCTCTTCACACACCCTGCTAAAACTCTATATATTTTTATTTTTTAAAACTAAAATTAAAAAAAATTTGCATTTCTATAAATCAAATGACAAAAAGTCCTATTAAAGTGTAAAATGTTTTCTATTTCTAAAAAAATTAAACTCGTTTTTTCACTATAGCAGTTTATCAATATCAGCCTTTCCTACCATGATGCCCCCCACATTCACCCCACCTTACCACTACAGTTAATTCTTATTGGTCATGAGATGTAGCCGTTAAGTTTTAATTTTGTTGTTAAAAATATAATAATAATATTTTGGTTAATAAAAAAAAATTATTCTTGTCCTCTAAATTTTAATTTGTTGGTAATGATTCTTTTAAAATTTAAATCAATAAAAATTAATGTAATTTTTGTTAATAATTAAATAGATCATATCTTGTACATTTCTATAGCTGTCTCTTTTATTAAAAGGTACATTAATCTAAATTTCTTAACAAAATACCTTAAAACATTCCTTAAGCAAATTAAAAAATATATTTAAAAATATTTAGATGAAGTATTTTAGTTGTTTTTACGTATTCATTATACATAATCTTCTAATTTAAATGTTTTTATGTATTATTAAAACCCATGCTTTGTCACAATAATCCTCCAATGGAATTGTTTTTGGCATAATTGTAAGGCCGCGGTGTCCCACATCGGAGATGGAGGGGGGTGCCCTGAGCTATTAAAAGTAAAACCTGACCTTTATATAGTATCGAGGGCCTTTTCTCAAAGTGGTGAAATGCCCTATTAGAAACTCCCCAGTTAAGCGTGCTTAGGCTAGCGTAGTTCTAGATGGGTGACCCCACTGGGAAAGAACAAATCCGTGCGGGCGGTGACCCAAAGCGGACAAATTCGATGAGGTGGTAAAAGGGTGGGGCGTTAAATGGTATAGAGCCGAACTCTTCGGAATACCGAGTGTGGCCCCTAAGCGTCTTTTCGGTGCATGTGGGCGGGCTTCGAAGCTGGCCAGGCTATGCACGAGGACGTGCAGCCTTATGGGGTGGATTGTAAGGCCCCGGTGTCCCACATCGGGAATAGAGGGGGGAGTTCCTAGGCTATAAAAGTAACCTGGCCCCTAATATAGCATCGGAGGCCTTTTTCCCAAGTGGTGAATCCCTAATTAGAACTCCTCAGTTAAGGCGTGGCTTAGGCTTAGAGTAGTTCTAGGATGGGTGACCCACTGGAAGAACAAATCCGTGCGGGCGTGACCTGAAGCGGACAATATCGATGACGTGTAAAGGGTCGGGGCGTTACAAATAATCTAAAATAGGTACACATTTTGACTTTTTACTAATATATGCAAAAAAGTATAGAGATTTGATATGACTTAAAATAGTGTATTTATTTCGGGTATACCAAACAAATAGGCATTGTTTGAGAAGTGGGATTTTTAACTAGAAAACCACTACAAGTTATCAAATCATTCTCTCTACTTTTTTATCTGTATTTTATAAATAAAAGAAAAATTAAAAGAAAAATTACTTGTTAGTGGTAATTGGCAAGAAAATTATTAGATATATGTGAAAATTTTTATAACCTTTAATTATAATATTGATAAAGTTTACCAATAATTTGTAATTATTTTTCAACTTGGTATACTAATTTGAAATTCTGTAAATTAAAAAATAACTAAAAAAGTCAATTCCTAAAATGAGTCCGAAGTTGTTTAGGTTTGTCTATAGTGTTGATAGTGGCAGAGTCAAGATTTTGGCTTAGAAGAGAAGAGGTAATAGTAAAGTAAAATTTTTATATCCACATAGTGGCCCTAATCTCGCTGTGCTTCGACCCTAAGCAAACGTAACCCTATTTCTAATTACAACATTGATTAGGACTGTGTAATGGTCTGGCAAAGAAAAGCAGTGTATTATTGAGAGATTTTAATCGAATAAGAAAGTAATAATTCTACATAATTTTTTACATAATGCGTCATAGAAGAGAAAAAAATATATATATATACATATATATCAAAAAAGGGAATAAATTACCAAGCATTATAAAAAAAACTAGAAAATATACATGTAAATGGTAGACTTTATAATTATCATAAAAAATTGTAATTTCATAATAAAATAAAAAAATTTGACATAAGTGAAATTATAGAAACTATTTAAAATAATGGTAATATTTAAATTTGGAGGGAACAAATTAATTTTTTTTTTTTTTTACTAAACTTATACTAGAACACTAAATGATAGAAAAGTTGAGGGGCACTGTGCCCCTCCGGCCCAATTTCTCACCTCCATCCTGAGAGTTTTGAATACAAGAGTTTACGAATTTACATTAATTCTTGATAAAGATCTAAATCGTTGGGCTATTCTAGATTAATCAATAAATAATTTATTCAATTACTAATGCAAGTTCATTGATCAGATCAATCTCTTTGTGTTTGTCGTATATTCAGCAATATTTATCGATATAATAAAATATAAACATTACTCTTACTAGGTACATTTACACTCTTAAGTACTCGTTTGAAGCTTTTAATTATTTTAAGTTTAGTTATTTGATTATTTTAAATTTGATTAGAAAATTATATTTAGAATAATAACATTTGGAGACTAAATAAATTAGTCGTTAAAAATATTATTTTTGGCAACCAAAGGATTTGGTCGCGAATAGGTCTATTGCCGACTAACTTTTAGTTGCGCAAGACATTTCTTTTTGGTGACAAACATGTTTTGGTCGTGGAATGTGACAATTGGCGACTAATTATTTTGGGTCGTAGAATGTGACAATTGGCGACCAAACTAAGAAGGTCGCGATGTACATTGACGACCAATTTTTTTTGGTTGTGAAATGTCACAAATTGGCGACCAAAAATTTTGGTCGGCTAGAATGTTACCAATTGGCGACGCAAAGATTTAGGTCGTGAAATGTAAATTGGCAACAAACTAAGAGGTGCAGATGTCACAATTGGCGACGAAAATTTTTGTCGTGAAATGTCACAATTGGCGACCAAAAAGAGGTTGTCGTGGATGTGACAATTGGCCGACTAAGATATTTGGTCGCAAAAAGGGTGACTTTTCACGACCAAAAATGTTTTAGCGACAAAATGGATTAGTCCGCAGTAATGATATATTTAGCAACCAAAACATTCTTAGTCAGCAAATTCAACTTTTTCCCGACCAACCCAAATTTTGGTCACCGAATTTACAACTTTTTGCCGACACTTCAATTGCGACCAAAGCTAGCACGCAAAAAAATTGGTCCGCGGATTCAACTTTGCCGACTAAAAATCGTGCTTTTAGCAAGACCACTTTTATTTTCGTTGCCAAAAGTGTTAAATTCTTGTAGTGGATAGTTCTAATTTTGTTTGAAAAACAGTCTTGAGACTCCCAAAATTTAGTTAACACATGGGTATCCTTTTGGTGGAGATTAAATTAATGAAGTGCTGGAGCCTCACCAACCGCCTGACAATAACATTTGATAAGTTGATCTGTTGTTTCTGTGGATAAATTCTCTATTGACTAATTTGGGTTGTACGTATTTTGTTGGTTTTTTTTGTTTTATTTTCTTTTGTTAGGCCTGATTTGGTCGGTTATACAAGAAAGTGCAAATCGATTACTTTTTGAATGTAAATATTTTATTCTCTTAGTATTATTTAATCTATCCTTTAATCTCTTATTGACTATTTTAAACTTTTTAAAAACAAAAACTGTTACACAACCCAACATCCAACACTCAATATTCAACTTGGAATTTTTCGAATAGCGTGGAGTGGGTTTCTCTGTAATCTTGCAAACATTAGAGAATACGATTGGGAAACCTTGTTTAAAATCTGTTTTTACTCTTAAAGTTATCTTTTAGTTAAGTTTCGATCGGCAACCCATGTCTTTGGGTGATTTTAGGACCTTGAAGACACATGATTTAGGCTAATATTTAAGAGTAACGGTGAAGTTGGGGTTTGAGCGTGTTAGTCGCGCTTTTACATTTGAGGTTACTTAGTTTCTATTCCTTTAGTAATTTTTAAAATTAGTAGTGATCGTGTAGTCTTCATACTCTGTTCAGGGCACTAGATGACTTTTCATCACTCTATTCGAGATTATACTTATTTCATTTTCAGGCTGGCGTAAGTTTCATGTTTACATATATTTTTTATAATGTTGCCCTACCTTGAACTTGTTGAAAACTTAAACTTGTTGTCTTCCAGCACTAAACTGTCTTTGATACAAATTATTATATCCTCATCCAATAAAATCCAAATTATTCTTGAAAATGTGTGACACTTGGCAATACCTGTAAACTGCATTCTGTTTTGGTCTGTCATGTTTTCAATAATGATGAATTGACCAAGCTTTTCCGGCCGAAACTGATGTGTAATTGCATATTGGGACATCCTGTGTACCTGTAGTCCACGGGAAATTATTCCACTGTGTGTGGTGACTCTGGCCACCTAGGGAACAGATCCCGGTTGGGCCGTGATAACTCTAGTGCTCAACGATTGTACAGCGCAAACAGACCTTCCAAACAAAAAGCTAGGTGACCTTTCATGGATCTTCTTAGAGAAAAGGCCACGCTTTGCCACCCTGACGGATCGACTCTCTAGCTTCCAGATATCTGGCAATCCAGCCGCGGGGCTTATAGCCTTAAGAACTGTGTGGCATATTATTTATTTTTTTCTTGTACCTCTAGAAAATTATTGGTGTTCATCTGTTGTAAATCTGTTCTTGACCGTGGACAAAATGTCATTTATCATGTTCTTCCGCAGAAGACATGAGTATTTTAACTGTTGAACCTGTGGAACTTTTTCTTTCTTGAAACAGATGGTCTTTACCCAAACTGTATGCCAATCTAGTTCTGTGACATACTATATCTTATTTTGGAACTGAACCCTGTTTTCAAAAACTCGTAATTTATTTACCATCGTTACTAACTTTCACTGAGCCTACTCAGCTGACTTAGTTGTTTATTCATCTTCCAGGTGTTAGAAAGGATTCAGAGTGGAACTCAATGGCGTAGCGGGGTCCAATTGCATGACCTCTATGGCATTCATTTTATTTGTTTTTTAGTTGTTCATGTCTGGGTTTTTGTGCGATACATTGTGGTTGGATTTTATTTAGAATTATTTTATTTCTTGGGCGAGTCTTCTGTCCCATTTAGTATCATATATACTATACTATATTCTTTAGGGAAGCTTGGTTATGGTCTCGTTTTGCATACTTGTGCATGTCATTGGTGATGAGTTTTCCATTTAAATTTATTTCTGGGCTAATCATACACATTTACTTCTTTTATAGTCTTTGCCGGTTCATCGTTTAGCGTTTACGTGGCCTTGGGCTAGTCCCTGTGCGGCCACGGCCAGGTCTACCTGGGTTTGGGGGTGTGATCAGTGCATTCCAATCTACAGTCCTAGTTTTCCTGGCGGGCCAGTCGAATCTTGGTCCTTTTTTCTCATATCCTACGCAAAGTGGGTTTTTCAAGAATGAACATTGCCCTTAGTTATCTGCTACGTAGACTCTCCTCTACCAGTCGATAGTCTTGAACCACATGCAATTAACAAGGAAACGTCTAGGGATGATCTTTCGATAGGACAGTGCCTCTACTACCTCCATAAGGCTTGCAGAGGAACAATGTTCTTCGGGAATCCACGTTGATCGAACTATAAAAAGTGTTTGAGGAAAATGAGTTGTGTTTTCCCTTCCTGGGGAAGGAAGATGCGCTCTCACCTTTACACAATTACTTGCCACTTTTGGTTTGTCACAGTTAGGAAAGAAAATGGGAAGAAGTCTACCGGTCTAACGAGTGTGGGTTTTCACTCTAAAGGGTTGGTAGTCAGTCATAGAAAGCCTCGACAGAACGAGAAAAGCGGAATGAAGGACATTAACGAAATCTTGAAGTGGCATTAATTATGAGGGGCGGGGAAAAGAACACAGCGGGGCCGATCGTTGGTTCTCGATGAAATTTTGCAGTTTGCGCAATGTTCAGAAGGACTTACAGTTTTGTAGGCAAAACCGATGGTCAATCTAAAGAGGGTTTTGAAATTATACAACTAGATAGAGTGATGTTTCAAGAGACAAAGTGAAGAATGTGATAGAGTGTTTCCATTAGAAGTGTTTCTGGCGGGGACTAGGTGTTTAGGAGATGGGTATCTGTTTTAACTTATTAGCTGGCGAGTATTAGGGAGAATTTTGTTATTCTGGGATGATAGAGCAGTTGTATCGGAGTGTGCACGATACATTGTTGGGGTGTTTTTATTGTCCATTAGGTTTAGGAATGCGAGATAACAAGAAATGGTGTATGACGAGGGCAATTTTGTCCGGAATGATGCCCTTTAGTAGTCGTCAAGAATTAGGTAGAGGAGCGAGTTTAGGGGATTAGTTGAGCTTGTTTCCCCTAAATTGGTCGTTTGGGTTGTGGTTCGGCTTATTTTGAAAACCAATGGGGTTCTAGCAAATAGGAGGGTATTGCGGAGATTTCAAAACTCTTTTATAGGATTTGTGAGTTGTTTGACCCTCCTTGAGTAATGCTCGGTTTACTTGGTCTAATCTTCAAGAAAATCTTGTGTGTTGTAGGTTGGATAGGTTCTTCATACTTTGGGGTGGGAGGAGTTGTTTCCTGATATAAGGCAAGAAGCAGGGCCAAGAGTTATGTCAAACCATTGCCCGGTGATTCTTGAGAGTTGTCCTTTTAAATGGGGTCCTAACCCCTTTAGATTCGAGAATATGTGGTCGGAAAATCGATCTTTTAAGGAAAATTTTAAGGATTGGTGGGAGAGCAGTAAAGTCTATTTGGTGGGAGGGTTTTAAGTTTATGTAAAAGCTGAGAGGAGTCTAGGATAATTTAAAGGTTTGGAAGCGTGAAGTTTTTGGTGATCTAAATGAGGTGAAAGCGGAGTTAGTTCAGGAAATTGAGAAATTGGATGCGAAGGAATTTGGGGAGGGTTTATCTAGGGCTTTAAGGGATAAGAGATCATTGCTTAAGATGAAGTTGGAAAAGCTTGTTTTTAGGGAGTAGATATTTTTGGGACAAAGAGCTAAGTTGAAATGGGCTAAAGGGGGTGATACCAATTCTAGATTTTTTCATAGGGCTGTGTTGGGAAAGAAGAGGAAGAATTCTATTAAAAATTTGGAGGTAGGACAGGGTGTGGTGGTGAGTAAGGAGGAGTTTGTTGTTAAGGAGATTTTCAATTTTTATTCAAATCTCTATTCTGATGGGGGAGTGGATCATCTAGGGATCGAAGGCATTAAATGGGTTCCTGTGGAGTCAATGACAGCCAATTGTCTTGAAAGACCCTTTGATGAATGTGAGGTGAGACAGGCGGTGTTTGAGTGTGAGAGAGATAAGGCTCCAGGTTTTGATGGTTTTTCAATGGTTGTATTTCAAGATTGTTGGGACATTGTGAAAGGGGATCATATGAGAGTGTTTGGTGAGTTCTTTAAAAGTGGGGAGGTCAACTTATGCACCAAGGCATCCTTCATTCGTCTAATTCCCAAGAAGGAGAAGTCGGTCCAGATTGGGGATTTTAGACCCATTAGCTTGGTTACACCATTCTACAAAATTCTAGCAAAGGTGCTTGCTAAGAGAATTAGGGTGGTCCTTGGGGAAATCATGTCTTCTGCATAAGGTGCGTTTGTGCAGGGACGACAGATATTAAATGTAGTCTTAGTAGCAAATGAGTTTGTTGAGGAATATAGAGGGTTACATAAGGGGGTGTTGTCTTTAAGGTGACTTTGAGAAGGCATATGACCATGTTGATTGGGGCTTTGTGGATTTGTTTTAGAAAGGAAAGGGTTTGGATCTAGGTGGAGAATGTGGATTTGGGGGCGCTTGTCGTCTTGCAATATGTCGGTCATTGTGAATGGTAAGGCTGGGGACTCTTTTTGGGCATCTAGTTGTCTAAGACAAGGTGATCCTTTATCACCATTTTTGTCTATTTTAGTTGCTGATGTGTTGAGTCGGATAATTGATATAAATTGATATACCTAAGGATAAGGGTGTTATTGAGTTTGGGGGGGGGGGGGGGGATAGGATCGGAGTCACTCATCTACAATTTGCGGATGATACTATATTTTTTTCATCAAATGAGGAAAGTAAGGTGGGTAGTTTGCTAAAGATTTTGAGAATTTTTGAAATTGGTCGGGCTTCAAGGTCAATCTTAGCAAGAGTAGTGCTGTGGGTATTAATATGGAGAAAGCTATGTGCGAAGGGTGGCGGATATGTTAGGATGTTCCATTGAATTATTTCCTCTCAAATACTTGGCCATTGGGGGGGATCCTAGAGTGGTGTCCTTTTGGGAGCCTGTTCTTGTCGAAATTGGGAAAAGATTGGAGGGATGAAAGCAAGCTTTGTTGTCTAAGGGAGGGAGATATACTTTGGTGGAGTCTATATTTAGGTTCTGTTTCTATTTATTTCTTGTCCATATTCAAGATTCCGGTTAGCATTGTGAGGAAAATTAAGAAATTGATAAGAGATTTTCTTTTGGGAAGGGTGTGAAGAGGGTAAAAGGGTTCATTTGGCTAAGTGGGAGGTTGTTTCACTCCCTAGGGATAAAGGGGGTCTGGCTATAGGAAATATCATTGCTAGGAACATTGCTCTCTTGGTCAAGTGGTTGTGGACATTTCCTGTTGAAAGTGATTTGCTATGGTGTTCAGTTGTTAAGAGCAAGTATTGTGTTCAACCCAATGGTAGAGATTCTAACGTGGTTAATAGAGGCAATTGTCGTTTTCCGTGGAAGTCCATTTCTCGCTTGTAACGACGTGTGTTTGATTTCCTTTCATTGAGAGTGGGGAATGGGGTGAGCATCCGTTTTTGGGAGGATGTGCGGGTAGGAGATATCTCATTTGATAGAGCTTTTTCTCTTCTTTATCGATTGGTTCGTTCTAGGAATGTTTCGATAGCGTCGGTGGCATGCTCTTTCATGGCTCCCATTTCTTGGAATTTTGATTTCCTTAGGAACTTAAATGATAGGGAGGCGGCTAAGTTGGCATCTTTGTTGGTATTGCTTCATGGTTTATAAGGAAAACAGTATAAGAGGGTGAAAAGGTCCAAGAAGGGTGCCCACTGATGCAATGAAAGAAGAAATCCGCAAAAACAAATGGTGTCATTTAGGTAAGTAATTTGTCTTTGAAGCAATACTTTGTTGGATTATCTTTTATGGTTTCTAATGCATATGCTATATTTGAGTTACTGATGTTTTATTTGAGTACTAGATCTGTTCCATTAAGTAGCACAATAAAGCAATGGTATCTAGATGAGAGAACTTTGTCATACAATTTTGGAATCAAAATCTCTGCCATGTTCGACGTTAATGTCCAAAACAACAATTGTGGTCCTTGAGGCTCGCTCGAGGTTGAAGGGCGAATAGAAGATGTGATGTTGCTATTGTGGCTATAGCAAGAGCAATGCAGATGATAATCTTGATTTTTTTTTTTTTGTAAATTTTTTTCAAAGGATGATTTAATTGAAAATTAATGAATGTGATGTTCTGTTGTTGAAGAATGAATGTGATGAGTGATGAAGAATTGTACAGAGAATGGGAGAAGAAAGAAAAATTCTCTTTCAAATACAGAAAATTCAAATTTCAAGTTTTGGGAGAGAATTTGAAAATTTTAAAAAGCAACTTTCAGTGTTACATTTTATTTTTGGAATAGAGTGTTAATGTCTGTTAACGTTGTTTGAACTAGTCAAACGTTTGCGAGCGTGGCATACTCTCTGACATTATACTTGCATGGCACTCTCTTATTGGAATGGAGCACCACTTGGTAGTGGCGAGGTGGTGCTCCTAGAGCAACCAATAATTTCTCAAGAGCCAGAGACTTGACCTTGTATTGGTTGGATGACTTGGAAATATTTCTCTCTTTCATCCCACCAACCCAAGGTTGGTTTGTCTCCCATTTCTATTTTAGTCTCAAAATGTTCCATTCACTCTTACTTTCTAATTCCAACTCCAATTTTTTCTACGCTTATGACCAACCTTGATGACTTGCTTTGGGATCACTAGAATTAACGCGTAAAATATATTGGGCAATTATTTGGACCACTAGTCTTTGTATTTTGATTTCTATATTATTTTGGTCTATGTAAATTTTCTAGTAATAAATATGATTACCAAATTTTTCATAAAATGAATCGTGATTCATAAGACTCACTTTTAATATAATACCCTAACAAATTTATTTTTCAAACTTCGAGACAACAAAAAATTATGAATTTTAAACCTATGCTTTTGTTCAATAAAAAAGCAAAGCAATCTCAAAATGTTCCATTACTTGCTTTGTAAGTAGCCTGAGCATTACCAACTTTTAGTTGATTCATGCAAATTAGTAGTCTTTATATTTTTACGTTTATGTCATTTTTGTTTTTATAATTTCAATGGACTCAATTTTGATTTGAAATTATGATTTTGTCTCAATTTAATTCAATTAATTATAATTTTTAGTTTTTTTTTTTTGATAAAAAATAGTCACATGAGCGGCATGTGTCATGGTTTTATAGGCAAAAAATTATAAATTTGTTCAATTCAATGAGTTAACCTCAATCAATTCAGTAATATTTTTTCTTTCAAGAACCCTAATCAATGTTATTAATCGAACCATATTAACACAAAATCTAAAATCAAGAATTTAAAATTAAACTAATTGAAATTACTCAGACTAAAAATGACACAAATAACAAAATATAATGACTACCCATCTAATTTCCTATTGGTTTATGAAAACCATTTCTAATCGCTTTGGGACCACTGGAATTAAAGACTTACTGCTGTGAACTTGGAAGTCAAGATGGATGATGATGGACAAAATTACATAGTTGCCGTGCTTGACGGGATGGGCTGCTCCACCACCACCATAGTAAGACTTGGAATTGTGTATAATAATGAATAAAAATACATTTATTCCTTCTCCATCTATCATCAAAATACTATCCTTCTTATTATACTCTCCTTTTCATATCTCTCTGAATCTTCCTACCTATAAGAAAACAAAATGAGTTGGCTTATGTTTCTTCATCAATTTCTGTTGGACAATCTTCACTGTATTTAAAAAGATTAATTCTGTTGTGTACTTAACAACAACTAGAATATAAAAGAAATAAAGGAAATGAGAGAATTTGTTTGATTACAAAAATCAAACTAGAAATAAAATTAAATAAATAAAAACAAATTTTATTTTGTTACAAAAAACAAAATTAAAATCTGATTTAAATAAACAAATAAAACAGAATAATAAATTAGACAACTTACTTGATTAATTTCTTGAATAATAATTTGATCAAGTCCAGTGTTTGACACTGTGTCCTTAAGACAGATTCGTCCTCTTCTCGGTGCTTTCAGAATATGGACATCTATCTCCCAAGATGAAATGATCAACTACAAACAATAGCAGCACTACAAATTGTTTGCCTAACGAACACACTAAGTGTTTATACTTTTTCTCACAAAAATTAAATGCAGCAAAATGAAGAATAAATTTGCAGAGGTGAAGTACGAAATTTCTGAATCACTCTAACATCAAATGAGGGTTGTCCTATTTATAGATGGATTTGGTGGTTGCTGATTTTGAATTAAACAGGTGCAAATCTGTTTTGAACAGGTATGATACCTGTTCAGTTTGAATAAACAGATACAAGTCTGTTGGGTTCAAAATTTGAACAGATAAAAATGGGAAGTGCCCTGTTTAGGTGTATAGGAAAAACTGGACCAGTTTATTTCCGGAATTAATTTGAATTCTGGATTTTATTTTACCAAAAAATAAAATTAAATTCAAATGTTTGACCCAAAAAGATAGGTATTGGGCCGGACAAGCCCAACCCAACCTCACACCACGCGCCCAAGCCTAGCCCAGCCTGCCAGACCGGACGGCGGCGCGCGGGTGGTGATTTTTGGGTCCAATGGGTGTAGCCCATTTTGCCCATAACCTCCCTCTCTAAAACACTTGGGTACCCCTTGGGGAACACCCCAAGTTCCAATTCCATGCCTTATAAACCCATTCAAAACTTCCCACCAAATCAATGTGGGACAAGCCTTATTCAAACCTTTAAGGATCTTTCACCAAAACTCCATTTCCATGGAGCATACTTTGGCTTCAATTTCCCATTCACTCGGTAATGGTTTTGAGCAACCAAATATACCACGTGAATCACAACGCGGCATAGAACGCGTTACCACTTCGACCTGCGAAAATCGACGCACAGGGTCCACCTAAATAATAGACCAAAGTTAGGAAAAAATTCTGGTTTTACCCAGAATTTTCCTAACCATTTCCAACAATTTCTTCTGCTATTTCTCTGGTCTTCTTCTACTTCTGCACGACATACGTGCCTTGAGGACCAGAGATTTTCAGTTTTCCAATTTAAAACAACATTTACCATAACTGCTAATGCCTCCTTAGGTTGTGAATCTGATTCTCATCCTAAAATGGTGTTCTGGAATGAGAGTAGTGATTGCTGCTCGTGGGAGGGGGTCACGTTTGACTGGTCGAATGGTCATGTGATTGGACTTGACCTCAGTTACAGCCACCTTCGGGGCATCATCCAACCAAACAGCACCCTCTTCCACCTTCGTCACCTCCAAACCCTTAATCTTACCTTCAATGACTTCAATTTCTCTACAATTTCACCTGATTTTGGCTTCTTTCCAAGTTTGACCCATCTCAACCTCTCTTACTCTAATTTTACAGGCCGAATTCCTTCGAAAATCTCCCATCTGTCCAAATTGATTTCCCTTGATCTCTCTTACATGAGTTATTATTATTAGTATCCTTCTCACGAGAGACTTGAACGACACACTTTCAATATGCTCCTACCAAACCTAACCCAATTAAGAGAACTGCACCTTGATTTGTTGAATATCTCTTCACCTTTACCTCATGCTTTGCTAAATCTATCTTCTTTGACATCTCTCAGTCTTGGTTATTGTCAACTGCATGGGAAATTCTCAGAAAACATTTTTCACTTTCCAAACCTACGAAAGCTCGATGTAAGGGGAAATTGGGAACTCACAGGTAAACTTCCATACTTCAATGTGACTAGTTCCCTTCAATTTCTTGATCTCTCCTACATAAGTTTTTCTAGCCAATTGCCTGATTCAATCAGCAATCTTAAAGCCTTGAATATTTTGTACCTCTTTAGCTGCAACTTTTTGGGGGCCATTCCATTTACTCTTTGGAACCTTACACAAATCACCAATCTAGACTTGGGGAATAATAGTTTCGGCGGTCAAATCCCTTCATCAATTTCAAACCTTGCAAAGCTTAATGGCTTGTATGTTTCCAGAAACAATTGGAACGGACAAATACCGGATTCCCTTGGCAACATGAGCCAACTAACTTTTCTCGATTTGAGGTATAACTTACTCAATGGGACAATACCATCTTCGCTGTTTGCTCTGCCTTCACTGGTTAGTATCAGATTGAGTAACAATAAGCTACAGGGACCAATTCCAGGATTAGTTTATGAACTTCAGAACCTAACATACTTGTGGCTTTCATCAAATAACTTAAGTGGTGTAGTGGATCTAGATAAGCTTCTAAAACTTAAAAATATGATCTATCTTGATCTCTCATATAATGGTCTCTCATTGAGCATCAACAACAATGTCAACTCTACCTTGCCCAACTTGGAGTATATAAGTTTAGCTTCTTGCAACTTAAGCGAATTCCCAAACTTCCTGAGAGAATAATCCAGTATGTATTCACTAGACCTTTCAAACAACAAAATTCATGGTGAAGTTCCAAAACGGTTATTCAATGTGGGGAAAGATTCATTGTATAATTTAAATCTTTCTCATAATTTCCTTACAAGTTTAGAGAGTCTTCCATGGAAATGTTTTAGTTGATTTTTCACCCAAATAAACTTCTTTTCATGATCAACGGATTTCAGTTGATTTTCATTTTTCGTTGTACCAAACGTTGATGGAAGACAAGCTTGTTTGAAGAGTGGATAATTACAATTTACATGGTTGCCTTACTTTACGGGCTTCACCAGAGAAAGACTTACTGTTACTTAGCAGTGTGTATAAGAAGAGTACATTTTCTCTTATCCTTCTCCATCATCAAATATCCAACTTATTCATTTTCATATCTTTGATTCCCATAAGGAGAAATGAGTTGGCTAATATTCCTTCATCAATTTCTGTAGTTTTTCTTGTTTTCTCAAGTTCTTACATGTTCATCATCATGGTCTTCTTCTACTTCTGCACACCCCACATGCCTTGAGGATCAGAGATTCGCACCACTCCAATTTAAAAAAACATTTGTCATTAGTGTCTTTACCTTTTTACAGTGTAAATCTTATTCTCATCCTAAAATGGAGTTCTGGAATGAGAGTATTGATTGCTGCTCATGGTTTGGGGTAATGTGCGACTGGTTGAATGGTCATGTAATTGGACTTGACCTCAGTTGTAGTGAGCTTCAGGGCACTGTGGACGTGCCCTCGGGCTTTATGCTTACCACAATTTGGACTCATTGTCATAGTCCTGTATCTAATCTCGCGGAGTACAATGCAAGACTGACGAATCATCAAAGAGTCCAAATCCGGCAAATCATTTTGAAAACAAATTTTTAAGAAAGAAGTGCCAAACATGGACTGCTTTGCCAGATACAGAGTCGCCACCTAAATATTTTGTTTTGGGAGAATTTAGGAAACCCTGACTCGTTGCCTAAGGCCACGTGTCCGACATCACCAAAGTTGCCTCGGCTCGGGAACTTGGGTACGATTGGGGAAGGTCAGCTAAGAGCACCCCCGCTCGCCTGATCCAAAGATCGGCCAGTACTAAGCATGATATCGAGTTTTGAAAACATATGTGTTCTTATTCCGGTTAATTAGCTAGAATTACTATGTGATGCACACAACACACAAGTATAGACTAGATCACCTAATTTGGAATAAAGCATCGCATATCCGTTTTGTTTGGAAAATAGCTTGGAGTTTGCTACTTGCAAGTAGGCTAAAATAGGGATTTCAATGAATTGTTCCGATTCAAGTAATCCAACCTTCACCCATAGGCATTCAGGCAGTTATATCAAATAAGCAATTAGCCTCATGGCAAGCATGTTGTCATGTTAACACTAACATACATGCAAGATGCTAAAGCATAAACACTCACAGTGTACTCCGAGCCAAAACGAGGAACATGTTAGTAATCAAATGTATGATCCAAGTCCATGTTAAAATGGCTAATGCATCGCATACAAAATGCAACTAGAGTAGGCTCGGCTAATCTAAGGATGGCATGTGAAATGCAATAACTCGATACACGTATTCAAGTTGGAATTTGAAATACTATGTAGTTAGTATGATGCGCCGAGCCTGGTGCATGCAATACAGATGAATGATGCAAACATGCATAGCATAAGGATGCTAATTGAAACGTGACCTAAAACTAACCACTGAAAGCGGTTAAGTAAAAGGGAGAAAGAAGTGGGGGTTGGAAGACATGCACACACGCACGCACACTTATTACAAAACTGGCCCTCTCATGGAGGGACCGAAAGAATAATACAAATTAATTAACTAACAAGCTAATTAAATATTACAGACCCTTAATTAGTTAAACAAATTAATTAAACTACTGAAAGCAGTAAAACAGCCTCGGGAAGAGGGATGAATGCATGCATGCTCGGCTTTGCTCGGAAAATCCATCGCCATACTCATGCTGCCTCTGTTTACACTACTCTGCACCTCTGAGGACTGCACAAGTCTCAAGGTTACTTCTGAAATACTCACAGAGGGTTTTGGGAGGTCACCGACCAAGAGGTGAGGCCATCGACCATGGAGAACTGGTCATCGACCAAAAATTGGGCTCTCGGCTAAGAATTAATTGTCGGTCGGCACTGAAGATGGTCGACCGACCATCTATTCCTGCAGAATCCTGTTTTGCTGCAGCAGAGGACAAACAGAGCATGGCAATGCATTTTCAAAGCAATGTTTGCACCACCACCCTCCTTATCATGTTTGAGACTCAAAGGAGTATGGTTCTCGACCCTCGGGCCATCAATCACGCATTTCAATGCATGATGGCCCAAGATGCCAAGTGTGCAATTTGATATCAAATGAAATGCACACAAACACACAATGATCCTAACCTCTATCATGATTGGTCAAGAGGCAAAGGATGCATGCTCGATGCTATGCAACCTAAGCATGTAAGCAAACTAATGCAACATGAGCATGTGAACAAGCATGCAAACATGCAAGCATGTAACAACATATTAAACTCATGACAAAATGCAAGCTAATTAGCATGCAAAATGCAACTTAAGCATACAACAATATGCAATGCGCCAAGTATGCAACAACATACAAGGCAAGCATGCAACAACATGCAAAGGATGGACTTACACCAAGATGGACAGCTCTCTAATAGGTCCAAAACAGTGGCCAATACAGCAAGATTAAGGCACCAAAATGCAAGGCAAACATGCACACATATTGGTCCAACACTTAGGCATGATAAGAGTCAACTCTCAAGCACATTAAGAAGAGACAAATATGGACAAATCACAAGCATGACAAGCTCTGAAAATATGTAAAGGATGATGCCAAATCAACCAAGTAAAGCAATCAAAGCATGCAAGATGGTCCAAGGCCTAAGACTAATCAAGGGCTCAAACCATGGTCATTCAAGGCAAGTCCCAAAGGGTCAAAAGGACTCAAAACAGTCCCCATGTAGGTCAAGACAAGGCCAAAAGCACACTTAGATGGCATCCAAATGGCCTAAGCATGGAAGCATACGCAATGATCCATTCAAGAAGCATAAGACTACAACTCTTTAAGGCATTAAAGGAGTCACAAGTGCAAGCATAGGAGCATACTATATGCACTGAAATAACATTCTAAGTGATGCCAAACCACTGAAATGATCCAAATAAAGCATGCTAGAAGATTCAATATTCAAAGCCTACAAGCTAGATTGCATGGTGGCTATACAAAGCAAGTCACATGTGACCCAAGCAACCAAAATCAGACCTCAAGCATACCAAAACATGAATAAAAGCTTCATGGAGTTAGGCCAAAACAAGTAAGCATGGTGGTCTAAATGCTAGGTGCATGTTAAGGCAAAATCATGGGATTACAAGACAAGTATACAAGGCATGCATGGTATGTCTAAACCAACTTGAAATAGAGATATATCATGGCAAAACAACCACAAATACTAGCTAAGACATGGTCAACAGGAACTTAACCAAGGTGCTCACACATGAGGCAAAAATGGCAAGTATTGAAGACAACAAGGAGAGGGGATGGCCCTCTCCTTCTTAGGACCTCAAAACACCATCCCCATCACTGAAATCCCTCTAGATTTCAGTGGTGAGAAGGCCAATACAAGGTGGTCCTGGAGCTCACAAAAAAAGGCACAAAAATGAGGCCAAACAAGGCCTAAGAGGGGGTAAACAACCCCAAACACCAAAGTGATCTAAAACAACTATTTTAAACACTTAAAATCAGAGCTTTTATCAGTTATAACTTAAGCTTAAAAACAGATGCAAGATAGGTTTAAAGCTTGTGCAAAAATGAGGAATAAAAGGGTAAGAAGCTCACCTTTGAAGAACCTCTTCAAGAACCAAGCTCCAGCACTTTCCTTGGATCAAAACCAGCTCAAGAACCTTAACAATAACCCTCTAATGCCTCAGCAACCTAAGGGTGGTGTAACACTATGTGCTTTAGTGCAAAAGTGTGAACAAAACACTCTTTAGAACACTATTACACACACAAATCAAAAGAGAGGGAGATATATATATATATATATATATATATATATATATCACTCCTAACCCTAAATTCCAGAACCTTTGGAAAGGGAGGGGAGGTCCTTCTCTTATAGGAATTCAATTCCTAAGCTTCTTGGAGAAGCTAACATAAGGGAGCAAATCCCTCTATACACGTGTATGGAGGGGGTGTATTGTGGATGCCAGCTGCCAAAAGCAGATGGAAAGGGGTCGGCTGGAAAATATGGTTGATTGACCAACAAAAATGGCCGGCCGACCAAACATATTGCCGACCGACCAACACCTTTGGTCGGTAGCGAGAAAACAAGGCCGGTGGCCTCAAGCCAAGGTCGGTGAGGTGTGAGGATGGCCAACAAGTCATTCTCTGCCCTCAGAAGCAAAAATACAAGTGTTTGGTCCATGACCAAGCACAAAACAGATAAGTTGAGAGATCTTGAGGCAAGGCGCGTAGCCGAGACAACAGAGAACACAAAACGAACACGAACATGGATGATCACCGAGTGTTCAAACGGTGACATCCAAGTTTTGAGAACAGTCAAAAATAGGGTGTCTACAGGCACCATCCAAACCAATAGCAGCCTCTTCCACCTTCGTCAGCTCTAGAAGCTTAATCTTGCCTTCAATCACGTCAGATTCTCTAGAATATCGTCTAAGTTTGGATCATTAATGAATTTGACCCATCTCAACCTCTCAAACTTTTTATTTTCAAGTCAAATTTCTTCAGAAATCTCCCACTTGTCCAAATTGATTTCGCTCGCTTTTTCTAGTATTCATGAGGGGAGACTTAAACAACACACTTTCAATATGCTTCTTCAGAACCCAATCCAGTTAAGAGAACTACACCTTGATGCATTGGATATCTCTTCACCTTTACCTCATGCTTTGTTAAATCTATCTTCTTTGACATCTCTCAATCTTGCTTCTTGTTAACTGCGTGGGAAATTCTCAGAAAACATTTTCCACCTCCCAAACCTACAAAAGCTCGAGGTATGTGATAACAGGGACCTCACAAGTAAACTTCCAAACTTTAATATGACTAGTTCCCTTCAGATTATTGATCTCTCCAGGACAAGTTTTTCTTGCCAAGTGCCTGATTCAATCAGCAATCTTAAAGCCTTGAATAGTGTGTACCTCATTGAGTGCAACTTTTCAAGGTCCATTCCAGCTTCTCTTGGGAACCTTAACAAATCACCAATTTGTACTTCTTGTATAATAGTTTTAGCAGTCAAATCCCCTTGTCGATTTCAAACCTTGCAAAGCTTACTCGTTTATTTCTAATAACAAATCGCCTTGATTTAAAAAATAACTCACTCAATGGGACAATACCATCTTGGTTATTTACTCTACCTTCACTGGTCTCTATAGAATTAAGAGACAATTAATTGCATGGACATATTCAGGGATCTATTTATGAAGCCGCGAACTTGACACACTTGTCACTTTCATCAAATAACTTAATTGGCATAGTGGAGGTAGATAAGCTTCTCAAGCTAACATATCTATCCCATCCTAACCTTTCACATAATGGTCTCTCATTGAGCATCAACAACAGTGTCAACTCTACCATGCCAAAATTTTACACTATAGGATTAGCTTCTTGCAACTTAAGCAAATTTTCAAACTTCTTGAGAGTACAACCTGAATTGCTTTCTCTAGACCTTTCAAACAACAAAATTGGTGGTGAAGTTCCAAAATGGGTATTCGATGTGGGGAAAAATTCATTGAAGGATTTAGATCTTTCTAATAATTTTCTTACTGGTTTAGAGAAACTTCTATGGCAAACACTACAATTTATTGCCCTGCACTCCAACTTACTCCATGGACCACTCCCTATTCCACCTATCACCACAATTGCTTTCTCCATCTCAAACAATAAATTGACAGGAGAAATCTTTCCTTTAATTTGTAGTCTAAACTTATTTGAAGTTCTTGATCTGTCTAATAACAATTTCAATGGCATTATTCCACGTTGTTTCGGAAACTTTAGCAATAGTCTTTCAGTGTTGAATTTAGGGATGAATAGCTTTCATGGAACCTTTACTACGGCATTTACAGTGGGTAACATGCTGAGCAATCTTAACTTGAATGGAAACCATATTGAAGGACAAGTTCTGCGATCTTTGCTCAATTGTGAACACTTGGAAGTTCTAGATCTTGGAATAAACAAGATAAATGATACATTCCCTGACTGGTTAGGAACTCTTCTGGAATTGCAGGTCTGGTCTTGAGATTTAATAGGTTTCATGGTCACACAGACGCCTTTAAGACCAAGAGTAAAGTTCCTTTCACTAAGTTGAGGATTATTGACATATCTTACGATGAGTTCAGTGGCCTTTGGCCAACCAATTATATCGAAAAATTTGAAGCAACGATGAATGTGGATGAACATGCAATGAAATTGAAATACATGGGTGATATCTATTATTACGATTATGTGGTGGTGATTATGAAAGTACACGAGATTGAATTTTCAAGAATCTTAACCATCATCTCAATCATTGATTTATCGAGCAACAAATTTATAGGAGAGATTCCAACATCCATTGGGAGGCTTAATTCACTTCAAGATCTTAACTTATCTCATAACAACCTCAAAGGCCACATCCCAACTTCACTTGGAAATTTGAAAAGCCTTGAATCATTGGATCTATCCTCAAACAAGTTGACAAGTTTGATGTTTCTTGAGGTACTAAACCTTTCAGTTAATCAACTAGTGTGACCAATTCCTCAAGGGAGCCATTTTAATAAATTCAAAAAAGATTCATATAGTGGGAACTTGGCCTTGTGTGGATTTCCCTTATCAAAGAAATGTCAGAATAATGAAGAAGATGCAAATTAAAACTTTGCGAGCGAATTTAACTGGAAAGTTCTAGTGATGGGATATAGATGTGGATTTGTATTTGGAATGGTTATGGGATATCTTATGTTTGTAACTTGAATACCAAAATGGCTTATGAAAATTGTTGAAGGAGGACAATATAAGAAGGTGAATAGGTCTAAGAAGAGTACCCACTGATGCAGTGAAAGAAGAATCAGCAAAAACAAATGGCGTTAGTAGGTAAGTGAAAATAATATTTGAAGCATTACTTTGTTGAATTATCTTTTATGGTTTCTATCCATAACTTGTCGTTGAGTTCCTATTGTTTTTATTTTAAAACTAGATCTATTCCATTTAGTAGCACAATAAAGCAATGGTGTCCAGTTGAAGGGGTTTCTCACCTAGCTGTTGCATTTGAGTGTATGTGCATCTGGATAGCAGCTATGCAGGATCACCTCAAAAGCTTTACCGTTGCTGTTCTGGTGAAGTCTAAAGCTTTGTTAAGCTATCTAGTTTTCTTAAAGCACTGAGTTAAATAAGAGTTTCATGTCATGACTCCTTGTTGTTTCTTTTCTTGCATCATGTATGTAGTTGATTTGCTAATACCTTTAGAGATTTTCACTTTTGTATGTAGTTGCTTTTAAATTGGATTTCAGTCACAGAAGACTAAACCTTGACAAGTTTTGAAATTTTAAATGCAATCTTACAAGTTACTACTGAAACCATTCCTCTTGGTACATTCTTAATCATTTTTGAATGACTGAAATGTTGGCTATTGGACTGAGAATTCACATTGAAAATAATGTTTTGTGTTTCTCCTTGTTGAAATGTTGCCAAGTTTGCTTGTAGGGAGGTCAAACATTTTCAATTCAATGGTGATTAGGGGATCACACTGCGGATATTGACTAGCACTTATTTCTATTGAGACATGAGAATTTTGTGATTAATTACAGTAGGAAAATGGTGATATGGACAGTATTAATTAGAAATGTTGTTCATAAGCAAGAAAACAACCATGGAAATAATTGCTAATTGTAGATGACACAATTGGATGAATGAGGGAAACTTGGCACACATACACAGTGTTTTTTTTTTCCTAACTAGTGGTAGTTTTGTGTACTAGAATTGTCATTCATTATATCCTGAGAAGCTAATCTGCCTGTTTATGTTGTTGTAGTTTCTCTGCTAATCTCCCAAATACAATCAACTATTAAATGACTATTATAATCAATAATACACACCCCTTTTTGAGGTGTCACTACAGGAAAAAAGGGTTATGGTGGCGTTTTTTTAACGACGTTTTTTAAACGTCACTGTTATTAACATTTAACGGTGTTTTGTAAACGCCGCATATTCTTTTAACCAAAATGGCAACGTTTTATAATAGGAGGCGTTGAAAAACGCCTCCGAATGCAGTATAGCACACGCGCCTTTTCAATCCTTATTTTGTATCTGGGCCCCCTCTCAACCCATACGCATACATCATTTTGAATCTGAGAATCTGAGCCATCTCTCTCAACCCTCTCTAAGCTCCATCGAAGATTCAGATATTCGAAGCTCCATCGAAGCTCCAGATCGAACCGATTTCGAAGCTCCGTTGAAGATTCAGAGATTCAGTGATTTCCATCGAAGATTCAGATATTTGAAGCTCCAGATCGAACCAATTTCGAAGCTCCATCGAAGCTCCAGATCTGAACTCTGACCCCTCGATTACTCGCATTTCAAGCTTAAATCGGTACTCTCTCTCTCTCTCTCTCTCTCTCTCTACATGAAGCCACATAAATAGAAAGTTTCATTTTCAAGATTTCATAGAAATCATCTACATGAAGCTAATATAAACATGATGGAAAATTTAGAGTTATATTTTATGCCTCTGTTTCTGTGTGCTGCTCTGTTCTGCTGTATATGTGCCTCTGTATCTATGTGCATAGTGAAAATATTGAAAAGGAACCATTATTTGGAACTGTTCCTGCGAGATGGTTGTTTGATAGATCCCTTCTGAGATAATAATGACAAATAGGTCAAATATAACCCTCTAAAAATAGATCCGTTCTGCGAGATAGTTGTTTGATAGATCCCTTCTGAGCTGCTAATATTCTTCAACTGTCTTTCTCTACTTTGGAGCAGTGCTTGTGTTTGTTTGGTGCTACAATGGAGGAAGCACTGTTGTTTCAGAAGAAGAAGAAGAAGCTCGTTTTCTATTCTGTGATGCTTGCTTTTATGCTTCTCTTTCCCCTTGCTTCACCTCTCAAAGACGAAGGTCATCTTTCTTCTCTATGTCTCTCTCTCTGTTTTGTTGTCTTTTGAGCTGTTTTTGCCTTTGATGAATGCGAACTTAAAAAAGTTTTTACTATTTTTTCCACTATCTTTTCGATTGTGATTTCTGCGAAACAGAAGCTTGTTTGGTAGCTTTGAAGAAGAGTTTGGAAATTATTTTTAAGTTTGTACATTTTAGAGATTCTTATAAGTTCTCTGTTTGGTTTCCAAGAAAATGCTGGAGAAAACCACAGTTCGGTTTTTATGTTCCCAGAAGAAGACATTTGCAGGTAGTAGACAGTTGTTCAGTTCAGCTGGTTTCATATAATCTTATATTTAGTATATTTTGAAGCTGAACAACAATAGAAACAAAAATTCCGCAATTTTTTTTTGGATTTTTAAAGCAATCAAAAAAAAAAAAATTTTGTTGGCTACCAGGGAGGGAATTTATTTTCTCTTTGTTTGTGAAGAAAATCATGCTATATAATTAATAGAAAGCTATTCTCATGATGAGAAAATGGTTTGTATCTGCACAGGCAAAGCGTTAATGTCGATTAAGGCGTCGTTTAACAACATAGCAAATGTGTTGCTGGACTGGGATGATGTTCATAACGATAATTTCTGTTCATGGCGTGGCATATTCTATGACAATATCACCCTATCTGTTGTTTCTTTGTATGTGTTTTCTGTTCATGCTTATTTTTCTTCCTTTTTCTTTTTCCATTTGATTCTACTGGAGTTTTTATTTATTTATTTTTATTTATATATATATATTTTTATTATATTTGTTGGTTGAAGGAATTTGTCAAATTTGAACTTGGGTGGGGAGATTTCACCAGCCATTGGAGACCTGAAGAATCTACAGTCCATGTATGCTTTCTTTGCTAATCCTGTTGGTTTGGTGTTCTTGCTCATTGTAACCAGGTTAACATAATACCAACTTTGATGTTATTGTTGAAATATTTTCAGGGATTTTCAGGGCAACAAATTAACTGGTCAAATTCCTGATGAGATAGGCAACTGTGTTTCTCTGATGCTAGTGTAAAATTTCATCTTCTTTCTTCATTACAATTTTATTTACATATATGTGGACATATTAATTTCTTCTTCTGTCTTTAGGTGATTAAAATTTTTAGTTTTTATTTTAATGGTTGGGTTTCCATAATGCATGGATTTATCTGATAATTTACTGTATGGAGATATACCATTCTCAATATCCAAGCTTAAGTAGCTTGAGTTATTGTAAGTTAATACCTGAAGTGAAGTACTATTAATTAAATATGCTGGATTGTTTAAGATAGATAAGTTTTTAGTTCTGCCAACCAAGGGCTTGAGTGAGCTCTGTAAATGCAGGAATTTGAAGAACAATCAATTGACTGGTCCTATCCCTTCAACATTAACACAGATTCCCAACCTCAAAACTCTGTGAGTCATAATTTTTTTTTTTTTATTTTTTAGTGGAGTCCATGCAGTTAACATTACCATATGCTTTTTTGATTTTATTTACACCAAAGCCATAGACACTTGTGCTAATATATATGTATGCCTTGTCTTTGTGTAAATTTATTCTATGGGGACCTTGCCCGTAACCAGCTTATTGGTGAGATACCGAGGTTAATCTATTGGAATGAAGTATTACAATATCTGTAAGTACTACATCAATTAGGGTTTAACAACTGATATATAAAATCCAATTTCATTATCAACCCTTGATGCTATTAACACTTAAACATTTAATTTGGTTTATAGTTTTACTCTGGACAAACTATTGGTTCATCTATCATCTGGTGGTAATTATGTTTGCAGAGGGTTACGTGGAAATTCTTTAACTGGAACCCTGTCCCCAGATATGTGTCAACTGACTAGCCTGTGGTATTTGTGAGTGTTCACTTCCTGGTTATGCTTGCTTTGGGCTTTTTCTGTGCTTCTTATTTGCTTTCTGCTTCATATCCATGGGGACATTGAAATCTTCCTTGATCTCTTTAGTGATGTAAGAGGCAATAACCTAACTGGAACAATCCCTGATAACATTGGCAATTGTACAAGCTTTGAGATCTTGTAAGTTTCTTAAATGACCCTACTACGAAAATACATTATTCCTTTTCATTTTTGGTTAAAATTGTAGTGTATGATTTTCAGAGATATCTCATACAATCAGATCTCTGGGGAGATTCCATACAATATTGGCTTTCTACAAGTGGCCACTCTGTGAGTTCTCTTACTCCACTTTATATTTTTCTTTTGTGGAAGAAGTAGAAGCTAGAAATGTTCTTCTTCTGTTGTCTTCAAGGAAGGTCAATTGAAGTTAAAATTGATATGCACTTAATTTCTGAATTCTAATACAAAATGCATTTCTTGTTTTTCATTATGACATTACTGTGCTTATGGTTCTTGTTATTAGATCTCTGCAAGGAAATAGGCTGGCAGGGAAAATTCCAGAGGTGATAGGTCTAATGCAAGCCCTTGCTGTTTTGTAAGTGTGCTTAATATATATTTGAATTTAACGACCCATGGAACAACTATGTTTGGGATAAAAAAAAAAAGATGTTTTATGCTTGTCCTTTTCATTGTTGTCTTTTAGGGATTTAAGTGAGAACGAACTAGTTAGGCCAATTCCACCAATTCTTGGCAATTTGTTTTACACTGGAAAACTGTGATTTAATAACTCAAGAGATATATAGATGATGAATTTCTGTTGCCTCCTTTTTTGTTGTGCACACATATTTATTTGTCTGAGTAGGTATCTCCATGGCAACAAGCTTACAGGACCGATTCCACCAGAGCTTGGCAATATGTCAAAGCTCAGCTACTTGTAAGATGCATCTTGCCAGTTTATTGTTTACAGGTCACATTAAGTGATTGTTTGGATTCAGTTGATGAGGCTTTTAATTTGCAGGCAATTAAATGGCAATCAATTGGTTGGTGGAATCCCAACTGAACTTGGGAAACTTGAGCAGCTTTTTGAATTGTAAGCCAATTTTTTTGATTGATTTGAGAGAGCAATGTATTTCTTGAATCTATCATAATCTATCAAGAGCATTGTAGAAACTTTTGGTTTCTTCATTAATATGCTTCATACTAGATATGCTTCTAGTATACTTGATAGTATTAATTCAGATTGCACCACCGGGATGCAATCATTAATGGTGCATGCATGCATAAATAGCCTTAGACCCGTCCAAGAATCTTCGTTATGTATTATGGAGTTCTTGTCATGGGGTCTCTAGCGAGTTTGGTCCTGAGGACTTTGTTGAAGTATAGTGGTTGCTAAACTTTTATTGAACCATAAACTTGGCTGGCTTTCGTATAGATTTCTTCTTAACCATAGATAGTTGTGCTGATATTTGTTCAATTCATAGGCATTTTCTACTGTGAGTGGATGCATATATAGACATGGTGGGTGTGTGATTAAGGGTGGTCTAAATAGGGATATTCTTTTTCCTAGCAAAGTGGGAAGTTATTGTTGCACAGACAAACATTTGCGAAGGCATTATCCTGAAAACCCCTGATTGTGTAACTACCTTCAAGGACTAAAAGCAAACGACCAAATACCTTTATGTGAATCTCGGGGTAAATTTTGAACTGAAATTTCACCTGGTTCAGAAACAAAGAGTTTCAATTTTTGGTGGTATGGCATGCCTTTGAGAATTTTTTTTTAGAATGTGTCTGAATATAGTTGAAGTCAGATAGTACTTGCTGATATTCTTTGAGATGGATGGACAATGTGAAAGCTGTATATTAATTATATTTATGGGGATAGTGACTAATGGAACAACATTATTTTTTGAAGTCATTATTTTTTTTCCACCTCCTCAATTGCTTGCTTTATTACATGGATATGGGCAAGTGGATCAGCGTGCTGAATACATGATTTTTGTTTCTTCATCATCATTTGTTTTCTGAAGACATTATTTTTCTCAAATCTGTCCCTCATTGGGGGTTCCTGATGATTGGGGGTGGCATTATATGGATATAGGCATTATTTTGTTTTTGGTTATTTCCTTGCATCAGCCAATTCAACTTACTCCTTGGTTCTTGCAGATGATGGTAGGGAAGACCTATTTGAAAAAAAAGCCTTATGAATAGATGGTCTTGTCTACTTCTATTTTACTTTGGTGTTTTTAACCTATTTGTTAATATTTCATTACAGGAAGCTACAAAAAAGGCCCAAGAAGAGGCTTCTGAGCATGTGAGATGTCTAGAAGAAGATTTGGGAAAGTTGAGGTATATTTGATTTGTTTGAATTTCTTCTTTTTCTTCTTCATTTTTACTTTCTACTGTAAGCTTAGAAGCTTGCACTGTTGAAAGAGCTTGGTGATCTGTTTTGTGAATTTTAACTTGGATTGTACACCTTCTTCTTCTTAAAATGTTTTATACTTTAATATATATCTGTATTGGTGGGTCCCCATGCTTAGCAGAAATTGGAGCCACTTTATGTTCCTGAAAATGGATCCATGGACAATTTGTCCGCTAAAGATGGTGATTTGTTATTTCAAATAATAAAGACTATAAATTAGCTAAAAGGCTTTGTATGTTTGCTATAACACAGGCAGCTAGTACATATAAATCTCAATGAGACACCATATTGTTGTGTTATATGAAGATTATACAGGTTGGAGAAAGTAAACATGCATCCCATAGTTGCACAATGGTGCATGCATTTTATAAAATTTAATTCTTTCAAAATTGTATATAACGGACATGATATTCACAGAAATATTGTGCAAGATTAACAAATTGATCATGAAATTCAGTGTTTAGTCAAAGAGATGAGTTCATCTACATCGACAATCCTAAAAGTGTACTTCTATCTCTAGTATCTGATGTTTAGATATGTTGTTTTCATTTCCGTGCAGTACAAGTTTTTTGTTGATGGAGAATGGCGGCATGATGAGCACCAACCATTTGTAAGTGGAAATTATGGGGTGGTGAACAGTGCCTTCTTAGCTAGGGAGCCTGATGTGATTCCTGCAATTTATACTCCAGAGACACCTGGTAGATCTAGTATAGATGTGGATAATGATCCATTTTTTCATTTTTTGGAAGCAAATTATCTTACAAAAGCTTTTGTAATACAAGTAGGTCTAGTTGATAAGAACAAGGCTGTGTGTGACTTTTTGTTGGTGTTGGTTTTTGCTGCCATAGGACTGCTGATTTTTTGGTTGAGAATTATGAATTTAATTTTTGAATATGTTATTTTGTGGGTAATGATGATTGGATATTAAATTGAATAGGAAAGTGAATTAATGCTGCATTTATAATTTGAATGGGAGTTATTATTTCATATTACGGCTATTCAATTTTATTATAGGTATTTTTTTAGTTTAATCACATAAAATTAGCACAATTTCAAAAAAAAAAAAAAAAACAAGAGGATTTCACGGCATTTTTAAAACGCCACCTAAACTCAAAAAAGTTAACAGTCAATTTTTTTTTTAAAAAGATATGACGGTGTTTTGAAAATGCCGCCTATTCTAATATCGCGACATTTTTAAAACATTGTAAAGATACAGCGACGGCCGCAGCTTCGACGTTTGGTACTAAACGTCGCAAAAGGAATTAGCGGCGTTTTTGAAAGATATAGCGGCGTTTCTTCAATGCCACTAAAAGTCTGTTTTCCAGCAGTGTGTGTACCATCTGCCTTTTTATGTTTCTTTTTCTTCTTCTAATTCATATATGCATATTATTCATTTTTTTCCCTCAAGAAGGGTGAACTACTCCAAGTTTGACTTAACTCTCAAACGCCTTTTTCATACTTCGGAATAAATAATCTTTATACAAAAAACCAAAGCAATCAGCAATCATTCTTCTTCTTCTACTTTCCTTTCTTTTTCTTTTTCTTTTTCCCCCTTTTCTTCAGCCATTTATGGGACAGTTTTTCTACATTATATTTGAAAATATAAAAAACAATGCCGACCCTATCTATGAACTTTACAGTTCTCTTGGCCTGTAACTTCTCCAATAATACTACTCATATAGAAAAGTGCAACATGACATTGATGCTTATGTGAATTAAATTTCTCGTTATCCAATTAAGCAGTTAAAAATGATGGGCTTGCCCATTTATAAATGAAACTCATTTATAACGTGTTTTGTGGATTTAAATGGGTTTCAAACTGATAAAATTGGGCAGTTTGAGTATGAGTTGAGCCACTTTGAAAGTTCAACATGTATCAATTTCAAAATATTCCCTTGTTTCCAAGTTATCTAGTGGATCTGTTCTATCAGGTCATTATGTGAGGAATTATTATATTTTGCAGGACTTTCATGTTGGCCGTGTGCCTGACAAATAGCAGGGGCTAAATAAATACACAGTTTCAAAAATAAGAAAATAGTGGAGAAATTATAGAATATTATTGGATAGATACATGGACAAGTGGTATTCTAGACCTAATAGATAATTTTTGATTGTGTGCCTATTTTATCACAATGAGAAAATATATGAAAAATTAGTTATATGACCCCATACACTTCGAAGGGCAAATCACATAGAATATAAACCAGTCCTATAGAATAATTTGTGCTTATTTCCAATCACATTTCATAGAAATCTCCCATCCACCCAAGTTGGTTTCTGTCCTATCCCATCTCTAAGAATTATCAAGGGAAACTAGAGCAACGTAGGTCGTTCAAACATAAATTTTGAAAAAAAAAATCAATAAATCTTATTTTCAAGAGTGTTAATGAATTCTATTAAATTTCAATGTAGACAATTAAGTTTTATTTTTCATAATTTATTATAAAAAAATTCACTTTTCCTTTTCTTTGATGACCGAGTGTCGACTAATCTCGAATCTACGCAAAACTCCCCCTCTACGTGGAACCTGAGATCTGGAGGGAGCACACCTCCAGGCCCCAAGTTGCACCCACTAGGCCAAACCCTTGGGGTTCACTTTTCCTTGATAATATCTTTTATTCCAATTTTACAATTCTTATTAAAGCAAGAACAACAATTTTGTAAACAATTTTAATTTACTTACAAAAATATAGTCAAAAAGCCAAAAAATTAGGCTAAAAAAGTTTTTCCCAAATGAAGCCTGAGTGTTGGAGTGATTAATTGATTAGTTAAACAAATAAATTTTAAATTTGCTTGAGATCAATTCATCACTAGTTAATTGTTAAAATTTGTATTGATTTTCTCTTTTGTTGCAACTCGTAGTTCAAACAGTGATGCAAACAATGTGGCAAAAAGGTGTGATTTTAATATTTTGACATTGTTCAAAATGTTGAATTTTTTAGAAATTTTGAGCCATGAAAAACTATGAATTATGGCATTCAACACCCATTTTGGATTTGTGGATTACACCAAAACTTAATTTTGGTGAATTGGCTAAAGATCTAACATTGTTTGAACAATGTAAGACCAGAGAGCATAGTTCTGTTGGTGGAAGGTGGTTCTAATTAACCACTTGAAGATCACATACCTTAAATGTTGCCAATTTACTCTGTCGAAATAATGTACCTTGTTATTATGATTTTTCCAATTAAATGGCATATAATCATTAATAATAGTGACATAAATTTATACTCAATAGCCGATCAAAAAAAATAAATTTATCCTCAATACTATTTTGACGTATATGGTGTTTAATCACCAGATTTTTGGCCCTAGGCATATATTTTATATATGTTTGTTTGTTGAAAGGGCTACTGCCAATTTAATTTTAATTTTATAATTCTTCAAGAATTCGAGTAAGTCTCATTCTTAAAGAGTTAGAGGGCATTGTTTGCATCCATTTTTGTAAAATTTCCTATCAACAGATGAATCAATTGAATGATGACACATGACAATAAAGTCAGAGTAAAAGTCCTTCATTTGATCAAATGAAAGAATTGTTTGAGTCCATGAATTGTTGAAATAGTCATAAAGTAGTTATTAAACAATTGTTGGCTTAGTGGGCTGATTTGTGTGAAGTCATGATTGTGAAGTGGAGCTCTGTTTTCTGCTGATATAGTGCTCAGAATTTTGCGGGATATGTGACATCATGGAGGAGGGTTATTTCGATAGAGAGATTTGAAGAATTGATAAAGTTTGAAGGCTTGGAAATGAGATAACAGTTACAACAACATTTGGGGGATATAACGAATTGCAAAATTTTAGGAAGTGGAGTAGTTGACCAGAGAAAGATCAAGAGATATAAAAGGCAAAGATACGCAGAAAGAAGGAGATCATTAACAACCCAAAAAACTAGTTTTAGATTTAGCTTTAGCTTGTATCTAGGAGTAGTTTCTATCAGTTTAGGAGTAGTTTCTTTTGTAATTTGTAACTTAGTGAACTTTGATAGTTTCATCTGGAAATTATCTTTTGTTTATGTAAATCAAAGTATAAAAAATGCAGCGGATAAAATATTTAGATCATACCTTTAGATGATAGAACCTCGTGGGTAAATCACGTGCTTCCAGAAGCTGATAAACCAACCCAGCAGTGAAGTGATATTACAGAATGAATATCACCCACACA
Organism: Camellia sinensis; assembly: GCF_004153795.1. Lineage (NCBI taxonomy): Eukaryota > Viridiplantae > Streptophyta > Magnoliopsida > Ericales > Theaceae > Camellia > Camellia sinensis. Next base: position 116,713 of record NW_021026414.1, on the reverse strand, counting down.
AATCACAGTGCAAATGACTTGATCGTTGTTTTTGGGAGAGAGTCAGTATATGGGTAAAACTCAGATCATACATTGTTTCTCTTTTAATCGCCCATAACCCATATACCAGATATATAATGTGTTATTATTATCTATCCATATCAGTTAATGGAGATAATATCTGTATCCTGAGTGGTTATCCTAAATAGGTTTGAATTCAATTTCAAAACCTATTTGGATAAGGTTCAAATTCAAATTCAAATGGTCATGCCACATGGGCACCCATTACTAACATCTCTCACTCGCACATGAGTTGGCATGACACTGCCACATCTATATCTCAATCTCCCCAAAAATGAACAATCTCATACTAGCCAATGCACCGTGCGACCGCTGAGAACACCTGCATGTGGGAGCTCTATACTAGAAACTCAATATGAGTCAATATAGAGACATCAACCCAAAAAGAACAGAGATTGTGTCTCATATACCCCAGACTCATCTAATTACACCGGTCCAAAAAACATCTCTAATCTCTCAAAAAGAGCATGTTTGACCCTCTCAATTCTTACAATATATTCACACTCAATTCGCTTTTCATACAGAGCGATATGAGTTGCCGGCAGTGAATATACAACGGTGGTGTAATACTAGATGATCTTCCCTTTGCCCTCATGCCATTTAGTTTAGGATTGACCACTTTCCCAGTAATGTCCCTTAAAGCCGAATCATACATGACCGTAGGCAACATACCAAAGTAGCAGAACATCAACCCCTTACCTTATGACATAGTCAAAAGTCACAACAGGGTACATAAATGAAAGTCATATCAATAATGACATGTACATAAATGAAAGTCATATCAATAATGACATGTAAGACTCACACGGTGAGGAAACAGGGATCCATTCTCTCACCTTATTACTCGATCGCCAAGCACATGTAGCATGAATACATGTTACGGTAGAGTAACTCTTCCATAAAGAGTGACGTCATACTCGATACACCGTATAGATATTAGTCTAGTCGCTTTTTAGCGCCTAACCCGAATTCTCTATTTGCTCGCCTTCCAGGCGCCAAATAAGATCTCACATCTGGCTAATCATAACAGGCACAACATGGAAAGTGGGTACTAATATCCATGTTTGGTCCTTAACACGACCTTATCTTGGTTGTAACCAAGGCGACATGCATAGTGGATTATTTAAGCCTCTCTTGGCTCCAAATAAAAATAAACCACTAGTCTCAACCTTGCTCGCTCCCAAGCGCCAAGGGCGATTGCTCGTGTGAGTGAGCCAATCTTGCCTGCTGACATCATCATCTGCTAATCATAATGACACAAACCATAATAGCGTCAACATTCCATCATCTCAAAATAAGTGATCGATTTAAAAAACTTGACCACAGCTTGCGCAATTATAGATTCCAAACATAAGCCTTATCAGCACCTCTTGCGATAAGTATATACAACGAAATCCACCATGTGCGCCTTACATGAAGTGATTTAAGATCACTACCTCTTGCGCAATAACCTCTCTAAAGATATTTTTGGTGACCTATAGCGATCCCGGTTTCCCTTTTCTTGAATCGTTCTATTCGGACTTAGGTTCCGTGGAGTTGGTCGTTGTATATATCTTGTTTACCTCCTTTACTCCTTGTATTCGAGTCTTGGGTTGTGTTGGGCAGGTTTGAAATAGGTTGGTTGAACTTAGAAACCAAGAGTAGTTGCCCAGATTTTGGCCTTCACGCTCGAGCGGGGATTTTGACGCTCGAGCGGGCCCTTCGTTGTTGTTTTTCCGCTCAAGCGGGAGTTTTGGCGCTCGAGCGTATTTCTCCATCTCCTAGTATCTCCTCTGCAGTGTTGTACGCTCGAGCGGGGATGTTGACGCTCGAGCGGGATGTTGTGTGTGATGCTCGAGCGGGAGAGTTGACACTCGAGCGGAGACCTGGTTCAGTAAAAAGTTCTGGGAGTGTGTAACCGCCGCTCGAGCGGGATTGTTGACGCTCGAGCGGGAGTCTGTGAGTGACGCTCGAGCGGGGGTTTTGACGTTCGAGCGGGGCGACTTTTATTTAAATCCGAGATCCGACTTTTGGATCACTTTTTCAACTCCTTTTCTCTCTCTTACTTTTCCAAACCTCCATTAGAGAGCTCCTCTCACTAGAACCTCAACTTCTCTCTAGGTATTGATCTAGCTAGGGTGTTTTCCTCACCTTTGGTCTTTACAAAAGTTGGGTTGATCGTCGAGGGCTTTACCTTGATCCGAGAATTTCGAGTTTTGTAGCACGTTGAGTTTCGTCATCTTCTTCCCTTGAGCTCCGAATTTGAGGTAGGGATTCCTACTCACTCTTATGGTCTTTGACATAGATTTTTGGTTGTTTTGATAAAGTGTTGAAGTTGGGTAATTTTGGGACTTTGGGTTTCAAAATGTTAAAAGAGGGGTTTATTATTTTGATTCTAAAATGAGTATTTTGGGTTTCAAAATAGTGGTGTGGTTGTTGGTTGATGAAATATGGACCATTGGGTCATTATTGGAAAATGAGGGAGAATGCCCTAATTTGTATATAAATTAATTGGCATAATTAATTTGGGAAAGTTATGGATTTATGAAATTGAGTTGTAAATAATGAAATTGGTTCATTATGTGATGAAATGGTGGAGTTGGATTTATTAATCGCTCACTCTTGAAAACATTGATATTTTATCTGTTGAAGCTTTTATTATCTGTTTAGAAATAATTGCTTGGGCTACCGGTGGAGAGTAGTTTTGATTGCTGTAGACAATGCATGATGATTAGGCAAATTAAAACTAATCAATTGGTTATGTCATAGAGTATGACGGTTGATAGAATACATTAACGTTATGTATTGATTGATTGTGTATATGACCTATGTGTATATACATTGTGTGTGTGGGAGGAGATAGGGGATGTACTCTACGGTTTATGGGAAGATAGGGGATGGACCTCTAAACCGGATATTGTTTAGGAGGAGATAGGGGATGGACTCCACTGATACAGCTCATATGCTTGTCAGATAATGTGTTCATACAGCTCATATGCTTATTTATGGAAGTGTTGATACAGCTCATATGCTTATCTATGGAAGTGTTGATATAGCTAATATGCTTATCTGTTGAAATGTGGATACAGCTTGTATGCTTATCTGTTGAGATGTTGATACAACTAATATGTTTATCTATTGTAAAATGGGAAATGTTTAAAATGAGTCACAGTCTCATACCAGTGGGTGGCCAGGTTCTGAGCCGTTGGTGTAAATTGTGAAATTGTTATGACATGAAATATGAAATGGAAATGGATTGTGAACTGATTGGTGGAAATTGAATATTTATCAATTGCTAATGTCTTAGTTATTGCTTATACTGTGTTTAGTATATCTCTACTGGACGTTGGCTCACCCTATATGGGACATTATTTTCAGGTACAGGTAGCATGCCACCTCCAAGGACATAGCTTGGATGATGATGAGAGTTGAAGACTCTTTTTGATTGTTTTATTTGTATTACATGTATATCAAGCCAAGGGCTTATTTTGTATAGAGTTAGTACTCTTCTTTTGTGTAATCAAGTGTTGACTTGGAAAGCTGTAAGCCTATAGGGCATTTGCTTTTGTTGTTAACATGTAATACTGTTGTAAGAACTACTCTAATGAATAGAAATGGGTAATTTCTTTTGTATCAATGCATGTCTAAAGTGATGGATTTATGTATTTTTTTTTGGGGCGTTACATGACCAATTTGCGTTCATTCTTAATGCGCCCAACCAGCTTAGATGCGCCCAACTAGCGCATTGAATCTTACAAGGAGCAAATTAATATGCTACTAGTAAAGCATTTTATCCACAATCTAATGAGCATGGTCAATGTCTAAACAACTCAGTTGACCATTTACCAAAGATAACACTTATCATGCCGAATACGCCCACATAGTGTACTTTAGGCTCCCACAACAAAGAAAAGATCAAGGAATATAGGTCATCTGTTTCTCTCAAAGACAATCCGAGGATTCACTCAATAGCTAAGGCTCTGGCTTTTACTGATAGGTAAGTCAATGGGTTTGCAATTTTGCATCTAGAATCGTTTTAGGATATTCCTTATGTAAGTCATCGAAGACAAAACAGGAATTCTCCCAAAACAATCCCTAAGGATCGTATATCCGAGCATATAAATTACATCACCCATGTCCATCATATCTAAAATAGAGGACTGGCCACCCTAAGTGGCAACAACCCTATAAATTCCTGGCTCATAATGACTAAGTAAGGAAAAACTTCTTTTAGACCATTGATCATGCCTCAGTGGTCTTCATCGATCATCGTTTGCCTATCATGGCTTGACGTAATCTAAGAACCACTATTTGGATAACTGTTTTAGGCTGTAAAAGATTTATTGGAAATAGTAACCTTTTTGCGCTCCTAACGTTTCACTATAAAAACAGAAGGTAAATCCCTATGGATCTATTTATCCAATTCTCCAACGAGAAGTTGGGTCACAATGTCCACAAATCAATGTTCCGAACTTATGTCAATCATAGCCTAAGTCAAAATAACCTCACTCCCCAAAATGAAGTCAAGGGGGAAGTCAAAATAACCTCACTCCCCAGGAGGAAGTCTTCTCATGGTCTACACTTTCCTCAATGGTGCGACTTTTCGGTATCTAGCGAGCCTTATGCCTCAACAATGACTATCCAAATTACGCATAACTTTAGAATAGTTTCGCGTCATAATGGAAAGTCAACCAAATTATAGAAATGGTTAATCCTCAAAGACTTTGTCTTAAACCGCGCAACATTAATCCACTTTCTAAAAACAGGGGACTAGAGCCTTTGGCATTATCCTAGGCTTTTTATCATCTTGCGGAGCAATCATGAATGTTTCCTTCTCAATCACCCAGTGATGACGTGGAAAATTTTCACATTTGCTACCACGCAACTAAGAATGTAGAGTATTCTTCTCTAATGGAGTAATCCATTGGTAGGCACATCGCTCCCACTGTCCCTAGGATATTGGAGATTTCTTTCCATTCTCAACTAGGCTACATAAAAGCGCTATGCTTAGAATTCTCTATCTTATAGAGTTCCAAAACTCTATTCACGTCACCTTTACTAAGAAAACTTTATGTGACTTAGTTACACTACTACAAAGCTGCTTACCTATATGCACATGACCCGGAAGGTTTACATGACATCATACAATAATGCGCCACATAACCCTTTGTGTTTACAAGACAGCATACAATAATGCGCTATAGAATCCTAGGTCTTAACTTCGCAATCTTATGAGAAGTAAAATAAAGATAAGCTGCTTAACGGTTACAGATCGCCCATAGATGGCTTTCCGCTAACCCATTACTCAAATGGAGTGTAAAATCTGATATGGAGGGCACTTAGTTAGGGATATAGGCAACAAACTAGTGCAATTCCCAATTTGGGAAACACTTTTGCGCCATTATCCACCTAACATTAACAATATTTAATTCCTTATCTCTACTACACCATTGTGTTGTTGAGTACTAGGAATAATCAATTTTCTAAGCATCCATTTCTCTGCACAGAGTTTCCTAAAATAACTCAAATAGATACTCGCCACCTTGGTCAAAACTAAAAGCACAAAAGCTGTTATCTAATTGATCTCAACCTCATATGTGCAATGTCAAAAATATCATCTCAAAACTTTTGACTTATGGGAGATCAAATAGTCTTGACTCAGATGCGTATCGTAATCTATAAATGTGTCGAGATTGAGGCTTAGCTATCATACCCTTACACATATCTAGTCACAAAGATCATAGTGGACTAAATGCGCCAATACAAATGACCTTCTATGGCTTTCCTACTTATTTGTGCGCAACCATTGCGAACAAATTTATACATTCACATGAGAACAAGATGTCATAAGCGAGTGGGCCCGAGAAGGCCTACTCAAACCATCGTGTCATCATCTCATTAATGTGATTAAGTATAATAAGCCACTGGTTCATGACCAATGTCATAAACTAATTCCAATCATCTTAATGTGTGAGTTCTCGAAGACAAGTTTTAAAGGTTTAGGCCCAACTAGATAATGACTCACAACTAATTCATATTCACTAGATCATAAAAGGATATCATGGAGATATCAAGTGCGCCTAAATCGCAAATTTAACTAGTAAGTGTTAATCCCCTGCACCTTCAAGTCAATTTTATTCTCCATACACTTTAATGCATCTAGTTGAAAAATGACGATACTCCTCTTGCCATATCTATTTCTCGCTTCATAATTACTTGCAATTAATTCTACTATCCACAAGAATGAGAGAATAAGCTATCACCTATGACAGCTCCTGAAGTAACTTAAACACGAATGAGGCTAAAGAGTCTAATTTCAACACAATGCTCTCACAAGCGATGCGTCAAATTCTTAGAGTCATAACAACCTTGTCGGCCTTGACCTTTTCATTACTATGCTGCAACGTTTGCGCTTAGTGGTAAATGTTATTCAAA
>NW_021026414.1:61607-110189 GCF_004153795.1 Camellia sinensis | reverse complement strand
GCGCACACCGATCTTTGTTACGCCAAGTCTGAAAGGCTTCAAGATCACGACGATGTTGAGCTGTATTGCCCTGCTCTGGCTCAACCATCACTTGTTCAAGTGTGGTCAACACTTTTTGCTCATTGAGGAGGTATTGGATCTTACAGCGCCATATGTCATAATTGTCGCCATCTAATTTCTCTTCCTTAGTTAAGTCTGCTACCACTGTCTTAGCAGCCATTTCTACATACAAAGTAAACAAATGCACAGGGGATATTAATGATAGCAACACAAAAAAAAAAATTATTTTGTAGCAAAAGAATCTAAATTAAATAATGATAATATTGCACATGTCTCAAGATCAAAAATTTACTATGCTCGTGATCATCTCTTGCGCCTCTAGTGGCAATTATCAAAATTTAATTTAATTTCATGCCCAAAATTTTGGTTTTCGGGAGATAATTCCTAGAATCTTCTCATTCGAACAACCTCCCACTACTTATGGCATGTCTAAGGCATGATAATTAGTCTAATTCCATACAATAGCATCTTAATGTAAATTCACAATCAACTCATGCTATGTTACATTTAATAATAGAATTTAAATATATAAAAAAAATTATGCTATTCTAATCACAACATATGAGAAACTTTAGGCAAAAAACAACAATATACTGTGTTTAATGTTCAGATTATGCCATAACAAAAAGTACATAACTTCTGGAATTTTCAGGACTTTTAAATAATTAATAAACACACATAAAATCAGAAATAAATATTCCAGAATCTGATAAAATGCTATAATTATACCAGTAAATAGTAAACTATATCAATAGTCTACAATAAAAAATTCAGCCCCAGAAATTTCACTAGATGCATTTTAAAGCAAAAATAATGCATTATTATTTCAGGAAAAATATTTTTTATTTTCATAAAATTTTCACAATTTTACAGAAGATATAAAATTTAATTCTGAGTCTAACGGTACCAACCATGCTTAAAACAAAGCTATACCGAATAAATTATGGCCAATTAACGCAATTCAGAATTAAAAAAAAAACAAACAAAGCCTTAGAGTCAAACCAGCGCGGAAAAAACGGCACGGCTCGGCTCGGCTGGCCGCCGCTCAGCGCAACTCGGCGCGAGTCAGCTCAACGCGGCACGGCGCATGGCGCGCGCGTGGCTGTGCACGTGGCGCGGCTAACGTGCGTGCGTGGAAGGGAGGGGATAGCTCGCGCGTGGGAAGCGCGCCTAGCGCGTCTCAGCGCGTGAGAGCGCGTGGTGGCGCATGGCGGTTCTGGGCGGCGTCATACAGCGCGTGAATCACACACGCCGCCTTCCCGGGTGTTTTCTGGTCCGATTTTTGTACTGTCGGACTCCATTTTTCACAATAAAAATATTGGTTTTTTCAAAATAAAACCATTTATGGTATGAAAAAAGACATTTAAACAACATAAAAATAAGGTATATCACTCTCTCAATCTAATGGAGTTAAAATGCAAAAAATCGTGCACTTCATCTTCCTCCTCCATTAATATTCATGCATATATCATGTATATATATTTATATAAAAAATATACACATATTTTAATGCATAAAAATAAGCACGAAAATACCCATATTTATGGCTCTGATACCAATGTAAATCAAAGTATAAAAAATGCAGCGGATAAAATATTTAGATCATACCTTTAGATAATAGAACTTCGTGGGTAAATCACGTGCTTCCAGAATCTGATAAACCAATCCAGCAGTGAAGTGATATTACAGAATGAATATCACCCACACAAATCACAGTGCAAATGACTTGATCGTTGTTTTTTGGGAGAGATTCAGTATATGGGTAAAACTCAGATCATATGTTGTTTCTCTTTTAATCGCCCATAACCCATATACCAGATATATAATGTGTTATTATTATCTATCCATATCAGTTAATGGAGATAATATCTATATCCTGAGTGGTTATCCTAAATAGGTTTGAATTCAATTTCAAAACCTATTTGGATAAGGTTCAAATTCAAATTCAAATGGTCATGCCACATGGGCGCCCATTACTAACAGTTTACTTTGTAACTATCAATTATTTCAGAAAAGTTCTCATTCTTTTGAGGCATTTGAATCAATTACACAGTTGCCTGGTTACTTTTATTCAATTGTTGGGTTTGAATTATTGTTTAATTCCTATCGATTGGAAAGAAGTATAATTTTTACTGACAACTTCCTTATGTAATCGTTGATCCAACGGATGTGACCACATAATTTTTGTGTCCTGGTTTTTTTTTTTTTTGGTATTGTTTGTATCTGTGGTTTATTCCACAACAAAAACAACCATGGAAATAATTGCTAATGTAGACGACACAATTAGATGAAGGGAAACTAGTTTGGTGTGCTGGAATTGTTATTGATTGCATCCTAAGAAGGTAATCTGTCACTCTCGCAAATACTGAACTATTGATTGACTAGTATGAGTATTATGGCCTTGGTTGGTTTTGGCTAAAATAGTTGTTTTTTGGTTTTTTGGTTTTTTTTTTTAAAAAGTAAATAAATAATTAAAATGGCCTCAAAATATTGTATTTTATTTTAAGTTACACATTCAAAAATAACATCATCTTGTTTTTAACCTTAAATTTGGACCGTTGGAACTAGCACTATGAGATATTCTCATCCACTTTCAGAATTCAGTCTACCTTCTAATAAGAACCCCACAAATTAATACTAGTTTGTACTTCTCATACAAGAGTTTCATCTTTTAAATTCGATCATCAATTTCAAAATTTAGAAAGAAAAATGCTACGAATACAAACAATCTTACTAACACACTCACAAGTTGATGTGGGTCCCATACCAAGTGATGGTTGATCTTATCAAAACTTGTGAGTGTGTTAGTAAGATTGTAATGTGTAAGTATCCCTAGCATTGCTGATTTAGAAAACTTTCTTTTTTCCAATAACATTTTGTTAGGTAATTTTAAGGTTTGTTTTAATTTTAAATTTATGAAAGAAATTTGTAAAATCTTTTTTCTTTTAGATAGGGAAATTTGTAAATTCTTGAAAAAGGAAAATGCAGAAAAAAAAAATTTACTTTTTGTCATCTTAGGTAATAATCGATTTCATTTGAGTTGAACCGGTTTTCTACTTAACCTGAATTACCGTCATCTAACTTGGGCATCACCTGGATTTTTTACTTTTCACATATCAAAACTTTTGAATGAGGCTATGTTTGGATGGATTTTTTTAATTTTTACTTATTTGCACTAGTTTAAACTTGAAATACCAAAAAACTTCAGTATTTTAGGGTTATAAGTTGTTAAAATTTTATAAGCTTGACTAACCGAAAAACTTCACATATCAAAATTTTTGGGTTATAAGCTTTTAAAATACTAAAAATAAATTAAACAGATTTTGGTTAGTCAAATTTAAAAAAAAAAAAAAAAATCTTTTGTAACTTTTCCAAGCAAACAAATTTAATCTTGTGAATAATATCAAAAAAAAAAAAAAATACTCTTGTGAAGAGTAGGATACTCTAAACCGTTGTTTGGAAGTAAATTTTTTAGTCAAAAAATTAAAAAGTTATTATAAGTTATTAATTATTCATTCTACTTTTTGCATGTCTTTTTGTAGAAAAAAATACAAAAACCAATTTCCAACCACCCCACCATTTTCACATTCAAAAGCCAAAAAAAAAAAAAATGATGATTTTAATATAACAGGGAAACACACACACTCTCTCTCTCCACAAATACAAAAACCAATTTCCTATAGCTGATGAGATGATTGGAGACATCAAGAAATCTCTAGCGATCATGTCAACAAAACAACCTAAAAGAGGGTTGATCCATAACCCAAGTTCAGGTTTTCAAATGGGAAGAACGTGGGGTCCATCTACTTGGGGTTGTAATGCAGATTCTATGCGACAAGATGGTGAAAGAACTGGTAATTATCTGACATCGGTTTTAAAGTCAGCAAAGAAAGAGCCAGCAACTTCAAGTGGCAACAAGAATTCCCAGTTGATGAAAGTGCGTCGAATCATCAGTTGTTTTCGTTTTCAGAGAACTATGATGAATTTACGGCTGAGAGAGAAGCAAAACTTTTTTTTTTTTGATCGGCAAAAAACTTTATTGATGGAAAGAAAATTTACATCAATAAAGAGGAGCTTGGAGCTAAAACAAGCTCCAACCTCCTAGTTGGTGAGAAACCAACGCACAAAGAAAAGAACAAAAGCATGGAGAAAAAAAGACAGATCAGACAGCCCTTCCAAGAGTGGAGAGCAGCTGCGACTCCGAGAGGTGGATGACTGCTGGAGTTATGCACCAGATCAGGGAAGCAACCAGCAGAATGCCTCCACAACCCCAACACAGCCAGCACTCCAAAGCAGAGGTCCCAGTTCAGTACCAGCAGACATGCACCAGCAGACATGCACCCAAGCACTCCCCTGGCAATGCTGCAACCCACTCATCTCTGTTGAGATCTGATGGAATAGCAGCCAAAACATTACCAGCAACCAGCATCCATTCCAGCAGCCCTACAAGCAATCCACTCCCCAATTTTGTTTAATCCATCTCAATAGAACAGCAGGTCCAGATGAACTGACACACCCAAGTGATATTTGACTCCATCTCAACCAGCCCAATTACGGCATTCCAATTGTGCACACCTGATGCAACACAGCATACCTTTCAACCCAGCATGACAGCCCCTCCTAACGCAAGCACTTACTAATCTGCTGCATATTATTCACCAGATCATGGACCGTATATTTCAAATCTGGGACATAAGATTTAACCCACAGAGCAATTCGTACCTCGATGGTTTCACACAGAACACTGAAATTAGGTTCCACCCCATTGAACACAGATTCGTTCCTCTGTTTCCATATTGACCAGAAAATAGCAAATGGTATTACACTCCACAGCTTCTTTTCAATTTTCCTCATACTACAGCCATACCACCATTGAAGAGCACCCTGAACCGAACCAGGTGAAACCCACTGCATCCCCCACCTTTTGACAAAATAAGACCAAATCATCCATACATAAGGGCAATGAAGTAACACATGATTAATAGTTTCCTCCCCTTCTTTGCAAAAAACACAAGGAACTGATGCAGGAGGTCAGCTCAACGACACTTTGAATGCTGCATAAGGCTTTTTGTAAATTATATTTTGTTGTATAATTATTATCATGCTTGGGCATCACAACACACTAATAAGATCATGGTACTAAAAGTAGTAGTAGTTAATCCATTGATGTTTCAGAGTGGAAAATTCCTTGTAAAATTCTTGAAATGCGTTTCTGGCAGGATTGTTGAAGCAGAAATCTTCTTCTTTCTTCCTCTAAATGATCTTTATGCGTTCCTAATTTTGCATTTTGTTGTTTGATTGTAACTTGCTAATAAAATGTAAGCTTCTTTCACAGCCTTAACAGAACAATTGAGTTATATTGGTGGTGGTGGACCAGGGTGGTTGGTAGCAGCAGTGGGGCGGTGGAGGTGGTTGTGTGGTGGTGGCATTGGTATGGTGTTGTGACATTGACAAAACTTTAGTCTGAAAACATTTTCACCTTCCAAAACTGGATTTTTTTTAATTTTTTAATTTTGTCCAAATAAGCTTGTTTTTTTGTTGACCATTAAAAACATTTTCTATTTGATTTTCACCTTCCACCGCTTTTCACAAGAGCTTCTTTCCCACCCACAGCTCTAAAACAATGTTTGAACACTATAATATGAAATCCAGCAATGCTAAACAAGGGAAATAATGGATGAACAAGCTTACTGCATTTGAAATGAAACGGAAAGTGAAGCCAATCGTTTTTAGAAAACATCAACACACGATATGAAAACTTGGCCCATATGAGACGCTCTGATAAAAACAAAAAAATGCCCACATACAGCATTCTTCAAGAATATGGTTTTGCATTAATTCTGAGGCCTGAAGCCCAAATTTGCTTCAATCACCACCACCAAAATACATTACCCCAGGATCTTTTTCCCATATTGTCAGCATCCACGTCCGTGGAGATCTTTCCGTTCAGCCACTAGCACCAGATACCAACAATCACCACCTTGTCAGATCCTCGCTTGAGAAGGCCAATGTGCCATGAAAACCCCATCAACAAGTAATATAACAACCTTACACCTCTTGTCTCGTCCAGATCCCTCCTAGGGTTCAGCAATAACAGAACCCAATAGGTTGAGACAGCATGTAGTCAGTCCTTACACGACATCTTGCATCAGGAAAATGGGCAATATTAAGGACATGCATTCCATCTACACAAGTAACTCCAACTTAAACAGGCTCTGTGATGAGGTAACAACGAAGATCCCAATCAAACTCTTGATCCATTTTTCGGTGGACATTGCATTCGTTGATATTATGCACAAGCATAACAACCTTCTAGTACTTGGTGATAGTGGTGATCCTGCAGAAGACCACAAACATATTTATAATGAACACAAACCCGTATATAGATCAGAACATGACATGGGCAGAACAAGAGCAACACACGAGCACTATCTTTGAAACTTGAAAGATATAAACAAACAAAATCTAAAATAAATTTGAATATATAAATAAGTATGGGGCAACTTTTTATTCAAACAGTCGCAACATAATTAACTTAGAAACCTATAACCAGGGAAAGTATATGAATTTAAAGAAATGTTAGGGATCATGAAATTTTTTTCATGAAAATGATCATGAAAAATTTGTGACCCTTAGATTACTTTGATTACTGTGTGGTGTTTTATTATAAGTATAATCCAAAGGTCACAAATCTTTCATGATCATTTTCATGAAAGACTTTTCATGATACCTAACATTGCTGATGAATTTAAGGGCCTCTATACACTTTTGTCTTATTACCCAATTTAACTTCCGGACTATGGGCATTATTTTTCATGTCAGATAGAATAAGACACAATTCTAAGCAGCTGTGTACAAATTAAATGGAGTGAGTCTCTGTTTTAGAACTACCCCCTTTCTAAGTAGCATTTTAAATATTTCAAATCAGGTGTAGTTTTATTTGTACTGATAGTATGTTGGAAAATTAAATAAAAAGGAATAGTTTTGGTTGTTCTTATAGCACCTAAAGGATGAATATGTCTTCCACAATGGAAAAACTAAAAGAGGTGGAACTGCCAACTTTCACCAGAAAGTAACAATCAATATGTAAAGACCACTCCTATTGGAAAAGTTTATGCTAAAAACGTATAAGGTTTTTCAACACACGTAAATGTTTTAGAGAATGGAATATCCCCATTACTGTAATCTATACCACAAATTTAAATAAGATGAAATAAAATAAAACAAACATACACTTGTACACAAATAAATACACATGTATGCACGCAGAGGATACTCTATAAATATGACCAAGTAAACTTAAGCTTGGGTACTCTTACATCACAATTTACTTGGTTAAAATCCCCTTAGTAAACCACGACTTGAAGAAGTAAATTGTTGGGTACACCTCTTTATTGGAGTGTGAGACTCAATTGGTTTATTAAAAGTGTTTAATTTAGTTTGGTATTAGTTATAATATATTTTTATATATTATATCTAATTTTGTGGAGACCTAATTCAGTTTAGAAACAACTAAGATTTTGATAGAAAAAACCCTAGATTGACAATATATTATTAGTATTGTTTGTTTTTCGGGTGTGAAAAAACAAAAAGAGGCAGCCGTTGATTCCACGGCAGCAGCAAAAGAAATACTCTATTCAGTGGGCGTGGTTTTCTTGATCCTGGTGCTTGGAAACTTCATGGGTTTCAAGTTTTGATTGGTGCTTACAAAGCTAATTTGGTCTATTATTTTGGATCTTCTTCGACTCTGATTCTGAAGATTTTGGTTCATCTATTTGGTGAGGTCTTTCCTCTTGTTTATTTGTGATTGTTTGGAATTCACCTAAGAGTGATTTTTGTGAGACCATTCGTGTCTCGTTTGTAATCATTTAGAAACTTATTTGGTTGATAGTGGAATCAGATTTTGATCCCGTGGACGTACCTCACATTGACGGAACCACGTAAAGTTCTCGTGTTACTTTTGATTTAATTTTTTCGCATTAATTTTTATTCCCATTGATTGATTTACTTGTGGGGAATCACATATTTTTCCCAACAACTGGTATTAGAGCTTACGGTTTATTTGAGTTTATTTATTTGTGTAAATCAATGGAAGGGAATGTGGGTCACATGTCTAGCTTCAATGGAAGTAATTGGGTAACTTGGAAAACTAAAATGGAGGACCTATTATTTTGTAAAGATTTGTATGGACCCATTGAGAGTGATAGTGGCAAACTTAAGGGTATGAAAGATGATGAATGGAATAGGCTTAATCAAAAAGCTGTTGGTGTTATCCGTCAATGGATTGATGACAGTGTGTTTCATCATGTTGCTACTGAAACTTCGGCACATGATTTATAGAAAAAATTAGAGAGCCTTTATGACAGAAAATCAGCCACAAATAAAGTCTTTCTGTTTCGTAAGTTGGTTAATTTAAAATATAAAGATGGCAGCCCTATTCCGGAACATCTGAATGAAATAAAGAGTATTGTTAACCAACCTGCTTCTATGAAAATTGTTTTTGATGATGAGTTGCAGGCTTTGATGCTACTTAGTTCTTTGCCCGAAAGTTAGGAGATTTTGGTTGTGATCGTTAGTACTTCGGCGCCCGATGGAGTTGTCACAATGGGCCAAGTCACTAGTAGCCTGTTGAATGAAGAAACTAGAAGAAAATCAGCGGGTTCCTCTCATTCAGAAGCATTTGTTGTGAGAGGCCGAAGTAAAACAAGGGGAAGAAGTAAGACTCCTCATGGTCATGATCAAAGCCATGACAAATCAAAAGATGGTTCTTTTTCAAAGAAAGACATTGAGTGCTATTATTGCCATGAGAAAGGACACATGAAGCGGGAATGCTGAAAACTCAAGAACAAGGAGGAAATGCGTGACAAAAGTGTGGATAAGAAGCAAGAAGACACTACAGCAGTTACTACTGATGATCTCATGGTCGTTTGTGAAGCTGATTGTATCAATTTTGTGGGCCAAGAGAGCAATTGGGTGATTGATTCGGGTGTTTCTTTTCATGTGACTTCTCAAGTTGATTTCTTCACTACCTACACCAAAGGAGATTATGGTTCTGCTCGAATGGGTAATGAAGGTTTGTCCAAGATTATTGGCATGGGTGATGTCTGCTTGGAAACAAAATTTGGGCTGCAAGTTGTTGCTTAAAGATGTGAGGCATGTTCTTGACATTCGCCTCAATTTGATCTCTACTGGGAAGTTAGATGATGAAGGCTTCAACAACAAATTTCGTGATGGAATATGAAAGCTCACAAAGGGTTCTTTAGTGGTGGCTAAGTGCAAGAAGACTCATACACTTTATTCAATGCAAGGAAAAATTTGTAAAGGTGTTGTCAATGCACTTGAAGATGATACTTCTATCGAATTGTGGCACAAGCGGCTTGGCCACATGAGTGAAAAGGAGCTGCAAGTATTGTTCAAGAAAGTGCTTCTACCCGGTTGGAAAGGTACACATCTTAAACAACATAGAGTTTCTTTTCAGAAAAATGTTACTTCTAGAAAATAAAATGTTTTGGAGTTGATTCATTCGGATGTTTGTGGTCCTTTGAAAGTTAGAACACATAGTGGTGCACTTTATTTTATTACTTTCATTGATGATTATTCAAGGAAAGTTTGGGTTTTTTTACTAAAAACTAAAGATCAAGTTCTAGAAGTATTTAAGCATTTTCAGGCCATGGTTGAAAGAGAAACAGGACAGAAATTGAAGTGCATCCGATCAGACAATGGTGGTGAATACATTGGGCCATTTGATGAGTATTGTCGCAGCCAAGGTATTCGGCACCAAAAGACAGTTAAGAAGACTCCTCAACAAAATGGCGTTGCCGAGAGGATGAACCGCACCATTGTGCAAAGACAAGGTGTTTGCTTTCACAAGCTAAATTGACAAGATCCTTTTGGGGTGAGGCAATGAAGACAGCGGTTGATGTAATCAATTTGTCTCCTTCCTATCCTTTGAATGGTGATGTTCCAGAAAGAGTTTGGACCAGTAAAGATGTATCTTATGAGCACTTGAGAGTATTTGGTTGCCGAGCTTTTGTTCACATTCCAAAAGATGAGAGGTCCAAGCTTGATAGCAAGTCAAGACAATGTATTTTTCTTGGCTATGGGCGTGATGAATTCGGGTATAGATTGTGGGATCCGGTCAACAAGAAAGTCATTCGAAGCCGTAATGTTGTGTTTCTTGAAGACCAAATAATTGAAGACTTTGGCAAAGGTGATCAACCAGAGCAAAAAACTAGTGATCTCATTGACATTGATCCATCTCCTTCATCTTCCGTTGATGATGAAAATGGGGGAGATGTGCAGCCACCTATTGGAGATGTGGAGGATGGTTCTAATCCTAATGAAGTTGAGCCCGAAATTGAGGAAGAGCATCCAACTCAAGAACCACCACTACAACTTGAGTTGAGGAAATCTAGAAGGGACCGACAACCTTCAAGAAAGTATCCTTCCAATGAGTTTGTGTTGATTTCCGATCAAGGGGAGCCTGAGAGCTACCAAGAAGCAATTGAGCATGCAAAGAAATGTGATTGGAAAAAGGCCATGGAAGATGAGATGAATTCTTTACTTGAAAATCACACTTATGATTTAGTGAAGTTGCCTAAAAGGAGGAAAATTCTGAAAAATAAGTGGGTTTTCAAATTGAAGAATGATAGCAAGAATCTGAGGTACAAAGCACATCTTGTTGTGAAAGGCTTTGGGCAAAAGAAATGTATTGACTTTGATGAGATTTTTTCGCCAGTTGTAAAGATGTCTTCTATTCGGGTTATACTTGGCATGGCTGCAAGTATGAAGCTTGAAGTTGAGCAACTTGATGTGACAACCACATTTTTTCATGGTGATCTTGAAGAAGAAATTTACATGGAGCAACTAGAAGGTTTTGTGGAAAAAGGGAAAGAAAAATTTGTTTGCAAATTGAAGAAAAGTTTGTATGGTCTCAAGCAAGCTCTGCGGCAATGGTACAAAAAATTTGACTCTTTCATGATGAATAATGGTTTTTGTAAAACCACTTCGGACCATTGTGTGTTTGTGGTTTGTGAAAAATTTTCCGGATGGAAAATTTATTATTCTTTTGCTTTATGTTGATGACATGTTAATTGTGGGTCAAGATTCTACCATGATTAAGAAGTTGAAGTTAGAGTTGAGCAAGTCTTTTGCTATAAAAGATTTGGGATCGGCAAAGCAAATACTTGGTATGAAAATTGTTCATGATCGCAAAGAGGGGCTGATTTGGTTGTTTCAAGAAAGCTACATTGAGAAAGTTCTTGAGAGGTTCAACATAGATAAAGCAAAGCCGGTTGGTTGTCCACTTGTGGGTCACTTCAAGTTTAGTTCAAATCAATGTCCTACAAGTGAGAAAGACAAAGAAGAGACGCTAAAAATTTCTTATGCCTCAGCGGTTGGTTCTTTGATGTACACCATGGTTTGTACAAGGCCGGATATTGCTCACACCGTTGGTGTGGTGAGTCGGTTTCTCTCTAATCCGGGTAAAAAACATTGGGCAGCGGTAAAATGAATTTTAAGATATCTTTGAGGGACTTCGAAGGTGTGTTTGTGTTTTGGGGATGGTAAGCCGGTGCTTGATGAGTTCACAGATTCTAACATGGCTGGTGATATGGATTCTAGGAAATCTACTTCGGGGTATTTGATGACTTTTGCAGGGGGAGTTGTGGCATGACAATCTAAATTACAAAAATGTGTTGCTCTCCCAACTACCGAAGTTAAACTTATTGCCATTACGGAAGCTTGCAAAGAAGAGTTATGGTTGAAGAAATTTTTGCAAGAATTGGGTTTGAAGCAAGAAAAGTATGTGCTTTATTGTGATAGTCAAAGTGCTATTCACTTGAGTAAAAATTCTACTTTTCATTCGAGATCGAAACACATTGATGTGAGATACCACTGGATTCATGATGAGTTAGATTCGAAATTGTTACAACTCGAAAAGGTTCACACAGATGATAATATTTCAGATATGTTGACAAAGACTTTGTTGAGGGACAAACATTTAAAGTGTCAAACTTTGGCGGGTATGGTTGATGTCTCCACCTAAGTCGGTAGGGGGAGAATTGTTGGGTATACCTCCTTATTGGAGTGTGGCACCCAATTGGTTTATTGAAAGAGTTTAATTTGGTTTGGTATCATTTATAATATATTTTTATATATTATATCTAATTTTGTGGAGACCCAATTCAGTTTGGAAACAACTAAGGTTTTGATAAAAAAAAAACCCTAGATTCACAATATATTATTGGTATTGTTTGTTTTTCAGGTGTAAGAAAACAAAAAGAGGCAGCCGTTTGATTACACGGCAGCAGCAAAAGAAAGACTCTATTCAGTGGGTGTGGTTTTCTTGATCCTGGTGCTTGGAAACTTCATGGGTTTCAAGTTTTGATTGGTGCTTACAAAGCTAATTTGGTCTATTATTTTGGATCTTCTACGACTCTGATTCTGAAGATTTTGGTTCATCTATTTGGTGAGGACTTTCCTCTTATTTATTTGTGATTATTTGGAATTCACCTAAGGGTGGTTTTTGTGAGACCATTCGTGTCTCGTTTGTAATCATTTGGAAACTTATTTGGTTGATAGTGGAATCAGAATTCAATCCCGTGGACGTACCTCACATTGAGGGAACCACGTAAAATTCTCGTGTTGCTTTTGATTTAATTTTTTGGCATTAATTTTTATTCCCATTGATTGATTTACTTGTGGGGAATCACATATTTTCCCTAACAAATTTGCATTTGACTTTCATATGCACCAAATATGAATTGAGCATTTCAAGTAAATTTCAAATTACCTGACACAAAAAAGCTGGAATTGCGCTCAATCAAGCAACTAGTTGCAACGTTTTCTCTACAATTGTTCCTACATTTGTTCTGCCATTTTACCATTTGTCATATTTAAACTGGGAGGAGAAAGTGAGCCATGTAAACCACCCACAGGTGTATTCACAGAAGAGAGCTAGTGCTATTTCCAACCCAAGTTTTGATTTGGGGAAGAGAGAGACCCAATGCCATTCCCCACCACCAAAGCTCCCCTACCTAATTTTGGAGGAATAGACTCATTGTTGAAGCACATTACATTAGCTACCTGAAATTAGCCAATAGATGTTTTGAGATGAAGAAACATAATTGATATTAATTAAGATATTCATATCATACCTAACCAATTTTTGCTCTGAAGTAGCTGATTTTGGCTTGGATATCCCTTTTCAAAAGAAAAGGTAAAACGTTAATTTCAAGTTTCATGAACTATACTTTACAATCTAGAACAAGAACCAAATCTTAAAATTTGTTCGGTTAATCTCAAGCACCTACCAGATTTAAGAGTCAAAGATGTTGAAGCAGACTGGTGATTGGCCATCTCGGCCTTAATAGAAGCAATAACTGAATCTGCAGTAGCCCTAGACCTTTTCTCCCAATCAGCTTCACTCCAAGCTTTTCGGAAAGGTAGTTCAACCTCATCTCATCACCCCCTCTTACTTCCCTCAGCTCAAGCACCTGTTGTCTTGACAACAAAGTGTAAACATGAAACTCCTGCCGCTGATTAAAATGGGACTAAAGCTACTAAAAAAGTAATTTATTAGAGTACGATTGATCTGTTTTTGGACCTTCATGATTTTTCTTTTGTGGGCCACTAAATGTCACCCTTAAAACTGCTGTAGACAGAGAATCTGCAACATTACTACCAAAAATTACAGAAAAACTCCCAAATTCCAAATTAGGTTCTCGGAATGAATCTGCAAGAAGGGAAGCACAACTGTCAACCATAGATAATCCACATATACAAAGTGTAATGTCCGATGCCGGATACTATGACACCATAACGATGTTTGTTTTTCCCCTTTGTAACTAAATCATGAAAACCCCATAAGCTGGCCTGTTATAGAAAGAAGGCTCCAACTCATGATCTCAGCCTTCTTGAGACATAGTCCACGACCACGTTCATGACATAGGTGGTTGGTGGAATATTCACATGAAGATTGTCAATTGAGTCATTAAAATTTTATTAAAAGTCTTTCAAAATATATTGCTTTATTTTCTTACTTTTAAATGTCCTTAGGATTTAAGGGACAAAAGCTTGAGGCTTGAGTTGTTAATAGTGTTTGAAAACATTTTTAGATGTTTTACGATTCTAGGATCAAAATCTTAGGCCTAAATCCATATTAGGTAGGGTAGTTTTATATGTTAATTACTTGTCATTAGGGTTTTTGTATTCCCTCAAAATGGCTTCTTAGGAGAAAACGAAAAAGGTCTTGACAAATTAATAAACGCTTTAATTTGAGCCTCGTGCATCGAGTCCCCCATTTTATACATTCCCACAAACTTCATCCAACTTTCTTGGTTTTAGGAACCATTGGCCGTTGTTCTAGAAATCATTTGACTAGGGTGGCCTAGGATTGCTACCTCAGTTTGAAATTACATTATTAGCATTACTCTATGATCAATATAAAAATTATAGCAGGTATACCAGTTGTGATGAAAGAAATGCCTTTCCTACTTCTTTGAATAGCTTAATTGTGGAGAACCAAATAGGTTTTTACTTTGTTCAAGTTGAGGATGGTAGAAAGATAAGAGAGAGGTCTAAATACTAAAAGAATGTGGATCAAAGTTGTGAGAGCCATGATGATCTAGGGTCCAACACATGTTATGGCCTTAGAACAAAATAATCAAATTTGAAAAGTGGAAGGAGAAGAATGATTCATATTCTTGATACTTGTAATAGCTTGTTAAGTTGTGTTAAGATATGTAAATTTGAAAATAATAAGCTAACTGTTGTCCTTAAAAAATTCAAAAATAATGTGTCTTGTGTTGTATTACTATTATAATGATTATTAAAAATTAGAAAAATTATCATACTATGCTAATGAGCTCTAAAAGCAAACTTGTTTGGAGTTTGGGGGAGGATGACTACTCACATGATTCTAAAGGTACTTGACAGGTTAGGTTGTAATCTAGATTATTAACATTTAGCTGGTCTTGTGGTTTGTCTGGCTACTCCATACTTGCCTTTGTGGTGGTGATGGTGGCGATGGAGACTTAGTGCTGGTGAGGTGGTGATGATGGTCGCCATTGCATGTGCCCTTGATGGCCGTCTTCGATGGGCTCAGAAGGAAACGTAGAGAGAGAAATGAGAGGAAGGGAAATCTTCGGGTCCGGATGAGGAGGTTGAAGTCTGTAACAAGGAGGAGAGGGTTGAAGCCTTTGATCCGAACCTAAATTGGCTATTCCATGAAGAGGAGGTATCGTTTTCTTCTTGTATTAAGCACATTGTGGGGATTAAGAGTGAGGAAGTCTTTGATTCTGGGGAAAAGGTATGCGACTCTTTTGACACAATCAACACAATCACTCACTACAGGCAATTCCTCTGACTTCTATTCTGGCCGTTCAGTACCTCACCACACAAGCTAAATAATCATGACACCCTTTTCTCAACATTCAGTTAGCCTGAAGGGACAAAATAAAACAAATAAAAGACACTTTCCTATCTCCCTAAAAGAAAAACTCAAGTTGTCCTAGCATAGCAAAAACTACCCTCTTTCTAAAACAATCAATAGAGGCATAATGCTTCGTTAACCAATCCATCCCCAAAATCACATCAAAATCCTTCATCTCTAAAGAAATCAAATCCACTAGAAAAATCCAACCATCCAAGTTTACCTCACAAGATCTACATACATCTCCTAACACTACTATTTCTCCTAATGTAGTACACATGGTAATACAAACATCAAAGGCTCACAGAGGATAGACATTCCGTGTAAATATCTAGGTGCCAACTCTTAACCTTCAAAATGAAATCCAAAATGATTCAACACAATTTTAAACAAAACTGACTAAAGCAAACACTACTAAGGACTATAGGGACGCAGACCTCGTCTAAATGATGAAATGCAATATATGTAACTCGATAACTAGAGCTCTGATACCACAATTGTCACACCCCTAATTCGGGCGTGACCGGCCGTAGCCCAAAGGGACTTAGCCCAAGGCACACGTAAGCCTAAACATGAATCCAAAACCATAAAGAATAAATGTGATTATAGCCCAGAAATAAATAAATCAACACTCAATCCAGTGACATACCACAAGTGAAAAACAAGTCATAACCAACTTCCTAAAAATATATATATACTAAATGGGACACAAACCGCCCACAAAATAAAATAATTCTAAATAAAACCCAACCACAATGTATGCACAAAACTCGACAAAGTAACCTAAAACAAATTAAATAAATGCCCTAGAGGTCCATGCAATTAAGTCCCCACTACGCCATGAGTCCACTCTAAGTCCTTCTAACACCTAGAAGTGGTAAACAACTAAGTCAGCAGATAGCTCAGTGAGTAGCAACATGGATAGTAAATACAGTTTTGAAAACAGGGTTCAATTCTAAAATAAGATATATATCACAGAAACTAGATTGGCATACAGTTTGGTAAATACAATCTTTTTCGAAAAGAAGGTTCCACAATTCAACACTTAAAATACTCATGTCTCGCAAGAACATGATAAACGACATTTTCCACTTAAAACATATTATAACATGAACACCAATAATTTTCTGGGTACGATGAAAAGCGCATAATATGCGACACATTTCTCAGGCTATAAGCCTCGTTGGATCCAATACCGAACTCAGAGTCATCCTCAGGGTGGCACCTGGGCCTTTTCTGAAAGACGATCCGATTGAAGGTCACCTAGCTTTTTTTTCAAGGTCTTTTCCTTACAATCGTTGAGCACTAGAGTCATCACGGCCCAACCCGGATCTGTTCCCTAGTGGCCAGAGTCACCACACAGTGGACTAACTTCCCTGGACTAAAATACACAAATGTTCCCTAGTGGCCAGAGTCACCACACACAGTGGAATAATTTCCCTGGACTAAATACACTCATGGTCCCAATAATCAATACACATCAGTTTTGCAAAACATGGTGGTTCATCATTATAAACATGAGACCGAAACAAATAGTTTACAGTATGCCAAGTTCACACATGTTTCAGAAATAATTTGATTCAATTGATAATATAATAATTTATCAAAACAGTTTAATCATGAAACAACAATTTAATTTTTCCAACAGTTCAGGGTAGGGGAACATTTATAAAAATAGTAGCATGAAACTACTCACCTGAAACCGAAATAATATAATCCTTGAATAGAGTATGAAAGTCCAACTAGTGCCCTGAACCAAGTATAAAAACTACACGTCACAACTAATTTAAAAATACTAAAAAAAATAGGAACTAAGTAACATCAACTAAAGCGCACTAACATGGTTCAACCCAACTCACCGTTACTCTTAAATATTACCTAAGTTCATGTTTTTCCAGGTTTAAAATCACCCAAGACATGGGTTCCGGTCAAAACTTAATTAATTGTGACTTTAAAATAAAACAGAATTTCAAACAAGCCTTGCAACCTATTTGCTAACTTTGAAAATTACAAAACCCACTCCATGCTATTCGAAAAATTCCAATAACCTCCAGATATGATCTAATATATCCTAAGTTTCAAACCCAATTGGTTTCACTTGATTTGCTTATCAAAATAATTATCTACAATTTATTATATCCAAACAGGTTGTTTTCTGTAGCACTTTAAAGAAATTGACGGTTCTCTTAGTATACACGAGCAATCAATGCAAGGTAAAAAATTCAAGAAACTAGACTCGTAACCGGTTCTAATAACACTAATTTGATAATTTTTGGATTTATACCCAAAGAGAACAACACTCCCGAATTTACTGTTTCGGACTGGTTTCCTGGACAGATTTGAATACCTCAATTTATATGGATTTTGACTCCTCAATTTATATGGATTTCAATATGTAATTAATCTACCGTAAAAAATTTCAGATTAAAATTCATCCGTTTGATATGTTTTCTTGAATTTTAAAGTTTGTGATTCTATGCAGAATTTTTGAACTAAGAATAGTACCCATTCTTTATACATAATTTAACTCCTCAAATTTCTTAACAGTATATATATATACAAAATACATAAACCTACAACCTCTTCATCAATGATCTAAATAATAATAGAAGAAGGATAAAGAACAA
Organism: Camellia sinensis; assembly: GCF_004153795.1. Lineage (NCBI taxonomy): Eukaryota > Viridiplantae > Streptophyta > Magnoliopsida > Ericales > Theaceae > Camellia > Camellia sinensis. The sequence continues at coordinate 92,069 of NW_021026414.1, read as the reverse complement.
AAATAAAGAGAAGAAGAAAGATAGAGACCTACCACACACCCAAAAGTTATTCCTTGTTTGCAAACCCCCCTTTTTTTTTTCTTCTTTTCTCTCAACTTCTTTCTCCCCGTGGCTGCTGTGGCTGCTGCTATAGAATGTATTAGGAACCTAGGGTTTTTCTTTTCTTTTCTTTGTTATACATAACATAAATGACTCTAGATAAAAATGTCCTTTGTTTTATTTTATTTTATTTTATCTCTCCATTAATTTAAATAAAATACAACTACTATTAGATCAAAATATGCTTACTAATTTGACACTTAATTTTATTTTATTTATTTATTTATTTATTTTTTAAATAATAAATCTTGCCTTTAAATTGAAGACTTTCACCATAAATTTATTTTAGGTTTTAAAATTAATTAAAAGATCCTCCGATAATATTTAATTTGCACCTTAGAATTCACCACCAAAATATTTGAGATTGTAATATTATTATTTAATTATTTTCTTAATTTTTATATTCGGGTTCTCACATTCTCCCCTCCTAAAAGAAAGTTTCGTCCTCGAAACTAACCTGAGTAAATCATGAAAATAGATGTGGGTACTTCTTGCGCATCTCGTCCTCGCGTTCCCAAGTTGCCTCTTCAACTAGGTAATTACGCCACAGTACCTTAACCAATTTAATGACCTTTGTACGCAACCTTTTCTCTTTCGAATCCAAAATCTGAACAGGTATCTCCTCATACGAAAAATCCTCTCTAATCTGAAGTGGCTCATCATCTATCACATGCGACGGACTGTGCACATATTTCCTCAGCATAGACACGTGAAACACATTATACACTCCTGCCAACCTAGGGGGTAGAGCAACACGGTACGCAACCTCACCAACTTTCTCCAATACCTCAAATGGACCAATGTATCTACGACTCAACTTTCCTTTCTTTCCAAACCTGATCACTCCTTTCCATGGTGATACTCTCAAGAATACCATATCCCCCACATGAAACTCTAAGTCTCTCCTACGATGATCAGCATAACTTTTTTGTCTACTCTGAGCAGTCAATAATCTCTCTCTAATGGTGATAATTTTCTGTGTAGCATCCTCCACCAAATCAAGTCCCAACATTTGCCTCTCACCAACCTCATACCAACACAAAGGAGACCTACACTTCCTCACATACAAAGCCTCATAAGGAGTTACTCCCAAACTAGAATGATAACTATTATTATACGCAAACTCCATGAGCGGCAAATAATCATCCCAATTACCTCTCCACTCCAAAGCATAAGCCCTCAACATATCCTCAAGGATTTGAATAGTCCTCTGTGATACCCCATTTGTCTAAGGGTGATAAGCTGAACTAAAATTTAACCAAGTACCCATAACTGACTGTAACGCACCCCAAAACTTAGACACAAAACGAGGGTCCCGATCTGACACTATTGACACAGGTGCACCATGCAATCTAACAATCTCCTTCACATACAACTGTGCAAATCGAGCTAGAGAATAGGTCATCCGTACTGCAATAAAATGTGCTGACTTGGTTAATCTATGAACAACTACCCAAACTGCATCGTGATTACTACTAGTATGAGGTAATCCGCACACGAAGTCCATGGTAACATGATCCCACTTCCACTTCGGTATAGGCAAAGGTTGTAGTTTCCCCGCAGGTTTTTGATGTTCTACTTTAACTTGTTGACACACCAAACACTGAGCCACAAATTCTGCAATATCTCCCTTTATACCATTCCACCAAAAATGTTCATAAAGATCCCGATACATCTTAGTACTTCCAAGATGAATGCTATAACTATAACTAGAACTATGTGCCTCCGTCATAATCTCCTTCCTCAAATCACCACCAGCAGGAACACAAATTCAGCCACGGAATCTAAGCAACCCATCATCACTAACCACAAAGTCTACATGCTTACCCTCTGTCATCTCTCCTTTAATACGCTCACACTGGAGGTCAATCTCTTGAGCTAAACGAATCTATTCTCTCAAGGTCAGTTGAACTGTCAATTGACTACAATAAGCTCTATCACCAGGCGTAACAACCTCAAAGCCTTAAACGTCTCATGTCTTCCACCAAACAACTCTCAATAGACAAAACAGCTACATCTCCAACTACAACCTTCATACTCAAAGCATCTGCAACCACATTTACCTTCCCCGAATGATACAAAATATTCGCATCATAATCTTTTAGTTACTCAAGCCATCTTCTTTGCCTCAAATTTAGTTCCTTCTGTGTGAAAATATACTTCAATCTCTTATGATCAGTGTAAATCTCATATGACTCTCCATAAAAGTAATGCCGCTAGATCTTAAGACCGAAAATCACTGTTGCTAACTCCAAGTCGTGCGTAGGATAGTTTCTCTCATGTATTTTCAACTGTCATGACGCATAAGCAATCACCTTCCCATGCTGCATGAGCACACATCCTAAACCCCATCGTGAAGCATCTCTATAAATCACAAAACTACCACCACCAGTAAGTAAGGCAAGGATTGGAGCTGATATCAACCTTTGTTTAAACTCTTGGAAGCTACACTCACAATCATCATTCCACTCAAACATACCTCTTTCCTAGTGAGATTTATAAATGGCAAAGTAACACGGGAGAATCCTTCCACAAACTGTCTATAATATCCAGCAAGCCCTAGAAAGCTATGTACCTCTGTCACAAAAGTAGGTCGCGGCCAATCAATATTTGCTACCACCTTCGTGCTATCCACAAATACCCCATCTTTACTTACCACATGACCCAAAAAAGATACAATGCTCAACCAAATTCACACTTCTTAAATTTTGCATACAGTCTCTTCTCCCTAAGGATCTAAAATACTACCCTCAAATACTGCTCATGCTTCTCTTTACTCGAATAAATTAGGATGTTATCAATAAATACTACCACAAATTTATCCAGTTGGGGCTTAAATACTCTGTTCATTAAATCCATGAATGTGGCTGGTACATATGCGAGACCAAAAGGCATCGCCAAAAACTCATGATGCCCATAACGGTTCTAAAAGCAGTCTTAGGAACATCCTCATCCCTTACTTTCAACTGGTGATAGCCTAACCTCAAGTCAATCTTAGAGAATACTTGAACTCCCTACAATTGGTCAAATAGGTCATCAATACGTGGCAAAGGATACATATTCTTCACTATGACTTTGTTCGGTTCTCTATAATCAATACACAACCTCATTCTTCTTCACAAAGAACACAGGTGCTCTCCAAGGTGACATGCTAGGCCTAATAAAACCTTTGTCTAACAACTCCTATAACTGAGTTTGTAACTCCCTCAACTTCAACAGCGCCATTCTATAGGGCACTTTAGAAATAAGTGTTGTGTCAGGGACCAAGTTAATGGAAAATTCTACCTCACGATCTAGAGGAAGTCTAGGTAGATCCTTTAGAAAAACATTAACACAATCACTCACTACAGGCAATTCCTCTAACTTCTATTCTGGCCGTTCAGTACCTCACCACACAAGCTAAATAATCATGACACCCTTTTCCCAACATTCAGTCAGCCTGAAGGGACAAAATAAAACAAATAAAAGACACTTTCCTATCTCCCTAAAAGAAAAACTCAAGTTGTCCTAGCATAGCAAAAACTACCCTCTTTCTAAAACAATCAATAGAGGCATAACGCTTCGTTAACCAATCCATCCCCAAAATCACATCAAAATCCTTCATCTCTAAAGAAATCAAATCCACTAGAAAAATCCAACCATCCAAGTTTACCTCACAGGATCTACATACATCTCCTAACATTACTATTTCTCCTAATGTAGTATACATGGTAATACAAACATCAAAGGCTCACAGAGGATAGACATTCCGTGTAAATATCTAGGTGCCAACTCTTAACCTTCAAAATGAAATCCAAAATGATTCAACACAATTTTAAACAAAACTGACAAAACCAAACACTACTAAGGACTATAGGGACTCGGACCTCGTCTAAATGATGAAATGCAATATATGTAACTCGATAACTAGAGCTCTGATACCACAATTGTCACACCCCAAATCCGGGCGTGACCGGCTGTGGCCCACAGGGACTTAGCCCAAGGCACACGTAAGCCTAAACATGAATCCAAAACCAGAAAGAATAAATATGATTATAGCCCGGAAATAAATAAATCAACACTCAATCCAGTGACATACCACAAGTGAAAAAAGAGTCATAACCAACTTCCTAAAAATATATATATACTAAATGGGACACAAACCGCCCACAAAATAAAATAATTCTAAATAAAACCCAACCACAATGAATGCACAAAACTCGACAAAGCAACCTAAAACAAATTAAATAGATGCCCTAGAGGTCCATGCAATTAAGTCCCCACTACGCCATGAGTCCACTCTAAGTCCTTCTAACACCTGGAAATGGTAAACAACTAAGTCAGCTGATAGCTCAGTGAGTAGCAACATGGATAGTAAATACAGTTTTGAAAACAGGGTTCAATTCCAAAATAAGATATATATCACAGAAACTAGATTGGCATACAGTTTGATAAATACAATCTGTTTCAAAAAGAAGGTTCCACATTTCAACACTTAAAATACTCATGTCTCGCAAGAACATGATAAACGACATTTTCCACTTAAAACATATTATAACATGAACACCAATAATTTTCTGGGTACGAAGAAAAACACATAATATGCCACACATTTCCCAGGCTATAAGCCCCATTGGATCCAATACCGAACTAAGAGTCATCCTCAGGGTGGCACCTGGGCCTTTTCTCAAAGACGATCCGATTGAAGGTCACCTAGCTTTTTTTCAAGGTCTTTTCCTTACAATCGTTGAGCACTAGAGTCATCACGGCCCAACCCGGATCTGTTCCCTAGTGGCCAGAGTCACCACACACAGTGGAATAATTTCCCTGGACTAAATACACACATGGTCCCAATAATCAATACACATCAGTTTCGCAAAACATGGTGGTTCATCATTATAAACATGAGACCAAAACAAATAGTTTACAATATGCCAAGTTCACACATGTTTCAGAAATAATTTGATTCAATTGATAATATAATAATTTATCAAAACAGTTTAGGCTTGAAACAACAATTTAATTTTCCAACAGTTCAGGGTAGGGAAACATTTATAAAAATACGTAGCATGAAACTACTCACCTGAAAACGATATAATATAATCCTCGAATAAAGTATGAAAGTCCAACTAGTGCCCTGAACCAAGTATAAAAACTACACGTCACAACTAATTTAAAAATACTAAAAAAAATAGGAACTAAGTAACCTCAACTAAAGCGCACTAACATGGTTCAACCCAACTCACCGTTACTCTTAAATATTGTCTAAGTTCATGTTCTTCCAGGTTTAAAATCACCCAAGACATGGGTTCCGGTCAAAACTTAATTAATTGTGACTTTAAGATAAAACAGAATTTCAAAAAAGCCTTGCAACCTATTTGCTAACTTTGAAAATTACAAAACCCACTCCATGCTATTCGAAAATTTCCAATAACCTCCAGATATGATCTAATATATCCTAAGTTTCAAACCCAATTGGTTTCACTTGATTTGCTTATCAAAATAATTATCTACAATTTATTATATCCAAACAGGTTGTTTTCTGCAGCACTTTAAAGAAATTGATGGTTCTCTTAGTATACACGAGCAATCAATGCAAGGTAAAAAATTCAAGAAACTAGACTTGTAACCGGTTCTAATGACACTAATTTGATAATTTTTGGATTTATACCCAAAGAGAACAACACTCCCGAATTTACTGTTTCGGACTGGTTTCCTGGACAGATTTGAATACCTCAATTTATATGGATTTTGACTCCCAAAAATTATGAAAAAATTCAGATATGCAATTCAATATGTAATTAATCTACCGTAAAAGTTTCAGATTAAAATTCATCCGTTTGATATGTTTTCTTGAATTTTAAAGTTTGTGATTCTGTGCAGAATTTTTGAACTAAGAATAGTACCCATTCTTTATACATAATTTAACTCCTCAAATTTCTTAACAGTATATATATATATACAAAATACATAAACCTACAACCTCTTCATCAATGATCTAAATAATAATAGAAGAAGGATAAAGAACAAAAATAAAGAGAAGAAGAAAGATAGAGACCTACCACACACCCAAAAGTTATTCCTTGTTTGCAAACCCCCTTTTTTCTTTTTCTTCTTTTCTCTCAACTTCTTTCTCCCCGTGGCTGCTGTGGCTACTGCTATAGAATGTATTAGGAACCTAGGGTTTTTCTTTTCTTTTCTTTGTTATACATAACATAAATGACTCTAGATAAAAATGTCCTTTGTTTTATTTTATTTTATTCTATCTCTCCATTAATTTAAATAAAATACAACTACTATTAGATCAAAATATGCTTACTAATTTGACACTTAATTTTATTTTATTTATTTATTTATTTATTTTTTAAATAATAAATCTTGCCTTTAAATTGAAGACTTTCACCATAAATTTATTTTAGGTTTTAAAATTAATTAAAAGATCCTCCAATAATATTTAATTTGCACCTTAGAATTCACCACCAAAATATTTGAGATTGTAATATTATTATTTAATTATTTACTTAATTTTTATGTTCGGGTTCTCACATGGGTCCTTTTTTCTCACATCCTAGCAGAGTGGTTTCTACCAAGAATGACAATTTGCCTTAGTTATCTGCTAGTAGATCCTCTACCAGTGATAGTTTGAACCCACATGCAATTAACAAGGAAAGTCATAGGGTTGATCTTCCGATGGAAGGGTCTACTAATCATAGGCTTGAGAGGAACGATGTTCTTGGGAATGACGGTGATGAATCTAAAGAGTGGTTGAGGAAAATGAGTATGTGTCTTTCCCTTTGGAGGAGGGAGATGTGCCTCACTTTACACAATTACTTGACACTCTTGGTTTGTCACTAGTTAGGAAGAATGAGAAGAAGTCTGGGTCTAAGAGTGTGGGGTTTGCTTCTAAGGGTGGTAGTAGTCATAAAAGCTCGGGGCAGAGAAAAGGGATGAAGGAATTAAGAAATCTTGAAAGTGGCATTAATTATGAGGGGCGGGGGAAAGAGACAAGGTGATGTTGGTTCTCAATGAAGATTTTGAGTTGGAATGTTAGAGGACTACGGTTTTGTAGGAAAAAGGTGGTAATTAAAGAGGTTTTGAAAATTCATCAACTAGATAGAGTGACGTTTCAAGAGACAAAGTGAGGAATGTGATAGAAGTTTCATTAGGAGTGTTTGGGGGACTAGGCTTAGGAGATGGGCTGCTTTACCTTCTATCGGGGGATCAGGGTGAATTTTGATTATATGGGGATGAGAGAGTTGTATTGGAGTGTAAGATAGTTGTTGGGGTGTTTTCATTGTCCATTAGGTTGAGGAATCGGGATAACAAGGAATGGTGGTTGACGGGGGTTTACGGACAATGAAAACACGCCAACAACTATCAGTTATCAGGAATGGTAGGAGGAATTGGCAGGATTATTTAGGCTTTGTTCCCCTAATTGGTGTGTGGGTGGAGATTTTAATGTGGTTCGGCTTATTTCGGAAAAACTCAATGGGGATTCCACAAATAGGAATATGCGGGATTTTGATTCTTTTATAAGGGAGTATGAGTTGCTCGACCCTCCCTTGAGTAATGCTCGGTTTACTTGGTCTAATCTTCAGGAAAATCTTGTGTGCTGTAGGTTGGATAGGTTTCTTCATACTCTAGGGTGGAAGGAGTTGTTTCCTAATATAAGGCAAGAGGTACGGCCAAGAATTGTGTCAGACCATTGCCTGGTGATTCTTGAGAGCTGTCGTTTTGAATGGGGTCCTACCCCTTTTAGATTTGAGAATATGTGGTTGGAAAATCGATCTTTTAAGGAGAATTTTAAGGATTGGTGGGAAAGCAGTAGAGTCCATTTGGTGGAAGGGTTTTAAGTTCATGCGAAAGCTGAGAGGAGTCCTGGATAATTTAAAGGCTTGGAGGCGTAAAGTTTTTGGTAATCTAAATGAGGTGAAAGCGGAGTTAGTTCGGGATATTGAGAAATTGGATGCGAAGGAATTTGGAGAGTGTTTATCTTGGGCTTTAGGGGATAAGAGATTATTGCTTAGGATGGAGTTGGAAGAGCTTGTTTTTAGGGAGAAGACTTTTTGGGGACAAAGAGCTAAGTTGAAATGGGCTAAAGAGGGTGATACCAATTCTAGATTTTTTCATAGGGTTGCATTGAGAAAGAGGAGGAAGAATTTTATTAAAAATTTGGAGGTAGGGCAGGGTGTGGTGGTGCGTAAGGAGGTGTTTATTGTTAGAGATATTTTCAATTTTTATTCAAATCTCTATTCTGATGGGGGAGTGGATTGTCCAATGATCGAAGGCATTAATTGGGTTCTTGTGGAGTCAACAACAACCAATTGGCTTGGGAGACCTTTTAACAAATGTGAGGTGAGATAGGCGGTGTTTGAGTGTGAGGGAGATAAGGCTCCAGATCCAGATGGTTTTTCAATGGCTATATTTCAAGATTTTTGGGACATTGTGAAAAAGGATCTTATGAGAGTCTTTGGTGAGTTCTTTGAAAGTGGAGAGGTCAACTTACGCACCAATGCATCCTTCATTTGTCTAATTCCCAAGAAGGAGAAGTCGGTCAAGATTGGGGATTTTAGACCCATTAGCTTAGTTACATCACTCTACAAAATTCTAGTAAAGGTGCTTTCTAAGAGAATAAGGGTGGTCCTTGGGGAAACCATCTCTTCTGCATAAGGTGCCTTTGTGCAGGGACGACATATTTTAGATGTAGTCTTAGTAGCAAATGAGGTTATTGAGAAGTATGGAGGGTTACATGAGGGTATTGTCTTTGAGGTTGACTTTGAGAAAGTGTATGACCATGTTGATTGGGACTTTGTGAATTTTGTTTTGGAACGGAAGGGGTTTGGATCTAGGTGGAGAATATGAATTTGGGGGTGCTTGTCATCTTGTAATATGTCGGTCATTGTGTAACGCCCTCAAAATAATTCATAAAACCCATCATTCTTGACATGAAACAATATAAGAGAAATAAACATCTTTCTATTTATCAGAGTAGTTCTTTCAAAAGTATTACATGTTGACAACAAAAGTAAACGCCCTATGGGCCTACAACTTTCCAAGCCAACACTTGGTTACAAGAAATGAGTACTAACTCATATACATATTAAGCCCTTGGCTTGAATTTACATGTAATACATCAAAGGAAAGCAAAACACCCAAAAAGTCTGTCAGCCTCTAGCCTCCCAAGCTATGTCCTTTGAGGTGGCATGCTACCTGTACCTGAAAATGATGTCCCATATAGGGTGAGCCACATCCCAGTAGAAATATACTAAACCAACTATGAATAATGACTAAGGGATTAGCAACTGGTAGATGGTCAACACTTACACTTCCATTTACATCTTATTACAATTCCATGTCGGTGAAGTCTATGTTACAATTCACCTTCCATTTCTTATTCAACTTTGAGTTTGGAAACAAGGCTCAGTACTCTGGCCCAAACATTTGATGAGATCATAGTTTCATCACTAGAACACTTTCGAAATTCAAGGTGGATACACATTTTGGTGTTGTATCAATAATACATAAACTACTTCCATACTTCACAAACGATGACGATATACATTTTAGTGCTATATCAAATCAAACAAACTTTTCAATAGATAAGTATATGAGCTATATCACTACTACAACAGATAAGCATATGAGCTATATCAATACTACAACAGATAAGCATATGAGCTGTATCACCATTCCAATAGATAAGCATATGAGCTGCATCAACACTTCAATAGATAAGCATATGAGCTGTATCATCACTACAATGGGAGAGCATATGAGCTGCATCCCTGGGTCCATCCCCCATCTTCCCTTAACCATTAACCGGTTTAGAGGTACATCCCCCATCTTCCCCTAAACCGTGGAGTACATCCCCCATCTCCTCCCATACACAAGTAATGCATATAAACACAGAATCACATACGCAATCAATCAATACATAAAGTTGATGTATTCTATCAACTGTCTACACATAATGCATTTAAACACATTGGTCAGATAAGCATATGAGCTGTATCAACACTTCAATAGATAAGCATATGAGCTGTATCATCACTACAATGGGAGAGCATATGAGTTGCATCCCTGGGTCCATCCCCCATCTTCCCTTAACCATTAACCGGTTTAGAGGTACATCCCTCATCTTCTCCTAAACCGTGGAGTACATCCCCCATCTCCTCCCATACACAAGTAATGCATATAAACACAGAATCACATACGCAATCAATCAATACATAAAGTTGATGTATTCAATCAACCGTCATACTCTATGACACATCAAATTGATTAGTTTTAGTTTGCCTAATCATCATGCATTGCCTACAACAATCAACACTACCCTCCACCGGTAGCTCAAAGCAATTATTTCTAAGCAGGAAATAAATGCACAAATGGATAATATATCAACATTCTCAATTCAACTCCTCGTTTTCTTCAATTAATTATATGCATTAATTAATTAAACCAATTAGGATAAATTACCATAATTCACAAAACAACCCTAAGGTTCCATTTCCATCAATGTCTCAACATTAATCTCATTTCTCCATGTTAAACATGCATGTAGGTTTGTATAAGTAAAACCCCCTTCTTTTGTAAAATTACATAAATGCCCAAACTTTCTCAACAACCCCCAACATATCAAAATGCTAAAATTTAAAGACAAAGCTCATAAAGAGGAGTAGGATATCCCTACCTCAAATTTAGAAGAGGAAGAAGGAAGAAAAATCCAAAAGTCAACGGAAGAGAAACCAAGCTTTGCTTTGATCAAAATGAAGCCCTCGACAAGCTCTACACTTTATCTCAAAGGAGCAAGATGAGTAGAGGTCTTCAACCAAGTAGATCTAAGGATCTTTGAGTAAAAAGTGCTTTTTGAGAGAGAGAGAAGGTGTTTCACGGTTTGGAGAGAGGAAAGGGAAGAAAACGTGAGAGGAAAGGTCAAGTGAGGGCCTTTATATAGTACTAGGTCAAAAATAGATATAAGCCCTAAAGTCAACTCAAAATATCTAGTCAAAATATCCCCAAAAAGTAGGTCCAAACCGTGAGAAAAATCTGGGAAAAAGTCGCAGGTGTCGACCCCTGCTACAGTGGTGTTGACACCAAAGAGGAAAACAAAATCTGGGAAAGCTGACTGCACTTCAGGTGTTGACACCACCCCAGGCTGGTGTCTACCCTATCTTCCAGCAACCAACACACGGACAGAAGAGGGTCGACACCATCCCAGACTGGTGTCTACCCTATCTTCCAGCAACACCTCCAGAACTTCATCAACAGGTAAGGGTCGACCCTAGGAAGGCTGGTGTCGACCCTAGAATGGAATTTCTAAGTCTCCAAGAAACTTTTGACAAGAATAAGAGTGATCAACCAAACCCAACAAGTTTAAATCAATTTGTACACCTCCAAAACTGAGGTACAACAACACCAAAGATTCCCAAAATAAAATAAAGGGTTCAAATACATTTACCGAAAGCTTTCAAGGGCTGAAGTGCTACACATTGTGAATGAATGGTAAGGCTGGGGACTCTTTTCGGGCAACTAGGGGTCTAAGGCAAGGTGATCATTTATCACCATTTTTGTTTATTTTAGTTGCTGATGTGTTGAGTCGGATAATTGATATAGCTAAGGATAAGGGTGTTATTAAGGGATTTATGGTGGGAAGGGATAGGATTGGAGTCACTCATCTATAGTTTGCAGATGATACTATATTTTTTTCATCAAATGAGGAAAGTAAAGTGGGTAGTTTGCTGAAGATTTTGAGAATTTTTGAAATTGTGTCGGGCCTCCGGGTCAATCTCAGCAAGAGTAGTGTTGTGGGTATTAATCTGGGAGAAAGCTATGTGCAAAGGGTGGCGGATATGTTGGAATGTTCCACTTAATTATTTCCTCTCAAATACTTGGGGCTTCCATTGGGGGAGATCCTAGAGTGGCGTCCTTTTGGACGCCTGTTCTTGTCAAAATTGGGAAAAGATTAAAGGGATGAAAGCAAGCTTTGTTGTCTAAGGGAGGGAGATATACTTTGGTAGAGTCTATATTTAGGCTCTGTTCCTATTTATTTCTTGTCCATATTCAAGATTCCAGTTAGCATTGCGAGGAAAATTAAGAAATTGATGAGAGATTTTCTTTTGGGAAGGGTGTGAAGAGAGTAAAAGGGTTCATTTGGTTAAGTGGGAGGTTGTTTCACTCCTTAGGGATAAAAGGGGTCTGGCTATAGGAAATATCATTGCTAGGAACATTGCTCTCTTAGGCAAGTGGTTGTGGAGATTTCCTGTTGAAAGTGATTCGCTATGGTGTTCAGTTGTTAAGAGCAAGTATTTTGTTCAACCCAATGGTAGAGATTCTAACGTGGTTAATAGAGGCAATTGTCGTTTTCCGTGGAAGTCCATTTCTTGCTTGTATCCACTTGTGTCTAATTTTCTTTCATTGAGAGTGGGGAATGGGGTAAGCATTCGTTTTTGGCAGGATGTGTGGGTAGGGGGTATCTCGTTTGATAGATCTTTTCCTCTTCTTTATCGATTGGTTCGTTCTAGGAATGTTTCGATAGCGTCAGTGGCATGCTCTTCTATGGTTCCCATCTGTTGGAATGTTGATTTCCTTAGGAACTTAAATGATAGGGAGGCGGCTAAGTTGGCATCTTTGTTGGTATTGCTTCATGGGGTATCTCTTTCTTCCTCTCGTGACATTAGGGTATGGAATCTTAGTTCTTCAGGGGTCTTTTCCTGTAAATATTTTTTTGATAAGCTTATTGATAATCCCTCTATTCCTTTGTTTCCTATTCATAAGAAAATTTGGAAAGCGGTTGTTCCTCATAAAGTGAAATTCTTCATGTGGTCTTTAGCTCAAAAGGATGTCACAACTAATGATGTTCTCCAAAGAAGAAGGCCTAATCACTCTATTTGCCCTCAATGGTGTGTGATGTGCGAGAGGGATTCAAAGGTAGCGGATCATGTTTTCCTTCATTGGCTAGTGGCTTTTGTATTATGGCAGTGTCTTTTCGGCTTATGTGATGATCAGTGGGTTGCTTTGCGGGACTACATTCAAATGCTTCTTGTTAGGTTCAAAGGGTTTGGGGGCACCAAAAGAGCCAAAACATTGTGGTCAAGCATTGTTTTTGCGATTTTCTAGACTATATCGTTGGAGAGAAATATAAGACTCAAACGTAGAGGCTTTATGAGATAGGGTGGTATACTTGGCTTCGTTTTGGGCATTTGTATCACCTCATTTTAAAGGAGTTCTCTTGTTCTTGATCTCTAGGGATTAGGCTGTTGTTTGCCATCCCTAGAGCTATGAGTTTTGTACTTTTGTGGGTGTTTGGGAATTGTTATTTTAGTAGGCTATTTTAGTTTTTGGCTATTTTAGTAGGCTAAAATTTTTGTGTTTGGAAAGATGATTGAATTTTTTGTAGTTGGATGTGATATTTGTGAGAGAAAAGGTGAAATGATTAGAAGTTTGATGTGACATTTTGTCTTATTAGCTATTTTAGCCTATTTTGTCTTTTTGTGGATTTTAGCCTAAAAGAGGCTAAAATTTTTCTTGCCAAACACCCCCTTTGTTTTGTTCTTTCTCCTTCTTTGTATGAGGACTTCTTGTCCTCTTTCATTTTTCTTTTTTAATAACTTTTTTGCTGATGAAAAAAAAAAAAAAAAAAAAAGGAAGAAATGGAAGGAAAGGAAAGGCATTGTTCATTTTTCTGATTTACAACTACCCCCTTTCTAAGTAGCATTTTAAATAAAAAGGAATAGTTTTGGTTGTTCTTATAGCACCTAAAGGATGAATATGTCTTCCAAAATGGAACAACTAAAAGAGGTGGAACTACCAACTTCCACCAGAAAGTAGCAATCAATATTTAAAGACCACTTCTATTGGAAAAGTTTATGCCAAAAAAGTATAAGGTTTTTCAACACGTGTAAATGTTTCAAAGAATGGAAGATCCCCATTGCTGTAATCTATACCACAAATACAAATAAGATGAAATAAAATAAAACAAACATACACTCGTACACAAATACATATGTATGCACACAGAAGATACTCTATAAATATGACCAAGTAAACTTAAGCTTGGGTACTCTTACATCACAGTTTACTTGGTTAAAATCCCCCTAGTAAACCATGACACAAAGAAGTAAATTTGCATTTGACTTTCATATGCACCAAATATAAATTGAGCATTTCAAGTAAATTTCAAATTACCTGACACAAAAAAGCTGGAATTGCGCTCAATCAAGCAACTAGTTGCAACGTTTTCTCTACAATTGTTCCTACATTTTTTCTGCCATTTTACCATTTGTCATATTTAAACTGGGAGGAGAAAGTGAGCCATGTAAACCACCCACAGGTGTATTCACAGAAGGGAGCTAGTGCTATTTCCAACCCAAGTTTTGATTTGGGGAAGAGAGAGACCCAATGCCATTCCCCACCACCATAGCTCCCCCACCTAATTTCGGAGGAGTAGACTCATATTGTTGAAGCCTATTACTTTAGCCATCCTGAAAATAGCCAATAGATGTTTTGAGATGAAGAAAAATAATTGATATTAATTAAGATATTCATATCATACCTAACCAATTTTTTCTTTGAAGTAGCTGATTTTGGCTTGGATATCCCTTTTCGAAAGAAAATGTAAAACGTTAATTTCAAGTTTCATGAACTATACTTCACAATCTAGAACAAGAACCAAATCTTAAAATTTATTCGGTTAATCTCAAAGCACCTACCAAATTTAAGAGTCAAAGATGTAGAAGAAGACTTGCGATTGGCCCTCTCGGCCTTAATAGAAGCAATAACTGAATCTGCAGTAGGCCCTAGACCTTTTCTCCCAATCAGCTTCACTCCAAGCATTTCGGAAAGGTAGTTCAACCTCATCTCATCACCCCCCCTTACTTCTCTCAGCTCAAGCACCTGTTGTCTTGATAACAAAGTGTAAACATGAAACTCCTGCCGCTGATTAAAATGGGACTGAAGCTGCTGAAAAAGAAATTTATTAGAGTACAATTGATCTGTCTTTGGACCTTCATGATTTTTCTTTCATGGGCCACTAAATGTCACCCTTAAAACTGCTGTAGACTGTGAATCTGCAGTGTTGCTACCAAAAATTATAGAAAAACTCCCAAATTCCAAATCAGGTTCTCTGAATAAATCTGCAAGAAGGGAAGCACAAGAATGTGCATTTTTTGATTGACTCTTTTCTACTTCTTGCTTTGAGGCTCTGACAGTAGCATAGTGAGCCATATTGGCAGCTTCTTTTAGCCCACTCAGAAAGGCTCCATGTATAGTTCCAGGGTAGCGCCTAGTAGTGGCCTCCCCTGCAAAGAAAACTCTTCCATCTCTTACATTCTCTGCTAAGATATCATAGTCATCTCCTGATGCCCCGACTGCGACATTAGAGTAAGAACCTAAGCTGAAAGGATCAGTACCCCATCTGGTACAGACAGTTTGGATAAGCTCTGGGACATCAATTCCTTGTGGTTCATATACACCTGCAAGCATTGGACCCAGAATCTCAATGTACTAATGATCACTTAATAAGTGATACTACTTGCAAGTACTTCAAAACAAGAGAATAATTTTACCCCAAGCATATTG
Source organism: Camellia sinensis (assembly GCF_004153795.1). Lineage (NCBI taxonomy): Eukaryota > Viridiplantae > Streptophyta > Magnoliopsida > Ericales > Theaceae > Camellia > Camellia sinensis. The sequence continues at coordinate 76,415 of NW_021026414.1, read as the reverse complement.
AGAATTTAACCTCTTCAAAAAACAAGCACAAAGATAAATACATATATATAGAAAACAACTAGGTTGAAGTCAGTAATAAATACAGGTTGAAAAAGGCAATGGAACTAAGCAAATCCATTGCCAAATAAATTATGTGGGCACCGAGCACTGAAAGTCATCTGGAATAGTTCCAAAGTTCACCATTTAGGAACTATTAGCCATGTCAAATTTACAAGAGGATAATTTGTACATTATCCAATTATGCATCATTTATAGGCTCATCCATTTAACAAAAAGCTCTCATAATATTCTAGTGAAAAAAGAATTAAGGTTTCAAACTCAAAGATTGAAATGAAGCATAAATAGACACACATACATATTCACACCTTTCAGAATCCGAAGAACCTGGGTCACAGCATCAGTGGGAGGCATGCTCTCAAAATTATGTGCAACTTCTCCGGCTACTAAAGCAATCCCAAGAGTGCCTTGATGCCTCTATCTTCTCTAAGCATCACATGTAACTTCTCTATTGCGAAACAAAGAGCTCTGCATCAATGTTAAAGACTCTGTTCCACATAGGATTACTTTTCTAATGCTCATGAAACACTTCAGCAACAGGTGGTTTTGTGTTGTGCAAAATCGTGGTTTCAATCACACGATAAAGCAGTAAATAAAAGAACAATCGCGCACACAAAAAACAAGAACACAAGACATACATAGTTTGACATGATGCATACATCCATGGTAGATAGAAAATGAAATCTACCATACTCAATAAGGATTACATGACTCTCAACCTCTCAACACAGATATGTATTCTGTAACACTCTATAAAACCCAACATGATAACTACAATCTTCAGTGCTTACAGTACTCTTTAGTGTACAGTAAATACAAGACACCAAACAACAATTCGTTTATGCAGTATACAAGACCAGAGCAGAAGTATCTCAACGTGATAGGTGATGACAAGTTTTTCAAAATTTACCAAGTATTTGATATGACAAAACGTTTCATATAACTTGCAATATTAATCAAGGCATTAGAGATGAGATTGAAGTACATTGGGTATCTAAACCCATCCAACAACATGATTTACGTCAACTGCAGAATCACCTTGAGCTTACCATTTCCACACAAATTTGCAATGGCTCCAGCTACCATTCTTAAACTTTGGGGATCATCTGTTTTGGACGTAGTATTTGCCAAGAGTCGAGCACCTCCTTTATTCATTATTAAGCTTTGATTTTCCTCTGGGAAGAGAGAAGGTGAAAGACACTTAACAAAAGCTCAAGGATACATGTGTTAGTATGTGAATAATCAAAGGTTTTATTACAAAACAAATACATTCTTCTGAGGGATTACAAGGCATTTTCAAATGCAGGAAAAAGGCTTATGCTACCATTGCAATTATTTGGTAAAATCTTTGATTTAAGAACAATTTTTTTTTTCTAACAATAGATGAAGGCATTATGTTGGAGAAAGCAATGAAATTGGTTTGTCTTGTATATGGGTGTGTTAATTAAATTTAAAACCAATAGAATGCATATTAAAAATAATATATATGCCCAATGAGGAAAGAAGAAAATATCAAACCAAGAGAATGCAAACATTCACGAGTACCATTCATTGCCAAATTAGCAATAGCTCCAGAAGCCACCGTAAGTATGGTTGTATTTTGGGATGATTGCAATGGCATGAGCAGTGCATCTAGACCACCTTCCTTCACAATCTTTTCCTGATTGATAATTGAAAGGAAAAAAAGAAAAAGAAAAAGAAAAAAATGGGGGGGGGGGGAAGAAGATAATGAGATTTTTCATATATCGAATGTTTACCTTGAGAAGAAAATGAGTATAACAGTAACAAGTTCTTATATAACCTTTCAATTTAATTCGGGAATCGGAGTGTCTCAAACTGAGCATTTTATGACAACTAAAAAAGTACATATTATCTTATGCCCAAACAATATTCTGACATGTTGACTATTTAATATTTTACATCATATCACATGGCAACAGAGAAACGATAGAAAATCTTTCTTGTGTACAAGAAAGATAAAGGCACCAAGGTTATGAAATAGGAATGTGGCTAGAATGAACAGCTGCAGAGTTGTGTAAAGTGTATATTCATCTTTGTTTTTGTTATTCACATTTCTCAAGGCATTGAATATATCTTAGTTCTAGTTAAGAGCAGAAGAATCCAGATTGTGGTAAGTAAGCTCTGATTGGTTAGCTGCTCAAATCACAATAATATCACAAATAAAGCCAGTAAAGAAGTAAAATAGAATTTTACTGATTTTGAAGTTTTCAAAGAAGAATGAGCACTTGTTTGAGTTACTAAGAATCAAAGTTCATTTCAGAAGAAGTTTTAAATAACTTTTTAACACTTCAGAATTTGTATAATTTGTGTACATGCTGTGACGCCCCAAATATATATATATTTTTTTGAAACGTCATAAGATTTAAATAACAATAACTTGCTAGATAAAATTTTAACTACTAGTTAGGAACTTTTAAGTTCTTACAAAGCCAAAGTCCAATGACAAAATAAAACTACAAGTTCACACACAACGTCACAACATAGTTTAATCCTAATACAAGGGATAACAGGAATTTATTCTGATAAAATCTTGACTCTATGTCAGCCAAGATTCGATATTGGCAGCAGCTCCAATTTCAGCCCCAGTCCCTTCTTCGACATATTCTGGCAAGAAACGCCAGGGCAACAAAATATATGCCATGAGTTTTGCAACACAGTAAGAAAACGTAACCAACCTACCATTCTTTTTAAGAGAAGAATAATAAGATTCTAAACATGAGATAACAATATAATTGTACACATAAATTACAACCATTAGAATAATTTCAGTAATTTTAATAAATTAGGTGACACTCGAAATCTCACCAAAGAGATTTAACTTATCAACCACTAAGCATGGCAACGGTTAATTTGAAACCCTCCCTTGGTCAAATATTTAAGTGTTACAAACCGTAACTACCAGGGATGCCCACGTCCGGAGTTATATACCCAAGTAGTGGCATCCGTGGTCTGCCCCAAGGAAACGGTCTGCCAGGGGTAAGTAACCTCCCTGTGTGCCACCTGCACATCCACCCTTATTCCAAAACCGAATACCGAAAATGATTCAAATAAGTCCCGTGCCATATTAGAGTTTCGCAACACAATTTACGTGAGAATTCTCAAAACCAGGGCTAACCCTGAACAACCGGTGTTAACCGTCAACCCTTAATTCCGTGCAGTCTTTAAACCAAGACTCACCCCGAACAACTGGTATTAACCGTCAATTGTTAACTTTGTATATGCCGTTAATCATTTCAGTTAATTTTGATATTAATCACAAATAATTCCAAATTTTTAATCACAAGTAATGTTATACCAACTCATTAAAATTCCCAATCATAAAATATTGCATGTGTCACACAATACTAAATAAAAGTACAGAATTTAAATAAACAATTTATTTAAACCATGGTATGAAATAATAACTTAGATACAAGAATTAAACCATAAATACACACATGCACAAATTTTTGATTTACAAAATTAGACTAGCATAATATTAAAGTGGTGATTTTATTCTCTCCAGAAAAATTTTCAGAGTATATATCTTGCAAATAAAATTATAAATACATTACTTATACAACTCTAAAATTCATATCAATCTACAAGATACTCAATAAACATGTTATGGTTATTTTTCAGAAAGCATTTTCCAAAAATAACTTATAAATAATTCTAAACAAATTCCAAGGGTGTTTATGACACAGATTTGTCACATTTCCTTACATTAACTCCATGCTTAAATTCATAGATCAAACCCATAATCTAAAAAAATTTATCATGAAACTAGACTTCTCAAATTTATTTCATCTTTTAGTTAGAAATTACCGGATTTGGCTTAGTATAGAATTTTAAATAAATTTTCAAATACATGGTAAAATCTGTCTCACAGTTTCAGATTTAGTTAGAAATTTGTATAAATTCGTAGAAAGATAAAAAATTGTTTCCAAAAATTTCTGGATAAACTAGACATCATTATCAACAACTTTGTGGAAGAAATCATCTCTAAATTTTGAGTATAAAATTATCTAAAAATTCGGGTAACATGCTGACAGATTCAAAATAGATTATTCTCAACACAGTTTCAGATTTAGTTAAAAATTTGTATAAATTCGTAGAAAGCTCGAAAATTGTTTCCAAAAATTTTTGGATAAACTAGACATCATTATCAAAATCGTTGTAGAAGAAATCATCTCGAAATTTTGAGTATAAAATTATCTAAAAATTCGGGTAACATGCTGGTAGATTCAAAACAGATTATTCTCAGCACAGTTTAGACAATGTATCATATGTATACAATCTGAAAATTTCAATTATGTAAAAAAAATGAGAGGATTGAGTGGGTCTTCTTACTTAGTAGTAGGATTGAAATGGGTGATGAAATGATAGAAGAATTTTCTTCCTAAACCTTCTTCTCTTCTTCTCCTTCTGCTGAATTCTTCTTCCCTATTTCTTCCTCACCCGTCAAAAGGAATACATGCATGCAAACACTGAAACCTACCCTTCTATGCATGACTATTATGTGCATTATATAGACCTCCGAGGCTAGCTCTCTCTCTCTCTCTCTCTCTCTCTCTCTCTCTCTTTCTCTCTCTCTCTCTGCCATTACCTTTCTCCAAGTTCTAAGAATAAGCTTTGCCTAAATTTTATGGTTTGGTAGGAACTGTGGGTTGTTTGCCCACGGTTTGTCTGTTTGTATATATATGTATATTTTTTATTTATTTATTTTTAACAATAATTATTGAACATCCACAACATTTTTATTCTTAATAGGGTCTTTGTTAGCGATAGAATTGGGTTAATTTAAAACTAATAAGTTAATTAATTTTTTTATTTTCTTTCTAGAATAATTTAAATATGGGTTTTCATAATCTACCCTCCTAAAAAGAATTTCGTCCTCGAAATTAATTCGTACCTTTAGACTCGAAAAGTTGAGGGTAATTGACACGTATCATGTCTTCTCGCTCCCATGTTGACTCTTCCGTCCCACAATGTCTCCAGAGAACTTGAACCAATGGTATAGTTTTACCTCGTACTTTCTTCTCGCGACGATCTAAAATCTTGACAGGCTTTTCTTCAAATGTCACGTCTTCATCAAGATTAATCTCCTCCCAATTAATGATGTGAGAAGGGTGTGGCTCGTATTTCCGTAGCATAGAGACGTGGAAAACATTATGTACTCCAGCCAGTTGAGGCGGTAGAGCCAAACGGTACGCCACGTCTCCTATTTTGTCCAAAATTTCGAAAGGTCCAATGAAGTGAGGTGACAACTTTCCCTTCTTTCTGAAACGAACAACTCCTCAGCGAGGCTGTATTTTCAGAAACACATGATCTCCAACTTTAAATGCTAAAGGTCTTCTCCTTTGATCTGCATAGCTTTTCTGCCTACTCTGAGCGGTCTCAAGCCTTTGCCTAATTAGTTTCACCTTCTCGATAGTTTCTTGAACTAACTCTGGCCCTAAAAGAGGTGCTTCTCCGACTTCTGTCCAACATATTGGTGATCGGCAAGGCCGTCCGTACAAAGCTTCATACGGTGCCATACCAATACTTGCCTGAAAACTGTTATTGTAAGAGAATTCGACTAGTGGTAAATATTTCTCCAAACTACCTTTAAAGTCCATCACACAAGCTCGAAGCATGTCTTCTAAAGTCTGAATTGTTCTTTCTGATTGACCGTCAGTTTGAGGGTGAAAAGCTGTACTAAAACACAACTCTGTACCCAAGGCCTTTTGCAGACTTTGCCAGAACTATGACGTAAAACGAGAATTACGATCTGACACTATTGAGACTGGTACTCCATGCAATCTAATGATTTCTCGAATAAATAATCGGCTTAAAGATTCGAGTGTGCCTGCTGCTCCTATTGGTAGGAAATGTGCCGTCTTAGTTAATCGATCAACCACCACCCAAATGGCATCATGGCCTTGGGGCGACCGGGGTAATCCTGTTACAAAATCCATTGTTATGTGTTCCCATTTCCACTTAGGTATTGGTAAAGGTTGGAGATTCCTTGCCGGCTTTTGATGTTCTGCCTTCACTTGCTGACACGTCAAGCACTTAGATACGAATTGAGCAACGTCCTTCTTCATTCCACTCCACCAATACTGTCGCTTAAGATCCTGGTACATGTTGTTTCCTCCCGGATGAATCGCAAAAACTGAATGGTGAAATTCAAGTACTTCGTCTCTTAATTGTTCGATGTTTGGCACAAAAATTCTACCTAAATACCTTAAGCTACCATCTTGATGGAGTGTCCAATCCGGTGAAGATTCCTCGGTCACTAATCGGGCCTTGATGAAGTCGGTCCCCTGATCAAATCTCTGGGCTTCCAACACTTTGGTAAGAAGTTGGGGTGTTTTAACGATTGTAAACAACCTACCCTTCCCATTCTGAGTCTCTGGTTGTAACTTAAACTCATTCATAGTGCTTACCTTTTCCCATTCTTTAATTGATATGCTGGCTACAATCTCTCTTGTCTTTCGACTTAGTGCATCTGCTACAACATTAGCCTTCCCGAGATGATAAGATATGGTGAATTGGTAATCTTCAAGGTACTCCATCCAGCGTCTCTGCCTCATGTTCAAATCTCTTTGGGTGAACAAGTACGTCAAGCTTTTGTGATCGGTAAATATCTCAAAATTTTCGCCATAAAGGTAATGTCGCCAAGTCTTAAGTGCATAGACCACAGCCGCCAACTCCAGATCGTGAGTAGGATAATTTTTCTCATGATTCTTCAATTGTCTTGATCCGTAAGCTACTACCTTCCCGTTTTGCATTAACACACTACCTAACCCTTCCTTAGAGGCATCACAATAAACAGTGCACCCAACGTCATGTTCGGGTATGACTAATATAGGAGCGCTTGTCAGTCTCTTCTTGAGTTCTTGAAATGACTGTTCACACGCTTCGTTCCATTCAAACTTTACTCCTTTTTGCGTTAGGCGTGTCATCGGCTTGGCTAATTTGGAGAAATCCTGAATGAATCTCCTATAATAACCTGCTAATCCCAGAGAAACTACGAATCTCAAACGTATTCTTAGGTTGTTTCCACCCCATTACTGCTTCTACTTTAGCAGGATCCACTGATATCCCCGATTCAGACACAACATGACCTAAGAACTTTACTCCTTTCAGCCAAAATTCACATTTGCTAGCTTTAGCATACAATTGGTTTTCTCTTAGAATTTGCAAAATGGTTCTCAGATGTTGCTCGTGGTCTTCCTCTGATCGTGAATATATCAAAATATCGTCAATGAATACTATCACAAATTGGTCCAAATAGGGGGTAAAAATTTTGTTCATTAAACTCATGAATACCCCACCCGCATTCGTCAAACCAAATGGCATTACCACAAACTCATAGTGGCCATAACGGGTTCGAAACGCAGTTTTGGGTATATCTTCTCCTCTGACACGAAGTTGGTGATATCCCGACCTAAGGTCAATTTTGGAAAAACATTTTGAACCTCTTAATTGATCGAACAAGTCATCAATTCTGGGTAAAGGATATCGATTTTTAATGGTGGCTCGATTTAGTTGTCGATAATCGATGCACAATCATAAGGTTCCATCCTTCTTCTTCGCGAATAATGCTGGCGCTCCCCAAGGAGACGTACTTGGTCTGATGAACTCTTTATTCAACAGTTCTTGCAACTGCTCCTTCAATTCTCGAAGTTCAGCTGGCGCCATACGATATGGTGCTATTGAAATCGGCGAAGTCCCAGGTTAAAGCTCAATCGTGAAATCTACGTCTCATTTTGGGGGTAATCCCGACAATTCATCAGGGAAAACGTCAACGTACTCGCACACCACACGGGGTAATCCTGGATCCTCTCGATTTTCGTCTTCCAAAATTAGGCTCCCCAACCATCCGGTTAGTTGATCATGCCATCACGACTTGCGACACGTTGGAGTTAGAGAATCTTGTCTATCCCCTTTAAATTGAACTTTCGTGCTGTTAAGGGAGGATGCTGTCACTGTCTTGCTGTAACAATCAATAATGGCTCGATGAATTGACAACCAGTCCATTCCTAGGATGACGTCAAAATCAGACATATCCATAACTCTTAGATCATAGATCAAATGGGAACCGGAGATTTCTAGCTCGCAAGATTTACATACTAGATTTACTCGGGTTTGACCTCCTAAGGGCGAAGCGACACTCATAGCTATCCCTAGCGTCTCTAGCTCTAGACCCAAACTTGTCACACATGCAGTGGATATAAAAGAATGCGAAGCTCCAGAATCAAACAATACTTTAACCCGAGAATTCATAAGGATTAACACACCTTGAATCACTGATGGGTTATCAACATCTTCTTCTTCTTGGAGAGCATACATTCTCCCTACTGCTTGTTAGTTAGTCTCTCCTGGTTTTTTCCCATTTCCAGCTCCTTGTGGTTGTGTTCTTGGTCGGCCTGCATTCCTAGAGGCTTGTGGCTGCCCCTTGTTGGTCTGAGTATTTTCAGTAGGCTTAGAACCTTGCCCAGGTTGGCATCTGTTGTATTGTTGTGCCCCTCGCTGATCCATAAAATACTCCCCATCTTGAGGACACTCACTTCGACGATGCCCCTGTTGACCACATTTGAAACATCTTCCTTTCCACTCATTTGCAAAGTTTCCTCCTTGCTGGTTTCCTTGATTCTGCCTTTGTTGCTGTTGCATTCCTCTGGCATAAGGTGCTGGTGCAGGATGGTTTCTGGTGTTGCGGACTGGGCCTCCTCCACGTGGTTGGTTGTTGTTCCTCGATCGCTGATTCCGAATGCGTTCGGAATCTGCTAACTCTCGTTCCACAATTAAAGCTCGATCCACCATTTGGGCATAGGTGGAGAGTTGCACTGCGATCAATCTTCCTCTAATGTCTATGTCCAAGCCCCATTCAAATCGCCTAACCTTATCCTCTTTATTTGCTACTATGGCTGAAGCGTACCGTGAAAGAGCTTCAAAACGGTTCGCATATTGAGCGACTGACATTTTTCCTTGTTTCAGTTGGAGGAACTCTTGAATCATTTCTTGTTTTAGCGAGTTAGGAAAATACTTTTCCATGAACAGGTCTTCGAACTGTCTCCAAGTTAATGTCTCTACTTGTCGAGTACTTTTGATCATTTCCCACCAATGATCTGCTTCCCCTTCCATTTGAAATGCCGCCATGGTCACTCTATCTTGTTCATTTCGGATGTCTGAAGTATCTAGCAACTTCTTAATTTGTCTTAACCAAGCTTCAGCTTCATGGGGGTTTGATCCACCAAGTAATTTGTGGGGACGTAGCTTTTCAAATTTTGCTATCATCTCCGATTTGTTTTGATCTTGGTTTCGGGGTGGTATATTGCCTACCCTATCAGCAATCGCGAGTATAATTCGAGCAACATCGCCATCAGGCACTCCATCACCATTACCGTTGTTATTATTTCTTGTTCGTCCAGCCATTCTGCATGATGGGATTTTCTTGTGATTTATTCATTTATTTATTATCATTATTATTATTATTATTATTATATTTACGTGCAAGGATAGTTAAAAAAAACTTTATTAATTAGACTAGATAAGCTACAATTAGCAAAATACAAATAAAACAAAAGAAAAGATTAAATAACATACTACGGGCAAGAGATAGCCCCTACAATCCGAGTCAACTCCTACACTCACAATTCTAAACTAGGCAATTTTTAGATGTGAGCATACAAAACAATCAGTTAGCCTAGTTTATAGTTCCTTAAGACCCCTTAAAATAGCCAAGGAAAGTCTCTCCACACCAGGGCTTCCGGCTCCCATGTGGCTTGGAAAAGTCCCATGAATCGCCACATCACCCTTACGAAGATAGCAGTTTCGCACACACGATGCCCTAGCAGCAGCACTGGCTCCTCCCGATAAGTCCTCCAGTCCCTGAAGTTCACTGACCCATCTCTCCTCACAATTCTGCTTGGGTCGGGCATGATACACTGAAGGCTCCAAAAGTCAAAAACTATCAGTGAAACCATCAGGGAAAGGGCCTAATTGATATACCCAAGGAGTCTTTTGTCCTAGAATCTGGACAGGTCCGATATAGGTACCCACCCAACTCTCAGCTTTCCAAGCACAACCTCCTAGGGGATAAACTCTGACATATACAAAAGAGCCAATCTGCAACCCGTTTCGCACATCCCAACCCTCAAACGTGGCTCCTATATCTCCAGTGTTCTCCTCGGTATTGCCTTCCATAGACTCATCTTCAGTGTCTGACTCAATCACAATAACCTCCGGGGGGTTGTATATTGGTACAACTTCTTCAACTTCATTAGACTCAGACTCAGGCTCAAGTTCAGGATCAGGTTCAGGGTCAAGCTCAAGCTCAAATTCATAGTCTTCTATAGGCATCTCCACTTCTTCACTTGGGTCAGATTCTATGGATTCATAGTCTTCTATAGGCATCTCCCCTTCTTCACTTGGGTCAGATTCTATGTCATAGTTTTCTACCAAATTTTCCTCGTTAGAGTTAATGTCTGATGACCCTGGCATCCTACAATAAAAAGGTTCTAACTTAGTTAAGTCACCGCAAAATACAAATTAACGTAAGGTTTTCTTAAAAACAAACTTCTACCCATGGCCCAAAGGTTCAAACCTAGGCTCTGATACCAAACTGTGACGCCCCAAATTTTTTTTTTTTTTGGAAACGTCATAAGATTTAAATAACAATAACTTGCTAGATAAAATTTTAACTACTAGTTAGGAACTTTTAAGTTCTTACAAAGCCAAAGTCCAACGACAAAATAAAACTACAAGTTCACACACAACGTCACAACATAGTTTAATCCTAATACAAGGGATAACATGATTTTATTATGATAAAATCTTGACTCTAAGTCAGCCAAGATTCAATATTGGCAGCAGCTCCAATTTCAGCCCCAGTCCCTTCTTCGACATAATCTGGCATGAAACGCCTGGGCAACAAAATATATGCCATGAGTTTTGCAACACAGTAAGAAAACGTAACCAACCTACCATTTTTTTTAAGAGAAGAATAATAAGATTCTAAACATGAGATAACAATATAATTGTACACATAAATTACAACCATTAGAATAATTTCAGTAATTTTAATAAATTAGGTGACACTCGAAATCTCACCAAAGAGATTTAACTTACCAACCACTAAGCATGGCAATGGTTAATTTGAAACCCTCCCTTGGTCAAATATTTAAGTGTTACCAACCGTAACTACCAGGGATGCCCACGTCCGGAGTTATATACCCAAGTAGTGGCATCCATGGTCTACCCCAAGGAAACGGTCTGCCAGGGGTAAGTAACCTCCCTGTGTGCCACCTGCACATCCACCCTTATTCTAAAACCGAATACCGAAAAGGATTCAAATAAGTCCCGTGCCATCTTAGCGTTTCGCAACACAATTTACGTAAGAATTCTCAAAACCAGGGCTCACCCTGAACAACCGGTGTTAACCGTCAACCCTTAATTCTGTACCGTCTTTAAACCAAGACTCACCCCAAACAACTGGTATTAACTGTCAATTGTTAACTTTGTATATGCCGTTAATCATTTCAGTTAATTTTGATATTAATCACAAATAATTCCAAATTTTTAATCACAAGTAATGTTATACCAACTCATTAAAATTCCCAATCATAAAATATTGCATGTGTCACACAATACTAATAAAAGTACAGAATTTAAATAAACAATTTATTTAAACCATGGTATGAAATAATAACTTAGATACAAGAATTAAACCATAAATACACACATGCACAAATTTTTGATTTACAAAATTAGACTAGCATAATATTAAAGTGGTGATTTTATTCTGTCCAGAAAAATTTTCAGAGTATATATCTTGCAAATAAAATTATAAATACATTACTTATACAACTCTAAAATTCATATCAATCTACAGGATACTCAATAAACATGTTATGGTTATTTTTCAGAAAGCATTTTCCAAAAATAACTTATAAATAATTCTAAACAAATTCCAAGGGTGTTTATGACACAGATTTGTCACATTTCCTTACATTAACTCCATGCTTAAATTTATAGATCAAACCCATAATCTAAAAAAATTTATCATGAAACTAGACTTCTCAAATTTCATCTTTTAGTTAGAAATTACCAGATTTGGCTTAGTATAGAATTTTAAATAAATTTTCAAATACATGGTAAAATCTGTCTCACAGTTTCAGATTTAGTTAGAAATTTGTATAAATTCGTAGAAAGCTAAAAAATTGTTTCCAAACATTTTTGGATAAACTAGACATCATTATCAACAACTTTGTGGAAGAAATCATTTCTAAATTTTGAGTATAAAATTATCTAAAAATTCGGGTAACATGCTGGCAGATTCAAAACAAATTATTCTCAACACAGTTCAGACAATGTGTCATATGTATACAATCTGAAAATTTCAATTATGTAAAAAAAATGAGAGGATTGAGAGGGTCTTCTTACTTAGTAGTAGGATTGAAATGGGTGATGAAATGATAGAAGAATTTGCTTCCTAAACCTTCTTCTCTTCTTCTCCTTCTGCTGAATTCTTCTTCCCTATTTCTTCCTCACCCGTCAAAAGGAATACATGCATGCAAACACTGAAACCTACCCTTCTATGCATGACTATTACGTGCATTATATAGACCTCTGAGGCTAGCTCTCTCTCTCTCTCTCTCTCTCTCCCTTTCTCTCTCTCTCTCTCTCTGCCATTACCTTTCTCCAAGTTCTAAGAATAAGCTTTCCCTAAATTTTATGGTTTCCTAAATTCTAAGAGATGGTGGGTTTGGTAGGAACTGTGGGTTGTTTGCCCACGGTTTGTCTGTTTGTATACATATATATATATATTTTTATTTATTTATTTATTTTTTTTATTTTTTTTAACAATAATTATTAAACATCCACAACTTTTTTATTCTTAATAGGGTCTTTGTTAGCGATAGAATTGGGTTAATTTAAAAAATTAATTTATTTTCTTTCAAGAATAATTTAAATATGGGTTTTCACACTTTCAGTCAACTCTCGTAGAACGAGAATGCAAAATAAAACACGAATAATCAATAACGTCATGGCACATCAATACCCGACAATTCCAAACCCTTGCCAAAGGACACACAACATGTAATCAATAACTTAGGCTAAATCAAAATGTGACTTCTCAACACATGGTATAAGATATTCCGTTTAAGTGAAACAAAATGCTTAATCTATCCCATTTGTTCCAAAACACTTGGTTTTCCTCCAAATTATTCTTCAACATACCTCGAGTAAATCACAAAATAGTCATCCCACAAACCCATCACACTCACGGTGGTGTTACAATACTCAAAACAAGATTTTCTACAATGAGAACCCCTATAAATTTTAGAAATGCCAGTAACGCAATAACACAAGGGAAGAAATTGCACACCATTGATCACATAATGGTGCAAAGCCCTTATAAGACCAAAGTTCTCAACCGAAACCCCAAACCGGTTACTATCACTCAAACAACCTTCTAACTGTCCATGAGAGACTTACATTCCACACCAAGACACCGTTTAATTACACAACTTACAATTTCGACCGATTCTCGAGGTGACTATATGTCAACCAACCCAAGTATTAACCAATCAGCTATCTAACTTTATTCACTCGTGCCAGTCTTCAACACCAACATCTTGCTCAACCTCGCCAACTTCTAAATGGAGTTCCATACACAACCTCTCCGGTTTAATGAATCACTTTGGATTCTTCAAAGTTACCCCATGGTACTCTGACTTTTCATTCACCCCTCACACGTATGCCTAAGTGGCACACACATCCTTGCTTCACATTTGAGTCCTAACCGAACTTTTCAAGTCAAACCCAGTACACCATCTCAAGTCAACGCACACAAGGACCGAATAAGTCGAAACAACTCTGACATAGTGGATCACTCATTCTACACAATCTTACTACCTCACTCGGAGTTCCACTATCCAAACTGGACGACAAACATCCACACCAAAGTGACCCAACAATTTTGAACATGAAATTACTCAACCTAATCATTAACTACACAATTGCCTTACCATGGCACTCTCATGGGATTGCCCTATGACTGATCCCCTTCTACATATATTCTAATAACAACATACAAACCGCACACCATCACATACCATACTAGCAAAACCTTCTCACTTAATGCACGATATTCTACACCCACACTGAATTCCTCATTCTAAGGATGTACTCATAACCACGACTGAATTCACAATAACAAAATTTACCCACTTGTTCCCTCACACCAAGTTAACCAGCAATGGCTTATCACGCTACAACACCCTCGTTACTACGTAACCATTCGAATCAAACACAAGCAAACATAACACCTCCATCCCTCAATGACCAATAAGGTCAACTCTTTATTCCACATTCTATTCGTCACTCGTCACAAGAGTACAATCAAAATACTAAGCCTCCGTGTCAATCCACTAGCCATCGCTATTACTGAACAACAACTTCGAACTAAGCCCCAGCGCCAACGCAAAACACCGACAAGGCTTTCAAAGACTTACCGTCCTAACTCTCCGGAAGAACAAATAAAGTCCTCAATCTCCCCGCCGTTATCCCAAACCTTTGCCCATAAGCACCAAACCACTGTGACCCTACACGCAGGTCACACCCTAACCACGGGTTATATACCCAACCAACCTTTCCAACAACATCACCTGACTTAACCATAATTAAGGTACATACCTATCGCATTCAAACATAATAAAAAAGTCCTAAAACTTAGGAAACCTCCACTATACCTCT